>JAPWLS010001519.1:0-489679 GCA_028551675.1 Tineola bisselliella | reverse complement strand
TGAATTTCGTAGTTCTTGAAATGACTACATTTGTATTATCACACTACTTATTATGATATTATAATGCTCAGATCTTTAACAAGGATCTTTTCAGGATAAGATATCAAAAACAATTTTTTTTATAGTAGCCAGGCAAATGACCACACTCTGCCTGATATGTTAAGTAAGGTCCTTGAGCAGTGTAGCCAACCCTACTGTTTTAACTGTAGATTAGGTGTTTTTACATTGATGCTCCTGTTTTCTGTTTTTCAGCGTCTTACTACCGTTCAGCGCTACCTATTACACTGCTTAGTTTCTTGGGGTTGACAACACTGTCTTTGAGTGAAGTGGTACCACTGATAGATATCTGCGTCGTATACTTATCTACTACGTCGCCTTTGTTATGACGGCTTGAGTAGACGAATGTGCTCCGTCCAAATTGACGCACTTCTCGCGTTATCCCACTTACTTCCAAAGTTTGAAACAAGTCGAAAACTATAATAATAATAATAAATGCTTTATTGCTCTAAAATAATAATGCTAATACAATTTAAAACATAAAAAAAATGTAGAGCAATTAGCGACCTTATCACTAAAAATAATTTCTTCCAAGTAAACAATTGTCATGCGAAAAACAATGCAATTTAGGAATATTTATAATCTAAATATATATAACTCAAAGGTGACTGACTGACATAGTGATCTATCAACGCACAGCCCAAACTACTGGACGGATCGGGCTGAAATTTGGCATGCAGGTAGATGTTATGACGTAGGCATCCGCTAAGAAAGGATTTTGATCAATTCTACCCCCAAGGGGATAAAATAGAGGATGAAAGTTTGTATAAATCTTCTTAGATTTTCGACTGATTGAACTGAAATTAAGATTGGAGCTACTATGATGAAGACGTTTTTACACACGGTAAACAAAAATAAAGCCGCAAAAACTATACCTAATTAATAATAATACTTCTTAACGGGAGCGAAGCCGCGGGCAACAGCTAGTTAAGATATAAATATAATGCAATAAATAAAATACATAAATATAAGTAAACTAAATACTTACACATATATACATTTAAATGTACCAATATTATTCAATTATCTACTTTTTGACGTGACAACGTCTTATAATTCGATTGAGCCGGCTGCACGCACGAAAAAACATGACTCATGCGACGTTACCTCGCTCTGAGGCGTTCCATGTAAGGCTTGAAGTGATCTTGATCTTGATCAATTTCATTGTGATTTCCAATTACCTCCTTCTCTATATACATACAAATCTATTAAACAAATGAAATTAAAATTTTCTTTTGAAAAATGCTACCATTCCATCAGTATTTTCTTAAGACGTTGTCACGTTCAACTATCGTCAGTAAACCGACTTTACAGACAACCGATTTTTTTGGAAATAAATTATTTGAAACGACATTCAAAACCGGGATCTCTGTGTAAATATGATCAGGCGTGTTAGCTGTCAACCACCAGAGGTCATATTGAGAGATATATTTGGTAATGTTTAATTGAAGTTTAAAATGTAGAAAGCAGGTCGTTTGTTTTTAGAAGTGACCTTTCACAGCAAACTAAAAAGTAATTAGCTATAACTTATCCATCTCAAATCAGATCCGCGATGTCAATGAACTAAATTATTTTATGAATGGAGTTTTAAATTTTGTGCACGCAGCATGCAATTGTAGCCTTTATTATTATGTTAATTAAGAGCTCAATGTTGTTTGTAGTTATTGGGCGGTAAGTTCAATTTGAGACAAGTCAGACTAGTCGATTCGACTTGAATGATTAATAGGGTTACCATAATTTTAGGAGAGAAAAGCGGATTAAATTACAATAATAACTATTATATGGTAAATATGTGTTTAAAAGGAACGTGATAACTATGAAAATTAAACCAATGATATAGGGCAGCCATTCTCAAAGTGTGTTCCGCGGAACCCTAGGGCTAAAATACTGCAAAAAGACCTACCAAAGAGGGATTATATGGTTACATCTAAATATTCCAACTAAATATTACATTGCAATATGATTATTCATAAATACATATAAATCAGTTTTTTATAATTATACTAAGGCTTTTTTCTTCGCCAATACAACATGTTTTGGCAAAATAAATGAATATACATGAAATAAATAACGTTATTAATTTAATAAAATATCTTATGAATTTATATAAAAATAAATGTCAGTGTATTTTTTTAAATTTTTATTTATTTACTTTTAGTAAATGGCTCCTGGCATTGTCCACGTCAATACATATGCAAATACTAAATTTATTAATTTAATAATTATGAATTTGATTTAGCTGCTGTCTACTGGCATTGTCCACTTACATACTAATGTCACAATAATATATAATAAATCTACTATGATGTAGAAGAATAGCTGCTGTATAGGGGTATTGTCATCCTATTGTATACCTAAGGGTAAACATAAAATGACATAGATTATGTCCAAGCTTTTTTATCAGTAAGATATTCATCTAACGTGTAATATGATTTTTGAAAAAGTTTGCTTTTTATGATTTTCTTGAACTGGTAGAAGAACATCTTAAATCCAGTAATGTCCGTAAATACCAGAACAAATAGTGGTCACCTTAACTTTCGATAAACCGATCATTCTGTCGGTAAATTTCGTAAGACCAACTTTAGTTGTATGACATGTTGTATTTTGACGTGACAACGGAGATTTCTCTTTTTCGGTTCTTTGTGCGTGTACATACTTTTTTTACCGGGAATTTTCCATTATAAAAACTATCGAATGTATTTTATTTTTAGTGATGTATTTATTATTATTATACTTAATATGAGTTCATGGTTTTCAAAGTACTATAGCATACAAAAGATAAACAAATTGCTTATAATTTAATTTAAAAAATCTTGTATAACGAAACGTTAAATCTGAACAAGTTTTCACTCATCTCAGACTAGGATACCAACTATTATTGAGTAGCAGAGAGGGTCAACGCTCATCTGTAACTAGATTCAAACCGAAACCCAAGCTTCACAATAGAGATGCTGAAAAATTGGTCCACTCGAATGTGCTGCCTACAGCAAAGCTGCGAATACCATTTGCCCGATATCATATTTCACACATATTAACGATTAAATAACAGCATATTTGAATGTATTATAATTTTTCTACTTATTTTTTTTTCATGTAAAATGACGTAGTGTATGCATAGTTTTGGATCACAGTGTCAATTTTAAAGTTTGGTTTCGAATGCGAATCAAACACAAAGCCTACATTAATTACCTCCTTTCCATGACTTAATAACATTAAAACATTGCAATAATAGTGATAACAACCTTATTCTTGTAAAACACCAATGAAGTAAAGAAAGATACAGTTCTGGGGGGCTACTCAGAAAAACCTCAAAATACGGGCGTTTCTTACTAAGAAACACTTACGGACCCGTAATCATTCACGAAATTACAAATTTGACACAACTCAAGGTTTTACGGATGTATAACAGGACTTACGGGCGTATACGTTAAAATTCACGTAAGCTATAGAGTATCACGAAACTTTGGATATGCCTGAGTAGCCCCCCCTGTTCTCAGCCTTTAGCTATTCATAATATAATAAATGTCGGTAAAGTAATAAATTAATAAACAATGCAATTTTATCTAACTGCTACGTTGAAGCATTGTCTTCCAATACAAAAACTAGTTTATTCTCTTAAAGGGTAAAATTGTGTAATTTGTTTACGGTTGTATTTATAGTTAGAAAATTTTGTATGCTAACGAAGACATGACAAATAAGATGTATTATTATATGCGAAAGCCACGGATGTACGTAGCGTGAAAATGAGTTGTTCAAGTTTTTTATCAATAGGGACAAGGGCTTTTTCAATATCGGTATTATGAAATTGCCTTCAAAATGGACAAAATTTATCGAACAAATTGGTGCATATTTGACCTAAATCGGATAATCCTAACTATGTTAATTTCATCGTCGAAATATATATATACTAGCTGTTGCCCGCAACTACGTCTGCGTAATAATGAATGAAAGATTTTATTAATTTTATCAATTTTTTTCTTAGCATCTACCTGCATAAATAAAATCAAATATTTTAATGATTCTTTATATAGTATATATATACTAGTATTTTGGTGCATAGATTGCCTAATATATATCCAAAAAGGAAAGCTCAATATCCAAAACGCGCAAGGGTTTACGTCGTCGTGAGGAACGACGTAGTGCCTCGTTTAATGCTGCAGATGTTGAGAGTTGAGTTGAGGCTATTCAAGATCCTGCTGTTGAGCGTTAGGAGGCCCAGCTGATTTGTCTCCGTGTCCATTTGATAAATTTTGTTGTGTGATTTGAGTTGATGCACCAGGTTGATAAGTGAACGTGTCCGGTAAAACATGATCATTGACATCACTCCTACCTCGTTTTGATCCATGACTATAACAGGAATAATTCTTCGGCTTCTTGTTGTTAACAGTGTTTTTCGTTTCCAAACTGTTATCGTTACGAATGACATCATAAATCAAATTGATAATTATTGAATTATTAAATTAATTTCATTTATATTTGTATATGTATTGACGAGTAAAAGCGCTCTATTGGAGCCCATTTGCTAAAAGTAAATAAATAATAAAAAATATATATTATTAATATTAATATGAATTTGATAGCAGACTACTTTTAAGTATAAACGGGATAGTAAATCGGATAGTCTTTTAAATTGGATAGATAGGTAAAATTTAAACAGTGAAAGGGTAAGTGTTTTTTTTTTCAATCATGAACTTGACGCCTGTCTATAAATACGAGCAAAAGTTTTACTATAAACAAGTGGTCTAAACAGCAGCTTAAGTTATAGCCTTCAGGGTGTATAACGTTTATTGAATCACATACAATTTTATTAAAACTATGTCAAATTAAAGTCATTCGAAAGTCATGTATAAATCAATATAAATTTAAAACATTATTTAATACGATATGGTTCTATCGCGTCTGTAGAAACCGTCCTATTGAAATAGAATCTTGTCAAAGTAAGAAACTAGATGATTTAAATTAATTTGTATGAAGTTCTCTTTGTTTTTAGAATGAAAAGGTTGTATATTGGTTTTGAGTTATGTTTAAATTACTAGGTTTCGTTGTTATTGATTGAGCTTTCTACCTGTCGAAGTCTAGATTATTATAGCTAAAATAACCACTGGGTACTATTCGAAACAAAATTAATTATCATAAATTTTGATTAAAAATTAGTAGCCCATTTATTTTGATTAATTTAATCCGAATAAAGCGTAGTGCTAATCGTGACCGCGAATCTTAAACTTTTATACATACTTATATACATATATATTTAATTTATTTACATTCACACATTTTAATTATTATAATATTAAAGCTGGGTGTTTTATCTTATATTAATTTTTGATGTTTTTTTATAAATATGACTGCGGTGGGAGTAAGCATGAGAGATTGCTTCCTTCGCGGGAATTCAGTGTTGCGTACGTGTTACAGAAGTCGACGGAGCGAAACAACGTCCTTACTCTTAATGAATAACGGGCAGGCTTACTCCAAATTTATTAACGATTTTTTTTTCCATATTTTAGAATATATATTTATTTAGTTTTTATACCAAAGGGATCTATGAAAGCGAATTATTATCACGTAAAAGTATTGAAAAGAAGCCTATTGAGTCTAGTTGAAGTCTAGTGAAGGTATTGGTTGAAGAATAAATTAGTCGTTAAATTCCTAAAGCAGGTATGTTAAAATTGGAGTAAGCCCCCATAAAGTTGCGTATAACATAATACTTGCACTCAAAAGCTGAACTCCCTGACACCTAGCAACTTCGGAAACTTCTACCAACGGGGATTTTAATAACCCTCCTTGCCTCTTAGGATTGTTTTCTTTAAACAATATTCTATTACAATTGACATATTGGAAGTGTTATAGACTATGTTGTCTTGTTTGCGAATATTGTATTCAATTAAAGTTGCGTAATTTACAGTAATACTGATATCATATTGTACAGACGAGTTTCTTGTGATTTTATCCCGTTATATGCCTTTCTGAAATCTCCATAGATGATTATTATTACTATACGCATGAGTCTGATGGGCCTAAGCAAAATAAAAAAAAAAATTGATTTTGACGTAATTTAATTAGTAAAGAATTTTTCTTTCGACGTAATATCGTGCACCTAGATTTGCAATAATAAGACGCAAAAATTCTAAATTAATTATCTATTGTTGTTTCAATATTAAATGGACCATATGTGTTAGAGTTTTTCTTTTATATGTGCCTTTACATGGTTTCCAAACAGACATTATTAAAATTCTGCGAAATTTATTTATTTATTACTTAATCATACAGTAAGCGAGTAATAAGGCAACCAACTTTGAGATGTAGAATGCAGAAGAGAAATAGCAGGAGGTACAAGTAGATACAAATATAGATAAACATTTGAACTACACACAATACATACCATGTTACATAGATACAGAGGCGGCTCGTCCTAAAGAGCGCTGGTGCAGTGCACTCCCACGAAAATTACAGAAGTAATCTATATTTCTTCATAATACAATAATACATACTATCCTTACATTACATTCATTCTATTCTACTATGCCTATACAATAGTATATTATATTACCTATATCTACGCCGCTGTAATATAAGTTCTGTAATTTTCGTGGGAGTGCACTGCACCAGCGCTCTTTAGGACGAGCCGCCTCTGCATAGATACATACATAAGATAATAATGACAATAATAATATTATAATACATAAATACTAGGAAGAGAGATAATATTCTTTTAATGAATTTTTAAAGATGAGAATGCTCCCTGCATTGTATTTACACGACCATTTACGTATAACTTTTGTAAAAAAATATTCTAATTTATTGTATTGTACATACTTGTAAGTAATATATAAGTCGCAATAGTAAAGCGCATATAATATTTTAAATTATTAAATTAGCCATTAAAAAGTCTTAACGTATTCGAGAACGTGATTTAATTAATTTAAAAGCCTTTTTACGGCTTACGTAAGTTGTTAAATATTTACAACAAATGTAAATTGTTAATAAATAATTCAAAACCAGAAGTTGGTGTAAAAAAATTAACTTAATTATTGCATTTTACGCTTCTTGAGTTTTTGTTGTCAAATAAATATTACTTAATTTAATATGCTCTATACAATACTGCAATTAAAATTAACAAGTAAAAATTTCCATATCAAATTCTTAACAATGATACCCTTTTATGAACCGCATTTATAGAATAAACCTTAAATATAAGGAACACTCGTAAATCACTTCAGTTAACTGAAACTATTTAGATCGACAGGTGTATTTTCTGTACTGTAATCATCTGCTTCTGATTGTTCACTTTGTAAAACATCTATTGCCCACTAGTGTGAAGGCGGCGACACTCGCAATGGCAGAGCTTCGTGAGTCGTCGGCTCTCTTCGGCTTGACTCGGCTAGTACCCGGCTATCCTACTAACTTGAGCACGCCGTTTATTTATATTTTATACATTTATTAGCGGTTATTTGTATCATATCATATATTGATATAACTTTGTTGGTAAGCTAAATAAAAATCAATATAGGTAGGTACATATATCTTATTAATTTGACATTTATTGTAACCACTGTGCAATGTAATTTATAAATTGTTATTTACTTTTTTTCTGAGTTAAAATTCAGTTTTTTTATTATTATTTTATGTACAGGCTATGATTTACTTGATGATGAGTTTCTTGTGGTAATCTTCTCGTCATACGCCTTTCCGAAGTCACGGTAGAGTCTAATGCTAATAAACAATTTTCATTTCATTTCAATCGCGAATACCCTCAGACAACATGCCAATACATACATATTTAATATTGTCATACAAACTAATTCAATGTCTTATTTAGTAAGTGCAGTCTATAGATGTTTACCTAAGTCGTTGGTTCAGGGGAAACGTGACTTAATTCGTGTGTAGTTAGTTACCTGCCGTAACCGAATGATCATAATCAAATAGGGACATTACAATTTTTTCTTGTTTGAATCCTCTTTTGATTCTAATTATAACTGGTAATGAGAATGACTCTTATATTTAATTTCTTACATTAAAAGTCGAACATGACTCATCTTTTTGACCCCACACCGCTTGGACGCACTTTTTATAATAGTCTGGTCACGTGCCTCCGCCTGATCTTAGCTGGAGTGCTTTCTGAAATTGTCTATTACTACCATGTCGCCTCTGCTGCGCTGTTCTGATAAGACTCATATATGCCTCCTAGGTTGACAGGGCACACCCCTCTTGTTCCATTTCAGCCAATTCCAGTCTAATTCAGAAATGAGACTGAAATAAGATCCTGAAAGTCTTTAAGCGGCTTAACGTGTATTTTAATCCGAAATAGCAAGTATAATAAATGTAGTTTATACAGACAATGGTCTAATTAGTGATAATTTTGTGCTGAAATTAAAAAAAAAACCGTAGTCAACGTTAGTCAAAAATCTTGAAACTTAAAGAGAATGGCATCTCTCCAAATGGCTGTTGGAATGAATAGGGGTAAGCTTTTTATGTTAAAAATACTACGCCAAGGACTTCGATAGCGTTGGTTCGACGCCAGAGTAATTTTACTTTTGTCCGTAGTGTATGTACAAACATGCGCCTGGTATGAAGAAAGTTCGTGAAACAAATTTTGATCGGTATTCCAGGATTGATATGAAAGCAGTCGGGTATAACAAAACTTTGTCTGTCTCGTTTAACCAGCATGATGGAGGTGGTAGAGTTTTGTAGACGTTTATTTGATTATTGACTTCTTATATAACAGAATCCCTACTAATATTATAAATGTGAGTTTGTTTGTTATGTTTTCACGCAACAACTAATTAACTGATCATCATGAAACTTTGTACACACATTTTTGGAGGTAATATAAGTAACATTGGACACTTTTTATTTTTTACTATAGTTTCCAATTGACTATAGTTTCAGCTGTTTGGAATCATATTGATTCATTTCTATTGAAATGATGTCTGATACTTATTTAATGACTTAAATGCGAGCGAAACCGTGGGTAAAAGCTAGTTGTGTATATACGAGTATCTTGCTCATTGTAATATCATCGCATGCAGTGTTCACTGTGAATAGAACCTACGACTAGATTATTATAATTCTTAATTGTGATATTAATTCCAAGTACAGTTGTAGATTGTGGAGTCAATAAATAAATTATTTATGTATGGTTTTCCTTTATATTATGTAATAAGAAATATTTACTTTAAAAATAACAATTTCAGTTTTGTTGTATCGTGACCCCGTGAAATGTTAAGTATAGAATAACACAAACAAAAGTCCAGTGTATACACATTGTTACAGACAGACGGTTGGGAGTGCCCCTTGCAGTTTAATTACTTTTTCCTGAAAATTTTGTGCACGGGGTGTGTTATTACTTTTCTACTTTGTTGCAAATTCTGGACGCTTTCCCTCTTCTTCATACTGCTTTTTTTCACTGTGAATGAGCACCTGTAAAAGACATTCTAAAATTAACAAACAGAAATAGGTAACATATATCTATATAAATATATACGACACATACAATGTATATATGTATACATCCGCTTGCCCCACCCTTAAAAAACTTAATTATCTAGGTACTAACTACAATACTTAATATCCGTAAGAAAGTTCACACTCGACAGTCGTCAGTCGACGCAAAAAAAAATTAACCGGGGTAAGACCGCGGGTATAGTTTGCTAGTTACATATTATTTTAGACTGCTGCCCCATCCTGAGCCCATGGCTGCTACGCCCATGTATGTATAATGCTTTGACCCTAACTTAGGATAACTCTGTGTTATGAATATTAGGATAAGAACAACTCCTCAAGCCAGCATAGCGGGAACATCTGTCTGTGGTAACAGTGGTCTCCACTCATGGAACACATTCTAGCTTAACATCAGGCGGAGTGTGGTCATATGCTAAGCTAATATAAAAAAGACTTGGCTTTAGTTGAGGACTCCAAGACTGTACGAATAACGAAAAGGTTAAATTAGATTAGAGTCTGCTATGTATTAAGCAGCGGCCGTTATACGGCTTGTCTTTTCATCTAAATTGCATAAAAAAATCATTTTTACATTTAGGAATTCCTAGGGTCCTCAACTAAAGCGTTACTTAACAAAAATACAACAATATTCCAAATATTTATCACTTTTAAAAATAATTTAATCAATATTAATCAAAGTAGGCATATCAAAAGCGTATTCAACTATTGACAATCAAACATTAGTATTGTTTTCACATTTACTTGTATTCATTGAGTTAATTTTAAAGCGATCAAACAATACTTACTTATTCAAAGGATCGTTTTGAAAATTAGATTAGAACCTAAAAAAAAATAAACCGCATTAATGAGGAACAGAATTACGGGAAATTCCTGTTTTTAATGATATCAGACAGGATGCGGTTACCCGAATACTCGATAATGTATCAACACGTTAAACATTTCGGTCCTTTGTACTTTTTATAACTTCGGATCAGTTTTATAACATTAGACTATATACCTCTCACATAATTACATACAAACGACAAGGACAAAAGATATTTTTCAAGGTCGGACACTATTCGCTATAGCTCCCAGAACCTAATCTGAAATCTAAATGGCAATCAAGTAGAGTTATAATTTGGCAAATCTATGTAGTATTATAACTCTATGGCAAGAGACAGTCTTTTATATAATTCTATAGTAGCCTGGCATATGTTAAGCTGGAGTGTACTTAAATTGAGACCTACTGCTACTTGAGAAGTGTACTCCGTCCAGATTGACAGGGTACACTCCACTTCCAAACTGATTTCAAAACGCGACTAGGTCATTTGAAAGTGGTGGTACTACTTTGGGACGAAATACTGGGCCAATTACCATCATTGAGCTTAGCTTACTGTTGGTTTACTGGAAGGATTTTTTTTTGACTGAATTTAATGTTGTGTAGGTAGCTATATATTTTTATTTTTTATATATTTTATATACATATTATGAGACATATACATATATGTTATTAATGCAATGCTGTGCAATCTGATTTATGAATTGTTATTTACTTTTTTTTCTGAATTAAAATTCAGTTTTTAATTATTATTTTATGTACAGACTATGATTGACGAGTTTCTTGTGGTATTCTTTTCGTCATACACCTTTCCGAAGTCATGGTAAAGTCTAACGATGAACAAGCGCTCGCATTTAGTGCCTATACTAATTAACGATTTTCATTTCATTTCATATTAAGTAAGTAGTAGATACTTTTAAAATCATGCAATCACGTGTCATTTAAAAAATCTACAATCTTAGAAACGCAAATTAAATACGTCAAACACAATGTATAATTATCTAAGAATCAACTGACATTAAAGATTTATTATATCTTTTTACGTTATTCTTGTACATAGCAACCGGGGGCTGGGATTATTTGAAAATGTCAACAAAAAGTTTTTTCTTTACAGATATATTTTAATAGGGAAGCGGGCCAGTAGTTCAGTAAACATAACCTGAATTCATGAATAGATTTTTGGCCTTCATAACTCGATTAACAACTGCTCATACGCACCCGCATAGTGTTGCGAAATTATTGCAACGCACTTCCGCATATCGATAAAAATTATAGATACATATTCATCGATTTTTTTATATACAAACACGCGCCTTTTATCATGAGCTTTAGACCGATATATAATTAATTTATTTATATATAAAATATTTTTATGTTAATTATATTATTTAAATGTGATTTTCTGGTAAAGGCGTTATTGCGTCGATATAAAATTGATATAATTTCGATAACTTTACAATGCCGCGCGTCAATGGCTTTCAAGGGCAGACACGCAGAAATTTCACGGCCGTATCATTGCGCAGGCGTTGATTTAGCATCTGTTTCAGTCGAAATGTGTCACAATTTTTATTATAGTACGAATTTCTATTACATTATGTTATATAATATTTTATGGTGTCGGGAAAAAAAAATGTATCCGTACATCTTTTGTTTTCAATGTCCGAATTTGTCTGAACAAGACCTTAATAAATAAATAACGTATATTATTACTTAGCAATATATCAGATAATAAAGTAAAACACTCGTCACGTGACCCGTGTCAGACCCATGACGTTTAGAGATAATCGCGTGTTCTTGAAGGGATGAACTCCCTGTAACCCTATAAACATCTGGTGAAGTTTTTATTTAAGTTTAGTTCAATTGTTTATGGTTTATTTTCTTTTGTTTCAGGTGAGATTGATCCACTTATATCCAGAGTATATTCTTCTGAAACGCGACTAGGTCACAGATACTTTGTAGGACGACAAAATGGACTATTATTATTACTAACTAGCTGTTGCTCCCGACTTCGTTCGCGTAGTAATGAAGATATAAAGTACTATGAAGTTTAAATTTTAACACGAAAAAGTAGTTATTGTGATATAACTGTAATAGTTAGACATATGGTGTTGTTGACTTTATTGTAGATATTGATGTCCTCTATAAAACTGTTGTACATCACTTTGCTCTATTGTCAATAATTTCCGCAGCGTACGCAATATAATGATTAATTTCACATTTTGAGGTACATTATTGAAGTTTTCATACAGATCTCTAACGTTTTTGAAAATATTCTATAGCCTATGTTCATCAGGGGTAATGTAGGATTCTAATGGTGAAAGAATTTTTCAAATCGGTCTAGTAGTTTCAGAGTCTGTTCAATACATACAAACAAACAATCAAATGTTTTCTCTTTATATATTAGTATAGATTGTCCAATTGCTACTCGTAACAATATTTATGGCGTGCTCTAAGTGGACAAATAAATATGAAAGGCGAATTAATTGTCAACTGAAGCTTAAACAAATGTATATAACCCAAATTGTTTGACTAAAAATGTCCCAACGTGTGGGTGTGTTTTACCAATTTACCAATTCCAAACTACGTATGTAATTTAAAGTGCGTGAGATATTATTTATAATTGTAGAATGTACGTGACCTATATTGTTCTCAAGAAGAACTAGTTTACATAGGTTTTCCGTCGGAACTACGTTATTAGTAATTTATAGCAGAAAAATTTATACAATACACATGGAGAGGCTTATGATGATCTTTGATAATATCTTAATTGTACAAAGGAACGTATGTCGTGTTCCAAATTTAAATTCAAATCTGTTAAATTATAATCTTTAAAATACTGAGCTTAATATTGAAATTAAATACTCAAGCGCATGCCAAAATGGCCCTAATACGTCACACGCTAATAGTCATAATATATGTTTTAACTAAATTCAAATTAGATTCCCATAATTTGTCACCCACGCCTGTAATTTTTTATTTTATTAACCGTGAAAGAATTTCAAATATTTAATGATTTCTTTTGTTTCTTTAAATATTAATAGTGTAATGTGTTATTTTCGTTATTGTTTTTTCTTATTAGATTTTTAGTGGGGTAGGCTCATTAGATTTATACAGAGTGTCTTGAAAATGTTAGTCAATATTTTAGGTTATACGAACTTTATTTTAGACAAAATCTTTTGTCTGAAATTACTATTGGTTTATCGTTTTAAATTTTAACTAATTAAATCCGATATTTCGAAAACTTCGCAGACATGTGCGTGTACCTTTTCAAAACGTCGCATTAAATTAATTAAAATAAACGAAATAAAACGGAATATTAAGTCGTACGAAATTATTACAAATAAACTCAGACGTAACTACAATTTTGAAACTACGAAAAGGTAAAATAAAACCGTGAATTTAATTATATGTATCAATATATAGCCTCGCGGCTGCAGAATGGTAGGTTTTTTTAAACATAACAATCACGAAGTGTGTATAGAAAAAGTTTTTCACCTACGCTCCGACATTCAGGTCAGTAATGTAATGAGTCGCGCGTGAAAAACATTTAGTGTCGCGACCGTTGAATGAGGGATTGCATTTCATAATAAACGGACAGTTTTTATTTAATTGTATTTACAAAAAGAAACAATGTAGGTATAGTTTGAAAAAAGAATTTTGTTGTCGTGTTCTTTTATGATACTTTTTAAAGAAAGTTTTATTTGGAAATATGCATTAAATATGTAGGACATCCCTATATCTTAGCAACGTTGTCAAGGTAAAAATAATAAAAACTGTCTTCAGAAGCAAATACACCTAATTATACAATATCACTTTGTTTTGTTTAATAAGTATCCAGTGCTCCAAAAATACAATAAACCCCCCTATAACGCGGTAGGTTGGTTCCGCGTTGTAGGAAAATCTTATTTTAAAATAATCGTCTATTTGATACTAAAAAGATACCTATATACTCTTCATATTTGTGATGTTATCGAAAATCGTCACCTCAACAATATTGCATCGTATTTCACACGAGAGCTTTTTACATGCTATTTCCGTCATATAGGGATTTTCCGTTCTATCGCACTTTTTTGGCATCGAGCGAATACAGTCAACGCTGTACTGACATTAAGGAATGTAATTAATTGCCGGCCGCGATGATTCGGCAATAACTTTTAATATTACATTTTGTGATCCATAAAAAATATGTCCACGATACGAAAAAGATAGCAAGTTCTTTGTCTTTCAGGTTAACTACAGTTTTTTTTTTCATTTTACATGAAACTGGTTTTTTTTGTTACACCTTATAATTAGAATACGAAGTATACTTCTTTTTAATAATTTTTCGTTCTTTTATTATTGATATAATTTCAAAATATAATTATTTATGTTATGAAACAAAAAACTTTCTCAACAAACAAACTATGCACAATAACAACTGTAAAACGCTTTCCTGTAAAATTGCGATATTACAGTTATCTACATGTTAATAGGAGCCGGCGATGTTCTATCTAGAACTTTTTTCGACATTAGTGTAAATAAGAATTTGATAATTTCTTATTGGAATGCTGCAGCAACTTGACACTGACAGAATTGTCTTTATATAATAGAACATCTGAAGCTATTTAATTAAAGAAACAGAATAGCATGAATGCTCACATATTGTTCTAGAAAATATTGAATGTTAGCAGAACATAAAAGACGAGCGAAGACGTGATCGTATGCGCGTATTCAGGTCTAACTTTAGCGTCTCGTAAATGTGTTATTAAAACAGTTTTAAAGTTAGTGAGCAGTGTAACGTAACATTGTTAAAGGAAGAATGTTTGTTCGACATGTTCCCCCTTGCGTTTCACTCACATGGAAACTATAGTCTGTACTATTGTTATGTTCACATTTTATAAATATTTTCATTTGAACATATGTATGTGTTCTTTATATAGAGAAAGGTGATTTATTATCTAAGTCAGTGTTTCCCAACCTTTTTTGCGCCATGCCCCATCTTAGCTGTTCTAAAATTCTTATGCCCCCCAACGTAACCAAACACCCAGTTGATATTTTAGTCTCGTCAAATGAAATTATACCTAATAATTATTTACCGCAATTATTTAAGAATTTGCTTATTTCGTTAAATCTAGCATTGCAACCCGGAGCAAAAGGATTGAACTCGTGTCAAGTTCGTTTTCCAATTGCCCCCGTTAACAATTAAATTGACCCCCTGTGGCCCCACGTTGGGAAACACTGATCTATGTGAATGAATACTATCAATTTTTTTCTTTTTATTTTTGTGTACACATACTAAAATTTGTTATTTTATTTTATTTTTCAATTGTTTAATGTATATAATTGTCTTCTGTTTTATAATTTAAAGACGTTTTTGTTTACAAATTTCCGTTTCCTCAATGAAACCGTTTACACCGAATACAGGTGGCTTAATAATATTTCTTCAATCCCGGTTTGTCTTACGTTCGCAGCGAATTTAATTACTACATAATCCTTTTGTACTGAAATGCCTCCCGAACATTCATAAAATGTTTATGTACGCGTATGAGTCACCTTTCTATTCAGATTTATTGTGAGGGGGGAATAAAGGGGCTTTGAAACTATTTTATTTTATTAGTTCCAATTTTGAAATCCCTTCACAAAAATCAAAGCGAGACTGAGGTAACCTATGGTATATGTCTTATATAGACTCAGTAAGAGTGAAGAGAGTTCAAAAAGGGCCGAAAACTGTGAAAATAACGAAACAATAGGACTATTGGATTAATAATAATAATTGTATTTTTCGTAATAATCAATATCAAATGGTTGTGTACTTTCAAAACGTCGGATTAAATTAACTTTAAAATTAGTTACTTACTTTTGAAGTGTTTTTTTTTTCAAATACAGTTTTATAAATATATTTAGTATATATGTGTACATATATTGAAGATTTTTGATTAAATATTTGTTCATTGATTTGACAGAAAGGGGGAGGCTTAAGCCGCAAAGGGGTTGTATGTATGATGGGAAATATGGGGTAATATTGTTGTGCATGTCTATTTATAGTTATAAACGTATACAGTTTTGGAGGGAAAATTTGAAGTAACTTAATGAAATAGAAGTTGACAATTTGTGTCTATACTCCGGCCAACGAGAGAATGCGTTTCTGACGTTTATCAATTTGACTTGACTAGTGATGGGCAATAAGGAACTGCTACTTTCAAATGCAAAACCTAAAAGTAACACTAATATTTACTTTATTTAAACGATGCAAAATAGTAGTGTGCATACGTTAGTTTTAATATGTACTTGTTTGTTTCTCATATATTTAAGAATGTAAATAGGGTGAATAAAATATAAATACGACAGAAATATATATTTATTATAATTAATCAGACTCCGAATCACTAGAGGAGGTACTATATTCTTCGGCTGCATGTATATTTCAATTATTATCAATCAAAGTGTCAATTCTGATATCCCGGTCAAAGTCTTCGAAAATTATATTTACTGGTTTAATCTCACTAAATGGTGGTCAGATACAATTAATAACAAGCGGCCTACTATTCCATTTGAGATTACTATTTTTCATCAGTTTTTTAATATAATTTATTTCATAAATATAATTATTATTATAAATATAATTCATAATCAGTACATCACTAAAATTAAGAAAAAAATACGACAGAACGTAATCGTTTTTATGACGTTTCGTAGTAAAATGAATTTGTGTTCTATTCAAGTCTGTTGTATAAATAATATATGAAATATATTTTTCTATGTAATTTCAAATCAGAAGAATTGGTTAAACAAGTGTCCAAAACTCTTAAACCCAATACTCATTATTTAATTTTTTCTTCTAATCATCCAGTTACGTTCTGTCGCTGTCGTGAGCTGTCAGAAACGCATTCTCTCGTTGGCCGAAGTGTAGTTGGTTGTATTTGATCCATTCTAAAAAAAACGTAATAATAAAATAAGTATCGCTTTAAAGATTTTAAATAAATTTACTAGACCCTTGGAAGTTTCATATTTGTATAAATTAACGTATAGGGTAGTAAATGAAGGTTTAAGAAAATTAATTTTCTATATATTTATATAAATAGTAGCAATTTTATATGTATTTGTATTTTGTAAATCTTCACGTGGAACCAACATGGTCTCGCACGACTTAGGTCTCAAATAATGAATATGTCTTTTTTTAATAGTTTAAAGCAGAAGTTCTCAAACTTTCGAAATTATTTAACACGAGCTGCTTTTTTATAGTAAAAAGATGTTAAACTGGAGTGGAAACAATTGCTTCCGTAGATAACAAAAGTTAAAGAATAAGAATGAATAATGCGAAATGCGTATAACATGAACGTTGGTTGATCCAGACTTGCGCGTGTAGTATGTTACCAAAGAGCCAACCTTGATGATATTTTTGTAGGTAATGAGGAAATCATTTTAAATAATTTAATAAGTGTCATAACACAATACTGATTGCTATATAGTTTTCTGTTTTTATTAACGGATTAATGTATCGAAGGCCAATTTAGACAAGTTTTGTCTTGTTTCGACGCTGTGTATTGTCCCATCTTTTTGTACTCGTAATCGCATTGCTCACATGAACTGTTTAGAAAAATAAAAGGATTTGTGTATTTCTTCCCCCCCCCCCCCTCACCCTCTCTTCCCCCTCTCTGTCTGTGTATATCTTATAATTTGTATAATAAGCTTGTGCTTGTATAATAGATGATTTAATAAAATTTGAACTTTATCCATTGCATTCTCACTTCTATATCGACTCGATCGCTAGTCTATAATAATTGAATAAATAAATAATTAAGGATTAACGTTTATTATTTGCTATATATAGGCATAATTTTGTAAAAGAATAATACAATTCAGCAGTTCTGTTTGTCCCACCCGTGGCACAACATTATGGGTTGAAATTGGATCGTTCAGAAAAGGAAAACCCTTGAATAATTCAAATGATTTTGTTTCCTTTGGACATGAAAATTGGCGGCTTCTTTGAATATTGAATGTTGTTCAGCCGATTTAATTTTTTAATTCAAATTTCGAATCGTTTTCGTTGACGTTATTTATTGAATATTAATATCGTTTTAACGGTCTTTTTATTTCAATGAGGAACTGCAAGTTGGTTTGATAAGTTTTGACATAAAATGTAAGGCCTTTGTTTTTATACTGATCACGAACATCGTTATGACGTGTGGTACCTTAAGATACAGTGTGTTGATTTAACAGAGCTTATTTAATTTATCTATTTATTCTTCATATTTTTACTTGCAACAACCCATAACTAAATCTTGATTATTACATATCTCAGTTTTTTCTAGATAGTGTTTTTTTTCCCATAGTAGTCAAACATGTGACCACGTTCCTCCTGATGTGAACACACTTTGAATGGGTAGCCAAACAGTGGGCTTATCACGAATTTAGTCTGGCTTTCGAATCGAGCTGTCACAAGTAAAACGGATCCGTTAGCAATCGGGATCATGAATTTTTACTAACGACTAACGAGCACCAGCAATCTATCAAATGAATGAAAGATCGAGACGTTCGAAAATTAACAAAAAGTATCTAAAATATTGTAGTTCCAAATCCGCACGTGGTGGCTCTGCTCAAATTTCCATACAAATCGCTTGAAGCGAACTCGGTTCGAAAGCCAGACTAAAATTCGTGATAAGCCCACAGACCACACTGATATGCGTAGCTGGAGAAATTGTGCGTTGCAAAACCAGTTTATACACGATAATATTATGTAACAATTTATGCCGTATGTAAGCCAATAGCGCAAAAATATCCGCTCCACTAATAGACAACAGTCCTGGAAACAGATATTTTTACCTCCGCTTATAATGTGTTAAACTAAAAGAGTTCAGAGAGTGCGATCCCAGAGCGAAGATAACTGTTACCACAGGCAAAGGATGACCCGAACGTGCACCATCCAGGTTGACATGGTCTCCTGTCGTCATATTCGGTTACTTCCAAATTAAACCTGAAGTATGGTTAGATCACCTCGAGGGTAAACACTAGATTATTACCTTTGTTGGTTGCTAAAGGTGTCACGCGCCGTGTTCTAGACAACAAAGAACGCGTTACAAATTCAGCTAAGGCTTTCGTTGTATATACAAAATATATTATGTATTTGCAGGTTCGATGAACGTCTGTCCTGACCTTTGGATTTTTTTATTATAATTTAAGGGTGGAATGAAGAAGTTAGAAAAGAAAAGAAAAAGCGTCATCTTGTGGGAATTGTTTCTGAATGTATTAGTGTATTTTTTGATCACATTCGTTTAATTCGCATATATTCGTCTTCTCAAGCCGGCATAATGGATACGATTCCTATCTATAGACGTTTCTCTATAATAGTAGTTGCCTTTGCTTATAAACTGCACTTTAGATTTATATTATGCGAAAGGTTCCCATTATTTAAATAAAACATTTCTAATTAACAGAATTGTAGTTGGAAATATGATTAAGAACATTTAAAAAACAATTGAAGACAGTTTTGATAACTTTAAAAATATTACAATCGAGACTAAAATAAACGCAATTGTTTTTTTTGCTTCTAATTTTTTTAGTGTATACACGTCCTTACAATACGAATGCAAGTGTTCGCAATATTGAAACGATTATATCGTAGTTAAGCATACAATACACCGAAGTATCAATAAATTTAATTAAGTAAGTTTATGCCTCCATTGTTTTGGCTCTGCACAATCATTTCTACATCTAAATGAGACCTATTAGGGAATTCTAAAATGTAATAAAACCTATTGCGTCCGCGTTATGTTTTCCTATTATAACAAGTGCAATATACCTCATACAAGAAATAGACTAGCTATATTGAATATATTGAACTAGTTGTTTCGATCGGTAATTGAATTCGGGACCTCTGTGTCAGTTCCAAGCGCGTTAACAGTGGGCTTATCACGAATTTAGTCTGGCTTTCGAATCGAGCTGTCACAAGTAAAACGGATCCGTTAGCAATCGGAATCATGAATTTTTACTAACGACTAACGAGCACCAGCAATCTATCAAATGAACGAAAGATCGAGACGTTCGAAAATTAACAGAAAGTATCTATAATATTGTAGTTCTAAATCCGCACGCGGTGGCGCTGCTCAAATTTCCATACAAATCGCTTGAAGCGAACTCGGTTCGAAAGCCAGACTAAAATTCGTGATAAGCCCACAGCTGAGACATCAATCGTAATAGCTTATATTTTTTAATACCAGCAGAAAGCTCATGGTTAAGAACAATTACTTCGTTTTTTTTTGTAAACATGTGACCACATATTTGTGAAATAGAACTTTCCGTGCTATTGCTACATCGGTCTGGGTTTAGAACTTAGCGCTAGCTAATTGAGATTATTTCGCTTAACGAGTAAGACTCTGGAACGAATTATGCTCGTTATGCGAGGTTCGACTGTATTCTTTAATTAAAGTAGTATTGGTTTTATTTGCAATAATTCCAAAAATTGTTTTATAAGTATATTAATTTCAGTTTTCAACGCTGTATTTGAAATAGTGCAAATAGTTGACTTCTGGTCAACGGGTATTTTTTCTTTACCCTTAGGAGCGAAGTACGCGTGTGGTAATGACAATTATGTCAGTGATAATAATAAAACAAACAGCAGTTTCCAAGATTAGAGTATAGCGATACGATATTTATTGAAAGCTCTAATTAATGCTTCATGCCTTTCGGATCAGGGATAAACAAAATATTTAGTATAATTATTATCGAGGTGAGAATGTTATCTGCGGTTCAAAAATAATAATGTCATTAAACTGTCGTGTGTGTTTTGTTTTAACTCTAATTAAGAAAAAGGTGATTAACCTGGAAATTCTCATAAACTGTGACAGTATTTTTAATCAAATTATTGAAACTTCACGTGTTATTGTTAAATCTTGTACTATAAAAAAAGTTGTTACTAAATAATGTTAACGCTTTTGCGGTTGTGGATTAATATAAAATGTATGTGTTCCGTACCACAATTATATATTTAATTTTTTCCCTATTTTTTTTTGTCTATTTTGCTGGCTGGCAACATCCTTGTTTTCCCCGTCACCTTATTTCGTCGGTGTAACTAGCGAAGAACTACGTGATCACACGCGCTCGGATCTCCGCTTAGATTAAATTTCATCACTGGGAGGGATAAACAAGGGAGGAATCATAGACCAGCATCTTAACGACAGAGGAAAAGCCGAGCCTATCGCAAGCACCTTTCTTTTCCATTCCTGAATACTATCCGTCAGCCAGTATTTTACACAATACATCTGGTTTTTACGTATAATGTATTTTAATAATATAAACTTAGCATTTAATAGAGCTATGTAAATAATTAATTCACTTGTTTTTCCAAAATAATATTAACTGTGTTGTTATTTAATAAGTAAATATTTAATATAAAAACAATGTTATTTCATTTTATTTTTATATATTGTATTGTTGATTTCTTTTGACCCCATTCAGTAAAACTTGTTGTTGTTTAAATTATATTTTAATAAAAACACAAATATTATTCAATTACAAATGTCATATTTATATCTTTCATTTCGTTCTGGAATCGAACCAGGGATCTCTGCTCTAACCACTATGCCACATGTCAAATAATATTTGAAATAAATTATTATTCAGTGATATTTCTAATTAATTACATTTAATAAGAAATATTCACTAAAAACTGCTATACATATAGAAAGTTTTTCCTAAAAAATATACGACTTTTGTAAGTGACGGCGTTAAGCACGATTTGGACAATACATTTGTGTAATTTTGAAAACAACAGCAGCCAAAATAATTATGTCATAAATAATAGAGAAGTATGTTAATCCACTATTACATAAATATTTATTATTATTTTCTTTTTTTAGTACTAAATTATACTTGTAAATAAATTACTGTATAAGGATAAGGGTGACCTTGAGAAAATCTACATGAATAGAGCCCCCTTCGCTCCCTTTCTTAAAAAGGGGATCGCGTCACTCATTTATGTACTCAATGTCAATCTGGTTAAGTTTTTTATACAAAGGGCTGGATAATCTAAGTGATACATCATATTCGTTCCTAACATAAGAGCTTTTGCTCTAAATTGGGAATGTAAATATGTATAAAATAGAATAAAAACAAAAATAAACAATACACATTTACTCATTTAAAAATAATTATTCGACTTACTTATTTATTTCATTAGTTTTAAATTACTTAACCCAAAAAATCCAACCCAAACAACATACGAGATTTCAATGCTCAAAATGGGTATGGGTAAGTATTATCTCAGACTCTAGACTGCAATAGACATCAGGTAGCCTGAAAAGGTCTACGGATGTAGCAATAGCACGGAAAGTTCTATCGCACAATTCGAGGATTCCCTTAACCACGTCGCTCTTTAAACAAGCAATTTATTTACAATTTATTTTGCTTGTTATGCGAGGTTCCACTGTATACACTAACGAAATCACTGATTCAAAAATCATAAACGTAAAATCTCTTTTAAAATTATTTCAGGTCTTGTGGAAACATCTCGAAAATTGCCGCCTTGCCTGTGTACCTAATTAAGTCTATTTCGCACGCTCGTGTAACCACCACCTTATAAAACTAAATTCAAAACCTACGCACTTAAGCGTTTCTTCGTTATTAATTATATTGGAACAAAGAAATAGCTTATAATGTTATTTATAACGTTTAAGTTTACTAAGAAATTAATTAGCCTTTTACGTCGTAGTTTAGATCTTGGGTGTTACGTTTAAAAGTAGTAGCACTGGGACTGGGATAATGTCCATCGTCAGTCTGCTTACCACTCTTTTAATTAATGTCTATATTATACTATACTAGCTTTTGCCCGCGGCTTCGCTCGCATGTAAGTCATTAAATAAGTATTAGAGATCATTTCAATAGAAATGAATCAATATGATTACTATATTTTCTTGCTTGGCTGGGATTATCAATTTTTAAAAATTACTACATACAATGATGTTTCAAAAACTTAAACGTTACTTCTAGTACCTCCAAAAGTATGTGTACAAAGTTTGATGATGATCGGTTAAGTAGTTGTTGTGTGAAAACTTAACAAACAAACTCACATTCACATTTATATTATTAGTAGGGATATAATATAACTATATGTAATAAAATTACATTGGTACCGGTCTAATTTTTGGTCTTTCAGCATTGGGTTTCCATCCTTAACCGTTCTGTAAAAAAGCGATCACATTTTGGACTATTATAAAAAAACATTATTCCGCGTTATGAGAGCAATAAAAAGTTTCGATATTAAAATGGGAAGTCATTTGAAAGCTGTCCGGTTTGTCTAGCCGCCCTCTAAATCAGGGGTGAATTTTGAAAATGAAGGAAGGTACACTCATAGAAATAACTTTCAACATGTCTTCGCAGACCGACCTGTGGTCCTACTCATAAAATATTTAACGGAACCCTAAGCGAAAATCGATATGAAATTACAGAGAAATATTAAAATTCGAACGCCGTCGCGTCGTAGCGATCTGTGATTGGCTTTCTTAATAAAAATGGCGTACGCTCTTGTCTTGACAACCCTACAAGCGTGGGGTTTATATTGCTCTTACTGTATACTTGTTATGTACTGAACTGTTTTTCAAAATAAATTTTAATACAATTCCAAGAACATATATTATGTATAAAAATTAAACGACTTGAAGAGTCTAGTACAGTTAGTAAAAAAAATATCAAGCTGTTCGAAAATAATTAAGGAAATATACTCGGAATGCGTGGTTCAGAATGGTGAGACAGAAACCACTCCGTCTCCGCTATGCTTGAAGAATCGAACGCATTCGAATTAACAAGGCACAGTACACTTTTAATTCTCTAGATCAGCCATTCTCAAAGTGGTGTTCCGCGGAACCCTAGGGCTAAAATACTGCAAAAAATACCTACCAAATGGAGGTTATAAGGTTACATCTAAATATTCCAACTAGATATTACATTGCAATATGATTATTCATAAATACATATAAATCAGTTTTTTATAATTATATTAAGGCTTTTTCCTTCGCCAAAAATTTTTGAGAACCGCTGCTCTAGATTATTTTTGTGTTGACTGTACTAGAAGAAATTACAGTATTGTCCCCATCAAAAACTCATACGAAGTTTCCCTTCTATAAAGAATGGAATTGTAAATGCAGATCTTACTGTAGAATAGTGTGTGACAATGACCCCAAAATAACAATGTGTGTAGTGAAGCCGCGATACGCACACGACGCTATTTCCGTTTCAGAGTAGACCCTCAGGGGCCGATATGCCCTTAGCCTTGCCGCCAAAAACTCCCGTCTGTGCCCCTCCCCTGCTCTGCCGCCCCTCGGACCGCGTCGCTCATAGAATAAAATTATCTACTAG
This sequence comes from Tineola bisselliella, assembly GCA_028551675.1. Lineage (NCBI taxonomy): Eukaryota > Metazoa > Arthropoda > Insecta > Lepidoptera > Tineidae > Tineola > Tineola bisselliella. The sequence goes on along the minus strand of JAPWLS010001519.1, from coordinate 465,021 downwards.
AATCGCTTTATGACTAAATTTTTATGCTTCTCGTAGTCTTCGAATTTTAATACAATGTAACTTGTGCTGTAGTTATTAGGAGAAAACAAATATATATTCGTTAAACAAATATATACTTAAAAGTTAAAGTAAACTAATCACTACTTTTATTATTCAATGTTCTTCGTAATTTTATAATATAACATGACATTTTAACTAATTTCATTACATTTGTATACATTGTTTTTTCTACATATACATTGTCATGTCTAAGCGATTATCGATTTTATTCTTTGTCCACGTCTGCCTCCCGCTTTTCCAGTACGATTGTACCGAAGCACACCCGGGGTCCTGACGCCCTGTTCGCCCTTCCTAACGATTAGGGCAGACAGACGCACTCAACAAAGAACGACGGTTTCGTGCGATGTAACTCGTTTTATGTTTGATATTAATACTTGCTTTAAAATGTTAGATTAGTAGTTTATACTCCGTCTTGATGTTACCTAAGCTAGAGTGTAGTCCATGGATGGTCACGACTATTACCATGTAAAAATTTCTGCTATTTTTTTAAATTTAGTAAATGGGCTTAAATAGAGCGCTTTTACTCGTCAAAACAAATATAAATGAAATAAATTTATTAATTTAATAATTATCAATTTGATTTAGCTGCTGTATGCTGACATTACCCACTTACATACTAACGTCATAATAATATCCCTACTAATATTATAAATGTGAATGTGAGTTTGTTTGTTACGTTTTCACGCAACAACTACTTAACCGATCGTCATGAAACTTTGTACACATATTTTTGGAGGTACTAGAAGTTACATAGGATACTTTTTATTTATTAAAAATTACTATAGTGTCCAACTGACTATAGTTTCAGCTGTTTGGAATCATATTAATTCATTTATATTGAAATGATCTCTGATACTTATTTAATGACTTAAATACTAGCGAAGCCGCTGGTAAAAGCTAGCACTATAATAAATCTACTATGATGTAGAAGAATAGCTGCTGTATAGGGGCATTGTCATCTTACACCTAAGGGTAAACATAAAATGACATAGATCATGTCCAAGCTTTTTTATCAACAGCTAGAATTCATCTACGCTATGCCGGCTTGATAAGTTTTCACTATCCAAGTTCACAGGGCAGATGTTGGTTAGGACTGGTTACTGGTAAATTAAAATGACTTTTCAACTTCGAAATAAATAGCCGGCACATAGTCGTTATCAATGGAATGTAGAAATCAATGTTACCATATGAAAAAGCAATTTCCCGCTCTTTTATCTGTTAACTAATTATAGCTGTTAGTCAACTATTTGGGTCAAAATGTAACTGTTGTTTTTGCTGTCAGTCAGTCGGTTCAGTCGTAAAATTTCACATATTTTTAGTAACGTTTATTGCAACAGTTTTTTGTTTTTGCGTTTGACGTTTCCGTTTGTAATCGTTTCCCTCTTCATTGCTCCTTTATATGTATTTTTGTCGCATATTATATAACAGGTTATGTTTGTCAGTTAAATTTAAAGCACGCGCTTGAATAAAATAAAAATTTATTTGACATATAAATGCAAAAAAATTCTATTACATGTTAGAACTAGCGTGCTATAAGAAGGTTCTTTGTGCGAATCCCGTAAGAAACTAATTGTAAAAATATTTATTTTCATATTAGAAATGTCTAGTTAGTTGGTTGGTGAGAGACACCGTATAATATAATTCTCTAAAAAAACGACTTCATTCTGTATAATATACACAACGAAACTAAAACAAAAGCAAAAATAAAGAAAACAATAATTTTAAGACTAAATCGAAAACGCCAACGCAATATTGGAACTGTATGACAAATACGAGTGTGTCGTCTTCGTTACGCTACTATATGTTTGGGTGACAACTCGCACGTTTTGTACTCGCATGAATTGTGCGAGTTGTTAATATTGGAATGAGATTTTTAATTTCTTATTGATTACTTATTAGAAAACTAAGTTACTAGAGTGGATTTAAATATTAATTTCTCATATTATTTTGTAGGCTGTGTGGTTGCACCATGGATATGATGTAATTTTAATTCTTGTGAATTATATGATTTATGAATTGTTATTTACTTTTTTTTCTAAATTAAAATTCAGTTTTTTTTTTGTTAATTATTTTATCTACGAGCAATGATTGACAAGTTTCTTGTGGTCATCTTCTCGTCATACGCCTTTCCGAAGTCATGGTAGAGTCTAACGATGAGCAAGCGCACGCCTTTAGTGCCTATGCTAATAAACTATTTTCATTTCATTTCAATAGCAATTAATTGAAATTCCCAGATGTCTTCATATAGGTCATAATAACACGTACTGTGCCGTGTGTTCCTTTATCCCTATATGTACATTTATGTACAGACTGTCTTATTTTAGACTTATATTAGGCAAATAAAGCTTTCTTATTGTCCTATATTGAGTTTCGTTCTAAATCACTGAAAAGGCGGGTAATAAAACAAATATAATTGTAGGCGAGTTTCATTTGTTCAAATTGGTAAATGGCCCAATAGATTCGGGCGGGAGAATCCAAATAAGCATTAAACTACGCTTAGGTGTGATCCCCAAAAAACGGCGACAAGCAATAATTCGAGGGACAAGCCACGACAACCGCATACTAAGTCGGAGCATGCATTCTGTCGAGATAACGCTTCTTGATAAATCCGCGGTAATTTTGGGATGAAATATTTTAAGAACAATAAATGCTTGTTAGATGGCGAGAGCAAAATTTCCTTTTTTTAATAAAGATTTATTTTATTGCTTAAAACTAACAGCGTTCTCTGGTTAAGAGTTATATATCGAATCTTGTGGACCGTTTATATACCTCCTTTGTTAATGAATTGTAAAGTCCACTTCGTTAATGACTTACTAACAGCTAATGGAAAACAACATGGAAACCTATTATAAAATATTAATGAATTATCGAAGAACTTAACTAATTAACTCAACAAACAATAATTACCAAATATAGATAAATACTAATAAATCACACTATACATTCTATCACATTATGCAAGCTATAACACCACACACATAACATGCTGTTATAATAAATTTAATTTCTTCACACTTGAAAGCTTTGCTTCGTAAACGGCGGTAAATAAATAACGAGAATTCGATAAACGAAATTAATGAAATATAATCTGACTTGACTTTAATAACTTAGGGTTGTACTTGTACAGTCTCCGATCTGGGAATTGTATGAACATTTTATTTTTCTACATATATTTGGAGAGAAAAAGGCAACCGTCTTTTGTTTTCACTGCGGATGTAATTTTATCTTTGTGTATGTCCAATTTCAATACGGCGTTCTGTTAATATAAATATTTGACATATTTTGTTTTTATATTTAAATAATTTATTTATTCATAAAGCCTACCTACAAAATTACATTAGAACTACATATTATAAAAGGGACTACTATTATATAAACTAAATGAAATTTTAATTATAGGATAGGACGGCGTGCTCAAGGTGATAAAGGGATAGAAACTATACTTCTAATAAAATTACAAAATTTCATAAAAATAAAAAACAAGAACCAAATAGATGTAAGGAAGAGGGGAGAGAAAAAAATAATAATTTAAAATTGATTTTAAGGTATTTATTTAAGTACACTTTACTATAATTCGTATATTGTGGCGTTCTTTATGGAGGAAATATATAAAGAAAAATGGCTATATATCGTTGAATGAGTAATCTATCGCGATACTGGCCTTTTTTAACATGGGATTATTCGTGCGTGTGAAAATTTGATAATTTCTTGTTGGACTTTTTCTAGAATACTCGACGCTAGCAGAATTATCTTCATTAGACATCTGAGGCCATTAATAAAAGAAGAAGAAGATCACGATGTAGTTCTGTTTGTAATTATGAATTGTAGGGTGGTTCAAATGTCACATTACAAATAAAGAGAATAATATGTTGGTCTAATTAAAATAAAAAAGTGTTTTATGTGTATTCTATCATGTATCTTGTATTCATTTAATTATAAGATATTATTCGATTAAAATTGGTCGTTAATTTTTAATTCATTTTGTTTATAAATTATGCCTTTTCTCTCGAAATCGACTACAGGTTATATGGAAAAACTTATTACTGTATTTTTTTACCATCTGTCATATTTGTGACATCTCGTAATAATGTGTATATTATAAACAAACGTGTTTTCAACTGGCATTTATATGATACATGAAAAAAAAAAGATTAATACTATTATACTAATTGATATTAAAACTATTATAATTGATATATTTTTATTAACTTTATATATATGTATGGTTGACTTGACTTGTCCTAGCTGTTTATTTCAATTCTAGTGGGTTGTTTATTTTATTAAAAATAATTATTATTAATAGCGAGGCGTCAAATAATTACAAATTTTGTGATTTTATTAAAATAAGAAATGAATAAAGACGTATATTTAACTTAATTTTTAAGACAACGGTAATAGAGTCGTGTATAGACGACCCGTATCATTTCTTCTGTTAACTTACGATTTTTTATTCCTTTTCAATAAAGGCGTACAAAGTATATATTGAAGATAAGAATTGAATGTGCGTACAACTGTGATTTTCTAATGAAATAATAATAACGAGATTTATTGTCTTTAATATTTTATACGGTTTTACGAGAGAAATATAAAATTTATTTACTGAAACTAAAGTGAAACATTTTCATAATATTGAAATCATTTTTGTCATATTCAAACATTTACATTTTAAAATAGCAAAAATACAAAAAATATGCGACTAGAAAGAGACCGTTATCTTGTCGCGGAAATTTTCCAATCTGTTTTACGATTTAAAGTATAAAAATAGACTTTATTTAATTTAGATGATGCGAAATTGCAGACGTTGTAACGGAACTATAAAAAGATGTCTAACTATACATTTTCTATTTTGCTTTAAACATATTTCTAAATCTCTGTCAGTGCATTCTTGCTTGGATCTGTCACGCGCTACACTACTAGTATTTCGACATATAGGAATACAATACCAGCCATTCTCAAAGTGTATTCCGCGGAACCCTAGGGCTAAAATACTGCAAAAAATACCAACCAAAGGGAGATTATAAGGTTACATCTAAATATTCCAACTAAATATTACGTAATATTACATTACAATATGATTATTCATAAATACATACAAATCAGTTTTTTATAATTATATTAAGGCTTTTGCCTTCGCCAAAAAGTTTGAGAACCGCTGCCTTAAACTCAAATAATATTCGTTAAACTAAAAAATATACTTAATGTAACCTATGTATATGAAACAAATATGAAAAAATCATTGTATATGTAGGTATAATGAATAACTTACTCTATACATAGGTATTTGTTCGCGCATGTGCTCACTTCTCCCCGCTCCTTGCCTCCAATGGTTGAAAATTTTCTGATTTTCTTTTTTTCTAACCCCTCCATAATAAAAGCATTTTGTCTTAATTCAATATTAATAATAAATTAATAATAAAAAATACAGTCTTTTTAATCTGCTACCCTAATTACCCTAATTAGATAGAAGCCTTGTACCAAGGGTAATAGACAAGTACAACACAAAAAAATACATATACCTACTGGTTACAAATATTTGTTCTAATTAGACATCAAAATCCTGACCTGTTGTGTAACTCGTTAACAACTCTGCCACAGTGATCGATGGTGGTTATCTCAGTGTCATAAATTATTTGTTGCATGTAAAATTAGTGAGAGCAGTTATGTAAATGTAGATTTCATCGTGTGAGTTCGGTGAGGCTATTTTCTGGAATTAACTTCTTTGTTAATTAGGAGGAATTAACATTGAAGAATGCAAGGAAACGCAAAAATAACTGAATTTTAAATAAGTTCATAAACAAAGTTTTTATTGTAGGTAATTTGAATTTAAAATTATCCCGATCAAAAAATACATGCGAGTAATTAACAATGATATTATCGGTAGGTTTTTAATATATCCCCCTGTTTATAAGCACGCGGTTGGTGATTTACGATCAAGGAGTTGAATTTGACCTGTAGCTTTTGACCCGATTTTTTTTGTTTTTAGACTATACACATTACCCATTTTATCAATATTAATTAGATAACAATAAGTAATTACTAAAAGCACGTTAATTGTTTATAATTCCCGTTTGTATTTGTTTGTCTGAAAAAGAAAAGGTTAAATTAAATTTTAAATAATGTTGTTTTGATGTTTCGTAAAAGCTTTTTTTGAAGTAAAATCATTTAGAACATTTCCTATTGGGCAGTTGAAATTGTTAGTCTGTTTTATTAATAAGATTTTTTTTAATTAATATTATTCTAACACTGACACCTCTATCTTTTACCTCCGAGGCCAACGACCCTCTGTTGTGACGTCATTATTCCTACATTTTTCGGTATCGCTTAGAATTGTAATTCACACATTTAGGATTATTTTTAGTAATAATATTAAACATATGGCATGTTTGATAAATTAAAGGAGGTCAAAATTTACAGGTCAAAGTGACGAACACATTTTGGGATTGTTAGTCAGTTCCAATCAAGTACCAGTAATTGGAGTCCATCAAATTCCATTTGTATTATTTTTTGTTCCTGAATTTTGTTTTGAATATTCATTACTTGATTAAATTAATTATGTAGTTAATTTGATTTATTGATTTAGGGGAAATGTTTTATACTTTTAAGATCTGAAAATCGTTCTAGTAGTCAAGCAAGACCTTTTTAATTAGGTATATATAATCGACAATCTTCAAATAGATACGGACTTTGAACTGGAAGAAACAATCGTTAGAAAGGGACAACTATATTCTTATCGTGTCGCCTGCGTTCATTTGTCGAAGTTGAGGCATGTGTGAAAGGGATATGAATATCTCATTTACCATTTACAACACCACAATCGTTTATTTTTCTATCGCTTATACATATACCTACAAAAACTATATACATACAAATACATCTAGCCATGATTTCAGTATTTAACATGTTCAATCAATCAACAAATCGATAGTAAGCCGAAAAATGTCTTAAACTAGCTCGGTATATAACCTATGACTACATTACATGCATCTGATGTACCTTCTCGGTAATCTTAATAAGCCTACGGAAATAAACTTCATGGGCGGTGATTTAATTAGTGCCACCCTATTTTAATTAATAGTTTAAGTTAGATGTAAAGATTTAATCAGTTGGTCTTGAAATAGACACGTATATGAAGTTTTATTGTTAATAATTGCCGCGCCAAATGTGCACGCTTTTTGGGGCGAATTTACGACGCTTGGGCCTGTTTCTGTTTGTCTCAATTGCGTTAATGTTGTCTGATTTCGTCACAATTAAAATCTCTTTCAAATTATCTGGTCACGTTTCGGGATTGTCTTGGAACTTGATCAATCTAGTTGTGGCTTATTCACTTCGGATGCAGATGCTTCTTGATTTAAGCAATATTATTATGGTTTCCTGTATACCTTTACCAAGTCGTAAGATTATAGAAGAACATTTATTTCACACTTAACATATTAGACATATGTTAGAAGAAAGATTTGTATACTAAAATTTTACAATATCGTGGCGAAAAAAATATGTAAAACTTGACACGACCCGTCTTCCCGTATTTAATGCCGTGACGAATTTAACGTTTTCTTTTCCCTTTTTTTATGACGAGTTATGCTATTAACGAAAATAAGAGTTGATAATAGTTAAATTAAAAAGCGGTCTCCTTTATTATATTTGTTTGCTCGGATGTTTTAAATGGCGATATAAAAACAAATGCCTTCCTTATCCCGGTGGTTTTGTTTGACCGTTTTCTTTAATTGCGTTACTTATTATTATTTATAGCTTTTTTGTTGTTGCTATGGTGTTAAATGTGGAAAAGCGTTAATAAAAATTATTCGAAGGGTGTTTCTATATATAGGTACTATATGCCGGTTTTACAAGGAACAGTAACAAACCCATAGACTGATCGTTATACCTACATACTATCAATCTAATTTGGTAAATTTTACATCCCGTGACATTTCTTCATCAATGGTATATAGGGGGAAATGGATCTAATTGCAATAGTGGATTTCACACAGATTCTAACGCTACTTATCGTTCATTTTTAACTACCGGCCCTATTTTACCATCGTTTAACTTTGGAATGATGTATTTACAAATATTCATTATTATATAACATACAGTGTACGCTCTATATAACGACGAATTTTACGACGTTATTGAGAGTTGTCGTTAAATAGAGAGAAGAAAAATCGATTTTATACTAAAGTATTTACGTGTCGTCTAAATAGTGTCTTTAATTGCTATAAAGTATTAAGTTGTAAATTGTTAAAATGTCTTTTAAAAAAACTAAAAGTAAATGTATTTATTAATATAATCATTTCCTAGTAAATAATGTATAAAATATGTTATTTACAAGAAAAATACGACAATAACAATTTTACGTAGAAAATTTAATAAAACGCTTGCGGTCAACGTCATCTGTCGAAACGACATGTGCGTGCCACGATTTGTTTGTATTGCCATCTCTTTCGGACTTCATCATTATGCGTATTTGCGTCTCTCTCCAACACTTCCTTTTCGTCAGAGGTAATTGATGTTTAAAAAACATGCGGGTTGAATGGAAGGAGTCCTGCGGTTTCGCTTCGACATATTATTTTTATTATTTTTTTCCTTTTAAATTGTCATTTCGCAGAAAACACTTTCCCTTGCTATAATAAGGTAGTAAATTGACCTGTTTTTTTATAACACATTTTTTCAATTATTTACATGTAAAGAGACTTGTTTTTAACTGCTCGAGTTTGGTAACTTTACGCTTTGAGCTAATCTACGCCCCGTCATTGGTCTAAGTATACCTACCACTTGTATAAATAGCAAGCAATGTACAATGTTTTTAATTAAATTTACATTAATAGTAAAACTATAAATTACATTCAAAAAAGTTCTAAAAAATAAGATTCGTACCTTAAAAAGTTTTATACTAATTAGTTTAAAAAAAGAATGTTTTCGGATTAAGAACAGGTTAATTAAGTATGTTTAAAGAAAAAAAAAACATTACAGAAAACAATAAACAGGTTTTCTAACAAATTTAAATGTTTCTTTATCTAATTGAATTTGCAAAATGGAGGTCTTATAAAGAGGATTTTGTTTTAACATCAAATATCTTTTTAAAGTTTAATTATTTCATTTCCATTATCGTAATTAAAGATATTGTAATTTATTGCGTTCATTTTTATAAGTTAATTTGTTTTGATAAATTTCGTATGTAATTTTGTTTAAGTCAAATGAATCATTCGGTAAAAATACTACAATTCACAAGTTCAACGCACATGTTACTGGATTTCCTGTGCTAATCGTTACTGAAGGCGCCAAACTTCATTTACATTCAAATGTGATTATAATAATTTATATGTCTTGGAGTTGCAGGTCATCGGGGCCTCGACGACCTCCGCGTCCTTCCGCCGGGTTAACTTCATTAAGGACTTTTAAATTATAGAATTTTTATATTGCCAATATTCTATTTTTGAAATTTATCCAAATTACTTTTCAATTGTTTTTTAAAGTCCAGCCACTTAAGCGTATGTGATATTTGTGTTGTATGAAACTAAACTGTTTTAATAATAAGGCACATAACTGACAAATATATCAAATATTATACTTAATAATCCATAAAACAAAAACAGTTCTTATCGCCCAAATGACTAATAAAATAACATCTAAATTTAGCTGTTCTTAATTTCTTAAGCCTCAAAATAAAGCGAAAGAAACAACCCTCTCAGTTCCGACAGAAGGAAAAAAGTGTGTACCGACAAAAGGACGAAAAAAGAACAAAAAAAGCTATGATTAACTCAAAAACTTTCTTTATAAACATGGTTCTGTAGTTACTGTTATATTCACGCATTTAGTACTGGAGTCAGGTGTAGGCAGAACTTTTAGAAATTCCTTCGTTCCAGTTTTAGTATTGCCCAGTAATTAAGATAGAGGGCGTGCGCTTAACATTGGTTGGAGTGCTGGAGCTGGAAGACCATCAATAAAATACATTCAAATAAAAAAATTAAATAAAAAAAAAGATAGAGTAATATTATTTATTTATTTTATTATTTAATAATACAGAGCAAGCGAGTAAGGAGATGGCGGCCTTATCGCTAAGAAGCGATCTCTTCCAGACAACCAACTTTGAAATGTAGAGCAATGCAGAAGAGAAATAGCGGGAGGTACAAATAGATACAAATATAGTTGAACATGAACTACATACAATAGATAATCCTCTTTTTAACTGTGTTAGTATAAGATTTTAACGTCTAAAGTTAACTGCCGTCTTTAACCCCTCATGAAGCTGCAGAGAGCTTTGCGTTACCCTAAAAGTTGGAAAGAAAATAAAGAAGCGCGCACAAATGGTGTGGCGTCAGGTGCGACCCAACACAACTTCGACTGCAGCTACTTGATACTTTAACGATGGGGAAACGAGACCACGGAGGCATTCAATTAAGAAGTTCTATATTTAATAGCATATACTTATTGTAGTTTTAGTTACGTGATTTTACATAAAACAATATAAGATGACTTTTTTTTCAAATTTAGAATCTTTATTCTTTAAGTCAAATTATAATACAAGTTAGTCCAAAAAAAAATTTTTTTTTTTCAAACATTTAAATAAATTATATCTTATTCAACACAAAGACTATAAAAGACAAAAATACTTTAAATCGTTATAAATACATTATGTATTTTAAATTAAAATTAATATACATTAATTGTTTAGTTATTTTTGTGATATATTTACTGTTATGTACTGATAAAATACTTATATAAGGAGAAATACAATTATTATATTATATTAGATGATATTTCACAGCAAAAACACTTTATTAAGACACACACACACAATATTAAGATAAAATTAAATAAAATATTCTAAAGTATCAAGACTGCATAGTCGATCTTAAAATAGTGTTGTCACCGAACTATCCTAATATCTTGTAAGGGAGCATCCAGCGAACTATATATTGCTCGATCAGTGATCAGTCAAACTTTTAAAACATTACTTAAATATTCAAATATTAGTACATGATGAATTTCTTTGAGGATACTAGCATTTAACATTATTCCGCTTGTTTTTATGCTACAGAGTGGGGCACGGGAACCTCCCACATTACAAAAAAATCGCACGCCTAAGAATAAAATGTTTTCCGGTCGGAAACACTAGCAGGCGACGATACTGCTATTTTATGAAATGTGGGAGTTTCCCGTGCCCCATCCTGTAGAATGCGGTCTAGTAGAGCTTTTACTCCGAAATCACGACTAATAATCATATTTATTATAGCTAGTACTCTTTCAATGAATGTGTGAATTAGAATTTCTATTGTGTTCTACTAATAAATTTAGTTTAAAAAAATTCTAGTCTCTGAATTTGTGGTCGTGAGGACTATGGTTTCATGCTTGCATGATTTTCCAAAGGCTCGAGGCATAGTCACTGAACGACCAATATATCCTATAATAACCCGTCTATTTGCTTATGATATTTAAAAGGTATTGGCGAGTTAATGAACGTTCCAGGAAAGTCCTAGTTTAAAAATATTATTTATAGTTTAGCTTCTAAGTAAAAAGCTGATGCCTTAAATTATTCCCAGTATTGTATGATTCATTATATTGATCCGTAACCGGTTCTCGTTTCACATTTAACAGTTTTTATATTATACATTTAAATACACTAAATGCACATGTATCATTAAATTTTTAAAAAAACGTTAACTATCTACCATTCTTTTTTTAAAAAAATATTTTTATAAATTATTGGATCGCTAATCTCTAAGTTGACATTTCAAATGTTCTTAAATTTAAAAATGTTTTTAGCAAAATACATATAGTAATATTTAATTATTTATTTATTTATTTTCAAGTTAGAATAGTTGTTGTGGACATCAAAACAACAAAAATAAAACTTAAGAAGAAGTAATAATAATTGTAAATAGTGTTAATGAGTTTTTAAAATATGTTTAAAATATAATGTAACGTTGCTCATTCTAATGTTAGTGCATACAGTGTTCATTGTGCATAGGGCCTTACAATTGGATTATTATAATTCTTAGTGTGATATTAAATCCAAGTCTAGTTGTAGAGCCCTGTTTGTGGACCCAATAAATAAATACAAAATGATAATTTTAATAATAATAATAAAATTGCCTGTTGATTTTAATCGTAGCACATTGGTAACTACTTGTTAGTATTCCGATTTCTAATAACTTGTCAAACAAGAAACGTAATAATAGATGAGGTGGTCACCACCCGCTTATGTCACATGCTGAGATACAGACATATGTAATACGCTTCCGTCCGCGTACAAGTTTCCATTGTTATATACGATCAGGGAATCACGTGCGACAATTTTTATTAACTTTTTTTTTAATTTTCATCTAGTCTTCATATGCTGCCTCGAAGTAGTATAGTGTTTCCTTCGCTCATTGACGACATTGTAACTTAAGATGGCTGGTTGAGTGTAGTCTCTAATCTGAACTATGATGATATGATTCTCCTATGACAATTGGTTGTCTGGAAGAAATTACTTTTAGTGATAAGATCGCCGATTGCCGATTGAACTTTATGTTTGTTCCATTGTTTTAATAATATTTTAAGATAGGATTTATTGTTATTATTGAATTAATAATACAAATAATACACACTCATATATACAAAAACACATACATACATACATTGTTAACAAATATACCTTTTATATAGAAAATTTTATATGTGATGTTTTTCTCTATTCTGTCTGGCCGGTAACAAAGTTACTAATAGACTATACTAGTATTAACAATATTTAATGCGTTGGTATTGCAAAAGACAGTTAATTGTAAGGGATAATGGAAACGCGCAATAAAATTTCGGTGACAAATATTTTAAAATAATTCTTTGGACCACACGGGCTCTTGGCATCCTAATGTTTAATTAATTATCATTTAGTGTAATGTACATTGAATTGGTCGTTTTACATATTTAATTACACTGAGATGTACGTACGACACGTGACTAACTTCGTTTTTGACACATCAATCAAATTTAATTTTGACTCATATGAACTCGTGTTGGCATTTTTTGAGAGATTCGTCGTTTCGAATCTTTTGCAGCAATAATAAACTGGATAAATGTCATATCTCTATCATAGCTCTATATTTATATACGTACGACACGTGACTAACTTCGTTTTTGGCACATCAATCAAATTTAATTTTGATTCACATGAACTCGTTTTCGTCTTTTTTGAGAGATTTTTTCGAAACCTTTGCAGCAATAATAAAGTGGATAAATGTCATAGCTTTATATTTATATATCGCAGTCAAATGTATTGTACATATATATATATATAGGTATATGTACCGGTAAAAAGCCACCGAGCAAAAATAACAAATGAAAACATTTTCATCTGCTCCAATATCAGCGATCTCCACCCACCCTCGCAAAGAAACAAAGCCTAATCAATTGTAAATAATACAATAATTCAAATGATATATTAGTATATTAAATTATCCATCAAATTCTATCATCGAGGGAGGGGCACCAGTAATCAATTATCTCCCGGCTAGTGACAGCACCACGTGTGATTACAATTTTAACTATCTATGTAGGTACTTATTCGTATATATTTTTGATTCTATACTCTGAGAACCTGAACTATACTAGACAAGGAAAACAATAATGTGCGCATAATAGCAAACCCGAACAAAATTAAAAATACATATGTATATACAGTAAATGCCCCGCTTTACGCGAGGGATACGTTCAAAAAATCGCGTTAACTGAAATTCCCGCGACCATAGAGAAGTTGATGACTACATTATGTTTATACGCACTCTTTCGCGTAATTTAATAATAAATTTTAATTTCGCGTTATAGTGAAACCGCGCATAACGGGGTCGCGTAAAGGTATTACTGTATTAGTAAATCTATGTCAACACGTATGTTATCTACGTTTGTCATAAAGATCTACTATATACAGTGCAAATTCGTTGTATCAAGTAATTTGTTACAATGAGGTTCGTTATACAGAGGTTAGGTTGGTCTACAATTCGTTTTAACAAGGTTAAAAAAAGTATTAATCTCAACTTTACGTAGGTACTAATCTGCTTTCCCTGTTATAGCGAACGATTTCGTTAAATAGAGATAAATAATACTTTCTTTTCATATTTAGCAAAGATTGGAAATTTGTTATAAAAGGTTTTTAAGAAATGTATTCGTAATGTAAAAGTATATTTTGCATTAGCTCTTACGGGCAGTTCTAAGGGATTTCGGAAAATTCGTTAAATCGAAGAAATCTTCATATTGAGGGTTGTTACATTAAGGTTACTCTGTAGTACTAGAGGTAGTGGCAGTCAAAATTTGGACACCATTCCTCGTGTTAACAGTCTAAGATTTGTTTTGCGTCGCGGGTATGTGTCTCGTTTTACGTCGTTACGTTTTGCGTCACTATTCTCTGGTATCTAACATGACTTAAAACCGAGGAAATATGGGGCATTCTTTTACAAACCGAACACCTTTCTGACCGACACATTTTTGATTTGACTGAAACTTTTTTTGCAGGTTCTATATTGAAAAAAGAGAGACCCGTATTTTTTATTTTTTTTACTTTTCACAATATTTTAGACGCTAGCCAGAATTGAAAGTTCGCGGTTTTGGTGATTTTGGGCTTGAGGAGTAATTTTCAAAAATTTACAACTCAGGTTCTATTTGTGATACAGTCGGGTTTTTTACATCATTTTAAAGGTAAAAGAACAAGCTTTAAGAATAAAATATTTTTGAAAAAAATCTATTAACAATTTAAGATTATTATTAACGATTGAAGTTTTTAAATTGATTTTTACCAATTGCCCCCACCTCGTATCGAGTTTTAAGTATTACCATCGTATTCTACGTTAAATTCTCTTTCAAAAACAGATTTTTAATCGATGGACAAATTATTATTACTATCGGATAAAAATTAATTAACATAGCGCGCTGCTTCGCATATAGTCCAATCAATGAACAAAAAAAGTAAAAAAAATTCTAACCCGGACAAAAAAATACAGTCGTATAGGAAAAAAAAAAGAATATGAGTGTCTGTGTGGAGCAACTCGTGCCGGAATGGCGAACCTAACCTAAAAAATTCCGAAAGTTCGAAAAAACTGTTTTTTTTTAATAAAAAAAAAACAATGTCTCCGATCAGAAAAAGGTAAATTAGAAAGTTGTAGGTATTAAAAAAATGCATCGATTCGTTTTTGTTGAGTTTAATTCGATGCATAACTTATCGAGTTATTTAAAAAAAAATCGTCGAAAATGACCATTTTTTGTTTTTATAATAACTTTTTTAATTTTTTGTTTCTTTTTTTGAAATTCACCAATTAAGGTAGGTATTTACTAGCCAAATAAGCTCGTTTTTGCAAAATTAAAAAGTATTTTTTTTTTACTGAGATACATCGATTTTTCGAAAAAAAAAGTGTCTTCGGAAAATGGTCACTCTTGCCCTAGGGAAGATCATAGAAAATCGTCCGGGTACGCATTTTCTTCGTGAAGAGTTGTACTTTCATGCTATTAAAAAAGGTAATCGATTTATTTAATTTTTAAGTCCATAAAATGACTTTGAAAAATTCTTTCTTTTACAATGACGTGTTTGGGCCATATTTTTTTCATTTTTTTTTAAATCTCGGCTGTGGCTTAAATAGGTTACTCGCATTTTTTCACGAATTTATTTGATTGATTTAGCTGCAGTTAATAATGTTATTCTGAACGGGGTACTTTTAATATGATATTGAGATATTAATCAAGTATTTTTTTTATACAATGATGTGTTTTATTTATATGTACTTATTATTGATATTATGTTTTCTATTTGTTATAAAGCCTTCTCGACGAACAAATAAAAGTATTTAATCAAAAATATATATCTCTTATACATAACTGAATTATGAAAGAAAAATAGAAATGGATGCAGTTTTTGTAGGTATAAAAAGCGATAGAAGTGTCGCGAACGGCAAAGGAGATATCTGCATCCCTGTCACACATGCCTCAACTTCGATACGTTAAGAATATAGCTATCGCTTTCTAATGATTGCTTCTTCCAGTACAAATAACCCAAATTATTAGTGTATTATTTTGTATTTATTTTCTGTACTATTAACATCGCCGCTCACATCTCCCAAAGGCAGAAAATACCTAAAAGCATTAAGTTCGCCTTTTGTAATTTTGTTCAATAAAAAAATAATAATTATTACAAAGTCCAATCTGTATCCATTTGAAGATTGTCAACTGTACAGTTAAAAAACGAATTCAACACAAACATTTCTAATTTAGAACAATTACAGTAATCATTCAAAGTAACGAGTTTATTCAAAAAATATCACCTGTCTCGACAGCCATCTCTTCATAATCCGCCTGTTAGGATCCAATATGAAGACATCGATCGCACGCCCGAAGGCTGTTAACTCGGTGTTTATTGGTATTACGCGAAAACGAACTGAAAATATTACTTGAAATTATTTTTATGTAAAATATCAGCTAAATATGTTGAAACAATTCATCATTGTACTCCTAAAATGCCCTAATTACTTGACTGTGGTCAGTTTACCTTCTTATCCATACAATGATCCAGTAACAACAATACGTCATTATTAAGTCAACAAAAAGTACTTTCTAAGTTTTTTAAGAATTGACTATGTCTTGCTAATAACAGAAGCAATTTCTGCCTATCCCAAATACACAAGTCACTCACCAGTCTGTCCCTGCATATAAACAGGCTTATCCAACTGCATAAATATAGTCATGAAGCGTTTTGAAAACGACAACTGCGTTTCATTCACAAACGCGTTACCACCAAATGGATTGTCCAAGTATAAGCCTTCTATACGTAATTTGTAATCGCCGGGAACTGATGTTGGTGGTACCTGTTATAACACATGAATAAACTGCCCACTTCCATACACTCGTTTCATTAATAATTAATATAAACCAGTGATTCCCAACCACTGTGCTGCCAAATTTTGCAAATGTATAAAGCTTAATACCTTAATAAACATAATATTGTTTTTGTAGTACATATATATTATTTTATTCTATATTCAAAAAACAACTTTTAAACTTATCTTTTTCTTTGTGTGCCGTCAAATATTGAAATCATTAAAAGCGTTCCACAAAAAATAAAAAAAGGTTGAGAACCACTGATATAAACTGCTATGAAAGTTCACTGACCCTAGCAAGACAGTCCCTGCACTAATGATGGGCTTGGGTAATTGAATTTTAGTTAATTTACACAAATCTTTAATACTAGGGAAACGGTTAAAAATATCTACTTAAAGGAGCGGTAATTGGTCAAAAGACGGCTTAGTATTAATACAAATGAGAAACATTAAAACATCCTCACTGTTCTAAAATCAATAAATTTCAGATCTATTTCCAGTTAAATGACTGCTTCCAACTTTTTTAACACGCTTTTATTAGCTTGGGTTGTATGTATGTATGTATGTAATCTGAGCATAATTTTCACCAATTTCCAGAAGTCTGATTAATCTAACACTTTGCATACATATTAAGGATCGATGACAATGCAATAATTTAATAACAGTTTCCCATTATTCTTATTAGGACCGCCAGGATTTATAAATTCTTTTATAGATCCTGTGTAGTGGAGTAAAAGTGATAAAGCTAGCGCGTGTGTTTTTCTAGTTTTTTTAAACTATTTAATTATACTTATTAAGTAAATAAATTATACACCTTATCTTTTTTATCAATCTATATATTAAGGAAATAAATAAATCCTTATATAAATTTCATGGAGTGTTTGTTTTATAATTACCCGTATATTTAAAAGTTCAGGTGCACCTTCCATGACCCGTTCAGTGACATCAGCCAGCTCAACACCATTGCGAGATATCGAGGCTCTAATTGTCATTTGCATTCTGGCTTTCAATATGTTCACTGATATCTTATATATTTGACCTGGACGGACCATACGAGACGCAACTATGAAGTATGTGCTGGAAAAAAACAATTTTTTTATTGTTGTTGGTACTTCTTTTGTTTATTAAATTAAAATTCAGGTTTTTATTATTTTATGTACAGGCTATGATTGACGAGTTTCTTGTGGTATTCTTCTCGTCTAGTCATTGTAGAGACTAATGATGAGCAAGTGCACACCTTTAGTACCTATGCTAATAAACTATTTTCATTTTGTTTGTAGACACTGCTCTAATCCGAAACTGGGTATATCAGGAAAAGATACACATTTGATTTTGAGTCTATGTGTTGTGTCTATATATATAAGGTCAGACCTTTGTGTATATATTAAGGCACACTTACGGATCATGTATAATATGACTGTCATGCTCCAACGTAGTCCCTCCCCCAGTTTCCTCATTCTCCCAAACAGGTCTCAAGTCTGGTCGATACGTATTGTCATTGTGGGAATCATACGAATTACTTTTGTACCTATCATCGTGGTACTTAGAATCATATTGGCCCTTATTAGAATCAATTTTTCTATCATAATCTGTGTTATAAGTACTAAACCTGTTGCTGGATAAGTCATACGGGTTGTCGTACTTGGGGTCGTAAGTAGAGCTAGGGTTAAGAACTGTAGGCCTAGGGTCGGGGTTTCTTTGACTGTAATAGTCCTGTGCCAAGCACAAACTGCACAGCGATACAGTGCTTAAAGTAAACAGTCTATAATTCATATTTCTGTCCTTATACTTTGGTACATTTGAGACCTGTAAATATATGTGTAAAAAATTTGACTTCTATATTACATCAGACGTAAATCACAAAAGAAATTAATAATCATAACACAGTCTGGTCACACGAGTTTACCTCTTCATAGAGGCTAGGATAAGTTAATGATGTGTATATTTAACTACACTTTTAATTTAATAATAAACTTCGAAACACGGCTAACCTGAGTCAACGCCCGACAAATGTTTGTTTCAATTTAACATAGTAAGTATCATTCCTCAGTTATTCCAATATCATCACAAAACTTTTAGTAATTAACTAGAAGTAATAACTATCTATAGTTAAACTTTGTTATTAATTAATTAAGACAATGCACACCCACCGCTTCAACGGTTAAAAAAAAAAACAAACGCCAGGCGCAGTCGCACCACGCCCGTTAGCGGATAGTGATGTAAACGCTTGTTTATGGTACACATTACAGCACAGACAAGAAATAATAAGACATGTGCGCACTATAAAACTTTTATTTTCTTAGTTGAATTTATACAAATATTGTAGTTACTACTTTCAATTACGGATTACATGATTTTTTGTACAGTAAACTAGTTTGAAAACCTTTGAAACAGATTGAGATGAGCTTGGAGAGTCAAATTAATTATAGCAAATAACACGGCTTAAACTAAAACGATCTAATATTTCACATTTGATAAATTACAATTTACTTAGCTGTGTGCACAATAACATGAACTCCCATTCCCAGACCGAATTTGGCTACAAGCAATGCGTGTAAACCGTGACAAATATAATAAACGACGTAGGGCACAATCTTATTTTAATTCTGATAAAATGCCTCAATTTATAAAAATATTTAAGACGCGAATGCTTGTACAAAAAAATCAGCTCTACAAAACGATTCATAAAACGAGAAAATACTTAACCATTTTTAATTCTCGACTAATGATGCCTATGTGGAACCACTTGATGCTATATGACGCCTAGGGAGTACAAAAATCAATATAAATCAACTCTACACTTTGACAATGATGATATAGTCATAAAATCGCCAGTTGATATGTAGAATCTACTTCCAATAACCAAACCAAACCGCATCTTTACCGCTATAGAGTAAATATAGCTTGCAGTTTTATGCTTTAAAAACACAAAAACCTTGAAATCTGGGAATGGGAATATGCTAATCAAATAAAGTACCACAATCAAATCCTTCAAAATGTTAATATTTATCTCAGGCAAATTCATATACACTGGCACATTATTGAGACAAATGTAAGTTTCATAATTTTTTCTTGTACTTAATTAACATACGACAATGCTGCACATCTCTCCTCATACCATAGATAACATTACATTGGTGCAGTTTGCGGGAATGGAGACATTAGGAAAACATATTTATTACAAAGACAATTATTATGCAGTAAATTAAAAATAACCATAGCTTAATAAAGAGTGAAAAGTAAAGCAGCTTCTAGGACCTCTACAACCACAGAGTGTGGCAGGCTCGTGTGTCAAATTACAAACTATAATAATGAAATGATAATCTAATTGAAAAAGTGAATAGCTCGGAACAGAACAAAGGACACCACGTCTCCTGGACTCTCAACAATAACACTCAACGATACTCAACTCCCAACTCTGATAACGCGTATAAAACATCAGCATCCAATTAACTTTTGACAAAAAAATCTGTACAAAATATATCAATATATACTCTGTATTGCTAAAACTGTAACGCTACTTCCGTCGATAGTTTATTCACAATATTAAATGATTTGAAACACAATAACTTTATCACGCAGAGAATCAACATTAACACTATAAGTGTAGAGTTGAGCGGGGCCGCTTTGCTCGGCGCCGGCCGCTAGTTCCGCTCGTTGTCCTCGCAGTCGCGGGAGATGTGTCCCGGCTTACCACACAGATAGCACGTCTTGGTGCCATCTGGGCAGTTGCGCGAAATGTGGCCCGCCTTGTTGCAGTTGTAGCACGTCTGCGAGCCAGAGTCCCGGCCCCCCTCGGGGCAGTTGCGGGCAATATGCCCCGTCTTGTTGCAATTATAGCATGACGGCTCGTCCGGGCTCTGCACGCACTCGCGCGCTATATGCCCCGTGCCGTTACATCTATAACAGAACACACTATGATTCATTGATACCTCACTATTGCGCAGATGTCAAAGACAAGCACCTGTAGCAACGATCCGCCTCCTCCTTGCAGTCGCGCGCGAAATGCCCCGTGCGGTTACATTTGTAGCACTTCTCGCGTTGTCTGGTGAAGTCGCGTGACTGGGGCGGGCCCATCTGCGGGCACTCGCGCGCGAAGTGACCTGTGCGGTTGCATTTGTAGCATACGCTTGAACTCATGACTGTTGACAAAACAAGACATTTTGAATAGTAATTATAAGCTACAGAGAACTAAGACTTTATTTATTTAACCTAACTCTGAAAATACACATGGAACTTCTATAGCAATGGGGTGTAAAATTTGGCGCCAAATTTTTTTATTTTCAACATTCTCTGCAATAGAAAGTTATTGATTTAAATTGAGGTTATCAGAGCATGAAAAGAAAGTTGTGTATTTATGCTCTAAACATAGTAATTCATTTTTTGATACTTTCTAATTAAAAATAACACAAAATTATACACGTAAGCATGTCGCCTCATGAGAAAAAAAATGCATGCATTTCAATAATTCTAATCTAAAAGCTGACATTTATATAAATTGTTGTTTCTCATCATTATAGGCAGATAGTAACATTCCAACCAAGTATAAATCTACAAAAGGCATGCAACCAAATTCAATACATTCTGCTTTCATGAGGTTTTTGATCGAGTGACAAATATGATCAGATACATGGGCTTTCCGATTCTACTATATTACCAGCATTTCAAACTACCAACTTATAGTCTGGAAAACATAATTTATAACTGGGCTTATATTCATTTGTTTGTGACTACATAATACAAGTGTGTGTTGGTCAATTAACTTGGTTATATTGTATAAAAAATTGAAGCTATAAAAACGAGTGAAGATAATGATAATGCATATAACCTAAACAGGCATGGTATTATCTAAACAATGTAAGCACAGTTATACACACTTGTAACATTTATATAACTAATTACAACTTGATACAGAACAGCAAATCAAAATTTTGTAACCAATATCTAACTGATGGAACAGAGTATAAGTAACTTTCAAATGCAACTACTACTTACATGATGAATGAAGAAGTATGCAAACGAAAGTTATCAGCTCAGACAAATAGTTTTAGAGAAATCATTTCATAATATTTAATGGAATGCTGTATGTATGTCAGATGTATCGAAGCACCCCTTGCTGTCAATTTGGCCACGTTCAATGAACAACCTCAGTTATGCACCAAGTCTACACAAAATTTATTAAATCACTGCCAAATCACTTTAGTGTACATAGTTTATAGATAACTTTGCTAAATAACTGAGAATTATGTAAAAGAAACAAAGTACGCCGTACTATTATCAAACCACGTGTAGACGAACCGGCTGGGTATGGTTTTTCGATAAATATTGCACTTTCCACTCACCGGAATTGTGTGAAACTTCTTGAGCACTTATATCACTAAAAATTCGATCGTTTGGCGATCGAAATACAAGAAAGTTTACAAATTAGCTGCAATTCAAGACGCTTGGTTCGCAAGGAAGCCAGCCACCATCACTACAAATTCGTAAAAGACATTTTGGGCATAGACAATGTGACATGTGTAGAAAATGCATGCTATTCGCGGAATAAGCTTCACTTCCTTTAAAATAACGTAAATAACGCAATATTTAAAGCATTTCAAATTAAAATCACTTTAAAATGTATATAATATTACATTCTAATTATAGCAATAGTAATATTATATTTTAAAGGCAATATTTTGGATTATATTTTTTTAATAAATATAACAATTTTTAAAATTGGTAGCATTAGGCTATATTGGAAAACACACTTCTTCCGTTTATGGTTTCCTTTTAGTGGCCATTTAACTGGCCATTCATATAAACGTAAAATAATTTAACCTATCAAGGAAGTGTCCAAAAAATAACTACCAATCACGAAAATGTCAACATTTCATTGTTTTATTTATAAACATAGAAATCAATTTGGTTATAATCTGAGTAAAATAAGAAGACATGTTGTAATACAAAATGTTTACGATTGTAACACACTTTTACAAATAGGATCATTATGACATTGTTGTTGTCAGTGTCATCCGCGCATTTTTGCGCGTTTGTGTTCGGTTTGCTCTACACGTGTCTTGTTTTTCAATTTGATTTAAATGAGTGAAAATAAAAGATCTGGCAGCCCTGAAAATACAGAAGATGGAGATGAGGGTGAAGGATGGATTGGGCCGATGCCTTCTGAAGCAGCTGAACCTAAAGCAAAGAAGCGAAAGGGTAAACTTTTGGCGGCAAACAACTTAACCAAAAAGTTTTAAAATACTATTTGAATCTATTTTCTTTTTCAGTCCTGGAGTTCGAATCATTATATTTGGAGAATTTGCCATCTTCGGTAACATACGAGCGTAGTTATATGCACAGAGATGTAGTCACGCATATTCTTGTAACTAAAACTGACTTTGTTATTACCGCTAGCCAAGATGGGCATCTTAAATTTTGGAAAAAACAGGTATTTAAATGGATTTAAAAAAATAATAGATGTAATTTATCTAAGTACTTGACTTATAGTTTTGATTTGAATTAAATAGGCGTATGACGAGAAGAATACCACAAGAAACTCGTCAATACATAAAATAATTATTTAAATAAACTGAATCTTAATTCATAAATCAGATTGGACATTGGTCAAATAATAACATTGATAATATATATATAGCTACCTTTAAAACATTAAATTCAGTCAAAAAAATCCTTCTAGTAAGCCAAATGTTGGCAATAACCATTTTATTATTTTTATTAATGTTTCTATAAGCTCTGTGAATTTTTTTTCTGCTCATCGTGTGTTCCATTATCTTTAACTGTCTTTTCTAATTTGAAATATTAAAAGAATGTTAAGAGTTAATATCATAATTGGTTTATATAACTTCCAGGAGGAGGGCATTGAGTTTGTTAAACATTACCGTTGTCACCTCTCCAAAATAACGCAGATAGCAGCAAACAGCACTGGAACTTTATTGTGTACAGCATCACCAGAGAAAACTATTAAAGTCTTTGACGTTATTAATTTTGGTATGAAGTTTCTATTTTGTTAGGTCTTTAGCTATTTGTGAGCTCGGTTTAAATAATTTAGACCAGTGGTTCCCAAAGTTGTCTGGGCTACGACCCACCTAATACAAGTTTCCAAACTCGGGACCCACCTCTAGAAAATGTAACAGTTACCAATATAAATAAAGGACTTTTCAAATAACAAACAAAGTTTAAATACAATTTTTTATTACTTAATGTCTTAATAACTACATCAATAAAGATATTTCAATGGGAAGGATGAAATCGTTTCATATGTTTCCCTATTACAGTTTTGACATCTTGGTCGGTCGATGTGTCGTTCTGCAGACAGGGCCCACTCAATATTCGCTCACGACCCATAGTTTGGGAAACATTGATTTAGACTGTTTACGGTTTATCTGATGATTAAAACTTAGAAATACCTGTTCTGTTCTACTTTATTCCTTTACATCATCCGTAGGTTCCTATTGGAACACTTGCACTTGTCAAAATACAAGTATAATTACAATAATATGCAGCAGCCGTAATAGTGGCTTGTTCATTTCAACATTAGATATAATAATATTAAGTACTAGATGTCATTTGTAGCTTCATTTAGATTTCTGATTTTCTTTAAATCATATTGTCTATGTTTTTCTGTGTAAACATTTAACAATTATCAATAGTGCATAATTTAGAAATAACAAAAAACATAAACTTATAGTCCAGTTAGTAGTCATACAGAAAATACAAAATAAATACAATTTAAGATATGTGGTTTAATATTTTTGCAGATATGATAAATATGATATCGGTGGAATTTGAGCCGTATTATGTGGAGTGGGTGCACTCTGCGGGTGATCCTATCAGTGCATTGGCTGTGTGAGTGTTTTGGGTGTTTCTGTGTACAGTGGACCCCCGATAATCCGGCCCCTGTCTAATTCGGCGCCCCTTGTAATTCGACATGACTTTGAATACATATTACATATGTATTTGACAATCTTCGCTAATGTAGAACACTGCCATCTTCGTATATTGGTAGCCCACCGAATATGAACGAATATGCACAAGACGCAATGTGTTATGTACGAAAATACGGTCGACCGGGTCTGTTTTTTTTTGTTTGAATAAATGAATTTGATGTATCAATTAATTTTTTTTCATATTTCACTTTATACGTAGCGAAGCACGTACCGGGCCGCTAGTAACATATAGAATCTTATCATTGGATACATATGTAATGTGTCGGATTACAAGGTACTCTTTTGTAAAAAATTCCGGACTATAGGGGGTCTTAGGCAGTGCTCTATAATCTGACAAATTCGATAATCCGACACTGCCCTGCATAATGTTTGTCGGATTACCGGAGGTCCACTGTATTATAAAAACAAACTTAGGCAATTTTTGTAATGATTATTTCAATGTATTATTTATTATTTAAGAATAATACACAATATGGTTTTCGATGGTCCCACACTAGGCATTGCCAGTCACATGGGACCCATCACTTACTCACTTACAAAACCTTTAATTACTAACATTACAATTATAAACATTTTTTTATTTTTTTTTATTAATAAAACATATATTAAAACACAGCTTTGAGCGGGTAGAAATTCGCGAAAAGTTTCATATTGCAAATCCAATCAATACATTGCAATATATTTCAATAAAATTTGATAATTTATTAAACAAAAAATAATTGTTTGGGTTATTTAAAACTTTATAATGTTTATCTCAGACGAGAAACAGATAGGCAGTAAATTGTAAGAATTAAAAATCCACACTAGTATATTTATATTTTTATGAAATACTAGCTTTTACCCGTAGCTTCACTCGATTTTAAGTCATTAAATAAGTATCAGAGATCATTTCAATAGAAATAAATCAATATGATTCCAAACAACTGAAACTATAGTCAGTTAGAAACTATAGTAAAAATTATACTTATTTTTTTATTAAAAAGTTGTTACTTCTAGTACCTCCAAAAATATATGTACAAAGTGTCATGATGATCGGTTACGTGAAAACGTAACAAACAAACTCACGTTCACATTTATAATATTAGTAGGGATAACTGTAATGATTAATAAATTTCAGATCTGAGCAAAGTAGCAAAAATATTCATATATTCGATGGAACGCAAGCTTCAGGAACACCTCTTCACACATTTAACAGTCTACATCAGAATACAGTTATTCTAATTGCATACAACCCGACATTCGAAACCGCAGTCTCGGTGGATAAAGCAGGGATCATCGAATACTGGACTGGGCCGAAGCACGAATATAAGTTCCCAAAAAAAGTACAATTTGAATCTAAGTTGGACACGGACCTGTATGATTTTGTTAAGAATAAAACCAGCCCTACGTCGCTCGCTTTTTCACCTGATGGCTTGAAGATGGCTACTATTGGGCTGGATAGGAAGGTATGATCATTCAATTTCCATGTGACTAAATCAACTTGGTCAGCTAAGAACCAGTCCCGTGATAATCTTAAGATAAATAAATTATTTATTGCAAAAAAATAATAGCTTAATGACGTCGGCATTATCTACCAGCTAACCTTTGTCGGTGTGAGCGGTGATATTTGGTGTAATGAAAAGAAAAATAATAACTAAATATACACAATACATACATTACATAAAATAATATATAATAATATATACTTATATACATACATATTTATGAAGTAAATTAAATAAATAGTAGAATTAAGAGATATTTTGTTTTGTCATAAAATGTTTGATCAGAAGATTTTCAAAAATGTGATATGATGGGGTGTTCCGCTTGAAAGTGGTGGTACTTCCCCAGGACGGCATACTGGGCTGATGCCATCATCAGTCTGCCTACCACTCTTTAATGATGGGAAAATGCTTCACTAAAATATAAAACGATAGGTACATGCTTTTAGATAATATATTCACAATATTCCAGGTCCGGATATTTCACTTTTTGACTGGAAAACTGAAGAAAGTTCTCGATGAAAGTTTACAAAGATTTCAACAATTACAACACGAAACCCAGCAGTTACCTAACATGGAGTTTGGTAGAAGGTATATATATTTTTTAAATTGTTATTATATTATGAAAAAATACCGATTTGTTCGCTTGTATTTCGATTGTGACCATGTATGCAGACATCTGTAGCATCAGGTGGTGTATGGTCATTGGTCATGTGCCAGGCTACTCCAAAAAAAGAATAACACATGTTCTTCTTCTTCTTTTATTAATAGTCTCAGATGTCTGCTAATGTCGAGTATTTGAACAAGACCCAAATAAGAAATTAGAAAATTTAAATGTGCACATAAACCATCATGATAAAAAGATCTCTGTTATTAGTTAGTGGTTTGATTCATTGAATTTTTCGTTTATGTTTTACTAGCTTTTACCCGCGGCTTTGCTCGCATTTAAGTCATTAAATAAATATCAGAGATCATTTCAATAGAAGACAGCTGAAACTATAGTCAGTTGGAAACTATGGTAAAAAATATATTTATTTTTTTAAATAAAAAGTATCCTATGTTACTTGTAGTACCTCCAAAAATATGTGTACAAAGTTTCATGATGATCGGTTAAGTAGTTGTTGCGTGAAAACGTAACAAACAAACTCACATTCACATTTATAATATTAGTAGGGATGTTTAAAGTCCTTATTAGGCTTTTATGATTCTCGGTGTCTTGTTATAGATTTGTATTGTATCATATTATAACATATTAAATGTATTTTTTAATTTCAGAATGGCAAGTGAACGCGATTTAGATAAATCGGATTATATGCAGTTAGCAAATGTGGTGTTCGATTGTAGCGGACATTTTATAATGTATGGCACCATGCTCGGTGTCAAGTTGGTCAATTTGCACACAAATAGGGTCGTGTCACTGATTGGGCAACACGAAAACTTGAGGCCGCTAAGGATAGCATTGTTTCAGGTATGCATTTGTTGTGTAAATTAGAGAAAATCATATGCTCTTTCATATACTTCTTCTTTTATTAATGGCTTCAAATATCTATTAAAGACAATTCTGCCAATGTCGAGTATTCAATAAGAAATTATAAAATTTTAATTCACACGTAAAACCTCATTTCAAAAAAAAACGAATGGACTTTTTCATTCTTTCATATATTTGCCTTCTGATGAAGTTCTGATGATGTTCTACCATGCTTGCACCCCAGAAGAAATAACTACTTCTAAAGATAGAAGTATGAAGACATAACAATTTCGTATGTGATTAAACTTCTTTGGAATGTGCTGAGCTTGGACATAACCAATGTTGTTTTATGTTTACCCTTAAGTATATAATAGTATAACAATGCCCCTATACAGCAGCTATTCTTCTACATCATAGTAGATTTATTATATATTATTTTGGCATTAGTATGTAAGTGGATAATGCCAGTATACAGCAGCTAAATCAAATTTGTTATATTAATTTTGACGAGTAAAAGCATTCTATTGCAGCCAAATTATTTAAGTGGATAAATAAATAAAATATATCTGCTACATATGGAATTGATGAGTAGATTATTTTTCGATGCACAGATGTGATGTTCTGGTCTTCTAAATTACAAATGGGTACAGAGGCAGATTGCATATGAATAAAATACATACAGTTCGGTTAATATTATGAAGTTAATGCAACGTGGGTTTTTATTTATTTCCAGGGTAGAACGAATCAGTCGAAGGTGGCATCAACAATTGAAATGGAAGGCTCTAATAATCCAGCACTATTGACAATCAAAACTGATCCAACTTTGTTTTGTACTGCTTATAAGAAAAATAGGTATTAATCTTCTATTTGTCAAGGTTATGATTTAATTTAATACAGTAATGCCCCGCTTTACGCGAGAGATACGTTCCGGAAAAAATCGTGTTAACTGAAATTCCCGCGACCATAGAGAAGTTGATGACTACATTATGCGGGGTAATTATGCGCGAAATTTGAATTACGCGTTATAGTAAAACCGTGTAAA
Organism: Tineola bisselliella; assembly: GCA_028551675.1. Lineage (NCBI taxonomy): Eukaryota > Metazoa > Arthropoda > Insecta > Lepidoptera > Tineidae > Tineola > Tineola bisselliella. Next base: position 436,186 of record JAPWLS010001519.1, on the reverse strand, counting down.
GCGGGGTATTACTGTAATATAATCTTTCTATTATGTTTGGGAATGTAAATAACTTATTACTTTTATTGATAGATTACAATCAATCGAAATATATACACAAAATCTACAAGTACCCGCATAATAATTTGGTTTATTATTATTTTTTGTAGATTTTATATATTCTCTCGTCGCGGTCCGGACGATATTAAGTCACCTGATAATGACAGAGATATATTCAATGAGAAACCTTCAAAAGAAGACATTATATCGGCCACTGAGGGACAAGGTATAAGCTATAAGATATTCACTCTAAAAGAATTACAAAGAAATTCACTTCATTGAGTTCAAACTTCATTCAAACTATGCTCAATACAATTTTAAATCACTCTGTTGTAAAACTGCATTTTGTAGATTGTACCACAGTAATAGGTTCCAGCAGTGTGGTTTTGAAAACCACAAATTCTTCAAAAAATCACATATACTATGAAACTTGATGTATTTTTCTTTATCATGGGATATAACAGGGTGTATCGAGAGTCGTGTAAAAAAATTACGGTAAATATTAAGCGAGAGATGAATACCTCTGAAAAAATAAATTCACTGAATAAAATTTCTCGTGTATGGTATTATCACAAAAGAAAAGGTCCATAAATGGCCGGCGAACATGGACACCGAGCGGTCGTAGCACAGCACGCACTACTAAAAATAATTTAGTGGGAAAGCAGATAAACAAAAGTGTTTTGGTGTAGTTATAAACTGAATCAATTTATTTACACAATGGTTAGGTTGTTTGCTTACTGTTTTTTGTACAAGTCTTTGGGAAGAGTGTCTAAGTCACTCTTAACAGGTGTGATGTTTGTAATACAAGAAAAAGGTGGAACCACTTACCAAGTCATCTCCTTAAATTTTTTACACGTCTCTCGATGCACCCTGTATGTGAAAACAAATGCCATCCAGTAGTTAATACTAAAATATCTATTGTTGAAGTGAACATAGCTATTACAGTTGCTGCATATTGTTGTACTATTAAGTATAAATTGTATTTTTTAAGTACAAGTGTTCCAATATGATGCTGTAAAAGAATAATACTGTTGTTATGTTTTTTTATATATGTTATAGTAATGTTAAGTTAATGTACCACATTTTTTTCTTGATAAATATTTATAGGTTGGCTGGTAGAAAATGCTACCTAGCATTAAGCCCGCCTGGTGCTGATGTACTAAGTTTTAAAACAAATAATGACCAATATAGAGATGAATGGGAACCTTTTGTTCTAATTGAATTATTGATTCAACTTCGCAGGTGTCCAAAGAGTGTATGAGCAAGCGATCCTCCACACGTCTCTTGGTGACATACACGTGCGAGTGTTCGGCAAGGACGTGCCCAAGGCGGCGGAGAACTTCTGCGTGCATGCGAAGAACGGCTACTTCAACGGACACATTTTTCACAGGGTCATTAAGGGCTTCATGATCCAGACTGGTGATCCCACTGGTGAGTGCCTTTGCTTGGTGTTGGTTGAGGTTGGCAGTGGAACACAAATCTTCCTATGAATATGTAACTAATAGTAATAGCATGTTGTTGAGTTCTGAGTCTCTACTTAAAGATGTAGTGAGAACTAGATCAGGTCGTATAGTTAAAAAGCCCCAATTAAATTAGAATAGCTTGTAAAAAGGGGAGATGCTATGGTAAAATAATTATAATCTATGGTCTTGTATTGTAACCTACTCTATGGTTAACTTGAGTGTTCGGCTGTTGTAACGTGTGTCATATCTGTACAGCGTGTTGAATATATGCATCTGAACTTATCCAGTTATTTTATTACAGTCACTATATAATAATTCCATATAATTGGACTCCAATAGAGCGCTTTTACTCGTCAATACGAATATAAATGAAATAGATTATTATCAATTTGATGTATATTGGCATTGTCCACTTACATACTAATGTCACAATAATATATAATAATCTACTATGACCTAGAAGAATAGTTGCTGTATAGAGGTAGTGTCATCCTATTATATACCTAAGGGTAAACATAAAATTACATTGGTTATGTCCAAGCTTTATTATCAGTGAGATATTCATTCATCTAACGTGTAATGTGATCTTTTAATAGGTTTGCTTTGATTACACTAATACATAATATAAAACATGTGTCGACCCTTTTACACTACACCATAGACATCTCTCTTATATACCATAGACAAAAATAATTGTGTTGCTATTTTAACACTTAGTTTTTTAAGTTGAAAATTTTATTAAATAAATAAATAATTTTTTTATTGAAAAAAAATTCTTTTTCACACATAGGCGAGCTTAATGCCGTCGGCATTATCTACCAGCTAACCTTTGTTGGTGTGAGCGGTAATATTTGGTGCAATGAAAAGAAAATAATAACTAAATATACACAAAACATACATTCATGGGCGTAGCCAGCCATGGACTCAGGGTGGGGCAGCAGTCTAAAATAATATGTAACTAGCAAACTATGGTCTTACCCCGGTTAATTTTTTTGTGTCGACTGACGACTGTCGAGTGTGAACTTTCTTACAGATATTAAGTATTGTAGTTAGTACCTAGATAATTAAGTTTTTTAGGTTTGATTAGGTACCTTATAGGTCAGAGTCAGAGTGGGGCAAGTGCCCCACCCTGCCCCACCTTGGCTACGCCCATGCATACATTACATAAAATAATACATAATTATATATACTTAAATACACACATATGACGAAAAGTTATTAGTGAATTAAATAAACAAATAAATAGTAGATTAAAGAGATATTTTGTTTTATGATAAAGTGTTTGTTCAGATCATCAGATTTGTTTATTCTATTAGGTTTCACTGCACCGGGTGATTCTTAAAACATTTCAGGAACGGGAACTGGTGGTCAAAGTATATGGGGTGGCGAATTCGAGGATGAGTTTCGTCCGCATTTGAAACACGATCGTCCGTACACCTTGAGCATGGCCAATGCTGGACCACACACGAATGGCAGTCAGTTCTTCATCACGTTGGCGCCAACGGTTAGTCGAGTTACATTTGCTGTTATGCCTATACACAAGATGCACTAAAACACTACTTTTTCATATTATTGTGGGCTGATACCTGTGTGGTTGCACCATGGATGAATTATGTGATTTATGAATTAATTATTTTATGTAGAGGCTATGATTGGCGAGTTTCTTGTGGTCTTCTTCTCGTCATACGCCTTTTCGAAGCCATTGTAGAGTCTAACGATGAGCAAGCGCACGCCTTTAGTGTCTATGCTAATAAACTAATATACAACAATATATAGCTCCCAACATTCAACGCAATTAGTATATATTTATTAAAAATACAAATGTTGTAAATAATAATAACACTTGTTATTAAAAGTAAAAAAGTTTGAGAATCATTGGTTTTTTTTTAGTAATATTAATATAATTATTAAAAGCTTTAGCATTTATCATTAGAAAGTTATTTGTAAGTTGACAGTACCTCCAGAACCATGTTGAAGTATATGACTGTATATATATATATACGTTTTTCATATGATATTTTGTTTATATGTATAAGAATTCGCATTTATACATGTTTTCACTAGGAGCACTAGATGCTGGGGGGCTACTCAGGCATATCTGTACTTTCGTGATACAGCCGTCATCTCCGTATCTTACGTGAATTTTGACATATAAGCTCGTAAAAAGTCGTGACGTCGCTGTCGAATCAGTAATCTTAAGTGTTCCTGAGTAGACCCCCTGATACTAAAGATTGTGTGTTATTGATAAGTTATTCTACTTTTAGCCATGGCTGGACAACAAGCACACGGTGTTTGGTCGCGTCGTGCGAGGTATGGAAGTGGTGCAGAATATCGGAGCTGCAAAAACGAATCCCAAGACTGACAAGCCTTATGATGATATATCGATAATATCTGTTACAGTGAAATAAGCAATAATTAGTACAAATTATATTTAAATATACAAATCATTGACTAATTAAATTTGATATGTTGTGAAGTTTTAATAAAATTATTTTTAATAGAATGCAGTTTATTTTATGAACGCTGTCCTTTAAAATTTCGTATAGCGCCGCCTGCCGTCGCGTAGTGAAACTAGAAAGTGAGCAACGCCATCTATTATTGAATAGTAGAACCTAGGACCGGCAAGTTTTGAATAGTTCCAGGTTGGGGCGTATATAAACATTAATCAAGCCTTCCTTGTGTATTTTAACTGAGAAAGATTAAAATTATTATGAACTGTCCATAAATATATTAATAAATTTCGTATAATAGGTATTCATCGGTTAAAATTCAGTAAGATAAAACACAATATAAATGTTAAAAACTGGATTTGGGTGATATTCTTCGTAAACAAATAAATCTAAACGTTCGCTTAGCCTGCTTGGAACAAACGAGGTCATCTTTATTCTCTAACAATAAATTACCAACTCGTAGGGAACAATAAGATCCCATAAAATAATTTTAGGTGCATTTTATTATTTTCCTTCTATTATATTACACTTATTATCTGAACTTTACGAAGTTGCAACAACTATCTCTCTTTCTCATATTGAAACGTGCATATAAGCGTTCCTTTCAGTCTTGTCAATTCTCGATTTTCTTGCATTACGTCTCTCCTCTTCCGTTCCCCCGCCGTTACGTTTACCATTTGTTGGTTATTTATGTCGGAAATGTTTGACAGCAATACAATTTGATTTTAAAATAACATTGTATCTTGTATATATATTAAATTAAACTCTATTCAAAATTTACAATATAAATATTTTTTGACCTTTTAAAATATTTATAATTTTTTTATATGCTGTCGTATCTTATTTTGAAATTCTGTCATTTAGGTAAGCTTGTTTTATGAGAATTTGTAAATAATAAATATATTAGTAATAAATTGTAATTATTGTATTATAATCGTAATAATGTCGAATTAACATTATGTCGAAATTACTAAAACAGTGGGAAACAACGCCCCGATTCTCGGTAATCGCGCGAAGTCGTAAACAGCCCGCACTGGCCTCTCGACTAACAACACAACTTGTTCGGCCAATAGCGTTGCGCCGCTAGCCCGTATCGCGTGATATTAAACCAATGAACAGCGAGAAAAATAACGACATATCTAAAAATAAAGCATCTGAGTCACGGCATAAAAGCAGTGTGATTTTCTATACCGATGTTTAGATTAAAGTAGGACTCGGTGGAGGTCGGATGTGTGTCGGTGCTCGTGAAAGTTTTGAAGTTTGAATCGCGTGTGGAAAATAGTCAGTGCGAAGTGAACGCTCACAAAACACACATGGTTCGTTCCGGCCACGGCATGGAACAAACGTTCTATGAGGAGCAGTATCCTGCGAGCGGCCCTGTAGAGAATCTTAAGCGGAGTCTCACCTTAGACTTGAATGGTAGCAAGCGCGCGCGAAGCAATCAGCCTGTGCTCTCGTCGCCTGACCTGCAACTGCTGAAGTTGGGCTCACCCGATCTTGAAAAACTCATCCTTCAAAACGGCATGGTCACGCCGACCCCGGGAGCGCCCATAATATTCCAGGCAGCACCCACAGAAGCACAAGAGGGATTCGTGCGCGGCTTCGAACTGGCCTTGCACGAGCTTCAGACCGGTCGTCGAGTGTACGCCGACCTGGACCAGCCGGAGCGATACCCTGCCTGCGTGAAAGACGAACCTCAGACGGTGCCTAGCGCAAGCAGTTCGCCACCCTTATCGCCCATAGACATGGACTCGCAGGAAAAGATCAAGCTGGAACGCAAGCGACAGAGGAACAGGGTGGCCGCTTCGAAGTGCCGGCGACGTAAGCTGGAACGCATCTCGAAGCTGGAGGAAAAGGTGAAGCTGCTGAAAGGCGAGAACATCGAGCTGGCGAGCATGGTGGCCAAGCTGAGGGACAACGTGTGCGGCCTCAAGGAGCGGGTCATGGAGCACGTGAACAGCGGCTGCCAGATCGACGGCCAGCACTACTAGTCCCACATTCCGCGCTAGTCGCCTTGTCCCCGACGAGGCATACAAAGCTACTTGTGATCTTAATTTTATGTGTAAATAATAGTTTAGTTAAGGTATGAGTGTCGTGCGCCAGTGATGCAGAACGTCCGCCCGAGTATCCCGTGTTCCTATTGTTTATGTATTTGTTATGTTCATCGCGATGGGGTGACCTTCGAGTGCGACTCGCCAGATTACACTTATCGGATGTCATTGTGTTCATGTTAAAGACTGTTTCTGGAATCTGGTGGTACTGGTGGCACGTCATTGGTGCGTCGATTGCCGACTCTTTGTTAACGCATTCAAACTGTGTTTGTGTGTGACGACTGACAGTCCAATTTGTATGCTTAGCAGGAAAAGGCGAAAATTGTACAATGAGTGCTAGAGAGAGATAACCGATCTGAGAGTTGGCAACGCAGCGCGAGCGGATGTTCTGCTAATTAAAATTCCGCCTGCGCCGCCCTCACGGAATGGCGGCCATGTGTTCGAGGACTAAGACGCTTGTATGATTGTGACAATGTGTGTCTGCGGGTAGATCGTAAGCATTTTCTCGGAACTGACCGGTGCTCTTTACAGCGTGGCTTTAGTAACTTAAGACGGAGGCCGAATGACATGAGAGAATGACGTATGACATAGTATTTAGTATTTATTAGTGAGAATGTTATATCTAGGATGCAATCTCGAGTGCCTATGCTTTGTGAAGCTGTATGTTTCTGTGTACGTTACCATTAATGTATTGTGCGTCCTCTGCATTTGCGGATACTTATAATTAACAAAGTTATAATTGTTATGGTGCGACGATCGCGATCGCAACAAATCCTGTATTTTTATGAAAATGATCAGAGAATGTTAACAATAATTTGTAAGTTTATAATGAAAGGAAAGTTATACTAAAATAATATATTTACAATTTATAAATTTAACAAAAGAATATTGTTTTTTACTGAATACAGAATGTATTGTATATTTTAAAAAAGAAAGGTGATGAAAATAAATTATGAAGATTATTATATTTTACATTCAATGTTTTATTTTTCCCTTAAAATTTATCCGAAAAGAAGACTATTGAGAGTTAAGTTACATATAGAGAGTAATGGATTTATGATAGAATTAAAAATCCGGTTCGAAGGACCATTAGTCGCAGAACTAAGATTCTAATCTAGAATTAATTTTCATTGTATGTAAGACGAACCACGGTCACACGCAATTCGCAAGGCCACAAAAATAACTTGACCCAGAAATTATATGAATGAAAAAATAAATTACATAATAAAAAACGTGGGAAGACTGAACGGGAATTGTATAAATAGGAACATAAACATATACCGATGTAAATATAGAAATATTATCGAAAAGGTACAAATGTATATAAAACTAGAAACTGGGACATATTCAAAAAAATAGATAGTTTTGAAGTACGGTAAAGACTGTGACGTAGAAAAACAATAATTATTGTTAGGTTATGATGTTAGTTGAATGATTTTAATTAAATTGACTTTTACGAAGGATTTGTTTTTGACATGAGGCTTTATGTTTGGATTAAAATTTAATAATTTCTTATTGGGTTGCAGCCCGAACACTCGACATTGGCAGAATTGTCTCTAATAGATATCTGGGGCCATGGGCTCAGGGTGCGGTAGCAGTCTAAAATAATATGTAACTTGCAAATACAAGCGGGCTTACCCCGGTTAATTTTTTCATACGAAAAGGTTACACCCGCACCCTATAGCACCCTGTATAATTTTAATTATCCAAAACAGATGATTAGGTTTTTAGATTTGATTAGGTACCTTACAGGTCAGAGCCAGGGTGGGGGAAGTGCTTTTACGAATTATATTGTAGCTAGTTGGATACGTCTTAAATAGCATATCTGAATGAATGGATGATTGTTGTGGTTTCTGTTTGATGGTATAATTGAGATATATCAATATCGTAGCATGTAAATAAGTAAATAATAAACTAGATTGTTTTAGAACATACGACAAATTAGTGTTGGCTTTATTTGTTTTGTTTTAAACAGAATCAGAGCGTTCCCTCGATGCAGATAAAGCGCGATTACGTAAAATAATGAAATCGGTCAAAGCCACTAATAGTGATTGCAATTAGCATTTTGTGACGACGTGTAATGTCAATATTTATAAACGGAACCCGCGCACGTTGGTCGCTCGCTTCGATATATTAATAAACAACGCCTTTGTTTATTAATATTGCGTCTTATAAAATTTAAATTCTATCTTTAATTAGGTATCTATGTTATTCAAATGCAGGCGTGCCTCAAGCTTGGTTTGTTCGCAAAATAGCTATCTTCGCAGCAATTTTATACCATATAATAAAATCCGGTTGCTTATTATCCATTAAAACTAAAATACGTAATTAGCTAATTACTTAATAAGAAGTTTAACCTATTTTTTGTATAATAAAATCGATAAATATCAAATAATGCTGGCAATACTCCAAATGAGCAGTGACTCGTGTGTGGTCTTTACCAGGGAACCTTCGAGAAAGTCGTGCTATACAAAAAACAATGCTGGAATTTCGTAGAACAAAAACATTTTTTTAAACAAACAAACTGAGCTTATCTTTAGGCATTGAATGGATAACAATACACTTCAGGTTTTGCATATAATATTGACTATTATGCCTTCTAAATAAAGACGCACATTTGTGTAAAAATATTATAGAAATATTATGATTTAAGAATAACATTCATGGCGGGAACTTGCAACACGACGCCATTTTGTTTTTTTCTTCTTTTGTTTCTGTTTTAATGATGAAGTTTTGTTTACATTCGAGTAATATTATTATAAAATTTAAAATGGCTTTATTTGTTCTTTATTTCGATTTGTACAGTTTTTAAAATATAATCGTAATGTATTATAAAAAACGGCCAATTCTGGCTGTCATCCATTACAGGCACGACTCACAACACGTTATATTTCACAAGAGAAATTTGATTCAACTAATATTCATTACTATATATATATTTATTTTTAAGTTTCGTTGTATTTTTTATAATAAATTTTATGTAGAATACATACTATGATGTCGGCATGAAGACCTCGTATGGAACGTAATGTCTCCCTTCAACAAATAAAAGCAATATATTATCCGCTAGCGTTGTATTTTCGGAGAGTCAAATTTAACGACCAAGGTTCAATGCTCTGGCGACGATCTTCTTGTCGTCCGTTCCTCACACAAACTATTCTTTCAAGCAATAAACAAAATATATTTTAACTGTACATATGTATGTATAACACAATGTAATTTACATTGAATTATGATAAATGTGACAGAGAAATGAAGTAACTACACTGTGAGGGGAATCCTAGAATCAACTAATAGGTATTTACGATTAGTTTAAGCTTATTTAGCCTGAGTTACATAAGCAGAAGATATAAAATGTTAATTAAAATAGTGTAACATAAGAGAAAACCATAAGGATTCCTATCCAGGAGGTCGGATGAAGGAATTATAATAGCATTTGAGTTAGTATATAAGAGGTAGGAAAGAACATGAGCGTTCACTTGATTGGTAAATCTTTTAGAGATAAGTCAGTATTGCTTGTAAATAAATAAATTCCTTTTTAAAAACTCTTCTGCACGTGTCTTCAATTTAACTCCTGACGTTTCGATAATTTTACAGTCTAGGTTGAAGCAAGGTTCTGTTTGTCCAATAACGGGAACGAGATAATAAGCCACAAAAATTATAAATTAGTAGGTATTGCATTTGAAATAAAACGCACTTACCGATGTCCGTATAGGCGTATACCCACAAAAGCGTTTGGCCTACATTATTTTCATTGTTTCAAACAAAGACTTAATTGGCACGTACGTACATATGTTGTGATAATAATACGGGTATTGTTAACAAGAATTATTATAAGAAATACAATGAAACTACAGTTCAATAATTAAGTCTTAACTATAAAAATGTTTTTGGAGCTGATAGACAAGAGTGAATGAATTTTGAATGCCGTCCCAGGGTTTAAAACAAGGGATCGGGAAAGATGAAATTGTAGGTTGTTCAAGCTTTACAGCTAAGACGAGACAGTATGAAGGGTTATCGAGAGGGAAAAATATATACATATCACGAATTTTAGTCTGGCTTTCGAACCGAGTTCGCTTCAAGCGTTTTGTATGGAAATTTGAACAGCGCCACCGCGTGCGGATTTGGATTTTAGATACTTTTTGTTAATTTTCGAACGTCTCGATCTTTCGTTCATTTGATAGATTGCTGGTGCTCGTTAGTCGTTAGTAAAAATTCATGATCCCGATTGCTAACGGATCCGTTTTACTTGTGACAGCTCGATTCGAAAGCCAGACTAAATTCGTGATAAGCCCACAGGTAAGTCCAAAAGTTCGTGCGCATTTTGGCAAAATTTTTGACTGGTGTAATGCGCATGAACTTTTGGACTGAAATAATATATAAATATTTTTTCACAGCAACAACCATCACCAGTCTACTTAATTGGGCATACTTAAACGACTGCTTACCCCATTAATAGTAATTTTCTAGTTAAACAAATACATTCGCCATTTTTGAAAGTGAACAATGCAAGTGTTTATACGAGTAACAATAACATGTTGTCGGGCGGTACATTAAACTTTAACAGGTCAATAACATTTGTAAATCTAGACGTCAAGTAACAATTATTGTCTGTCTAAAACTATTGTCAACTATGTACTAAGGCGTTTATGTGTGGAATTTGTTATACTATTTTATTTATACAATTACAATGATATTTATATTATTAAAAATGCAACGTTCAGTGTTCGGCTGTTGTTCGAATAATTGACATTGGCAGAATTATCTTTATCAGGGGTGATCGGTCATTAGACCAACAAATCTCAAGTTTATTAATTAATTTCCCTAAATTAGCAATCATTTTACAAATTGCTATTTCTCTAGATAGGCGAAATACGTCTTCCTATTGTTAAAAATAATTAATAATTTTAAAATCAGATATTTTATTAAATAACAACTTTAAAAATGAAATATTATTTATTATTTGTCTAAAAATTCATGCTACCGTTTTTGTAGTTCCAAATGCGTCCACAATGGCGCTGCTCAAATTCCCATACGAAGCCAGATTTAATAAATCAAAAAATGTTAACTTATTAATAATAAATAGTTTCTTTATTATGTATATTATTAGTGTGTATATTTAATTTTTAATGAAAGCGCTACTTTGTTTGTAGGAGCCAGGTTTCCTTACCAGGTATCCTGACACCGCCCACGTTCGTTCGTTCAATAAACCGAATTCCTTTTTCGGTCACATTAATGTCGTCTTTGTATTTGAATTCGTTGAACTGATATCATTAACTTAGTGTTCATACAAAACACAACCACTACCTATTCATTGATTTTCTAACGAGTAAGTTTTACAATAATAAAAATTAAACTTAAATTTTTGTTTTAATTGTTTTTTCGTAAATAAATCGTAATAAGGCAAAACCTAGTCTAGAGTGTTATAAAATATTTTCTATATAATCATGTTATACCATGTCTCAACCTTTTTTTTATTGCGGCACACTTTTAACGATTTGAAAATTTAGCGGCACACAAAGAAAAATATAAGTTTAAAAAAATTAAATCATATTATGTAATAATATTATGTATCTTCATGCAGGATCTTCCAGTTGTAGATGATACCAAATTTCTGGGGATCACCTTGGACTCTAAGCTTCAGTGGGGGCCTCACATTTCATCGTTGTCAAAGAAATTAAGTTCAGCGGCCTATGCAGTTAAAACAGTGCGACGTCTCACTGATGTTGATACTGCAAGATTAGTTTACTTCAGCTACTTCCATAGTATTATGTCTTACGGAATCCTTTTATGGGGTAGCGCAGCTGATATCGAATCGATCTTCATTTTGCAATAACGGGCAGTGCGCTCAATTTACAATCTGAGCTCCCGTTTCACTTAAACGATTCAAGGAGTTTAACATCCTCACAGTTGCATCACAATTTATTTACGAAAATATCATTTATGTACATAGGAATAAGAATTATTTTAATAGATTCTGATATACAATCTCGAAATACTAGAAGCAGTGACAAATTGGCAGTACCTTATTTTCGCTTGTCAAAAACCCGTAAATCGTTTATAGGAGTGGGGATCAGAATGTATAACAAGTTGCCCAATGACTAACAAGTCTGCCCATCTCTTCTCTGAAAAGGATTGTAAAGCAGGTTAATTAAAAAGGCTTACTATAAAATTATTGATTACATGAGCGATGGAATGCATGTTAAACTATGTTTCAACCTTTTTTTTATTGCGGGACATATTTTAATTATTTTGAAAATTTAGCGGCACACAAAGAAATATATATAATTTTAAAAATTCTTTAATCATATTATGTAATAATATTATACATCTTAATTTCGTGGCACACAAAAGCGCCATTGAATTACTGTTATAAGGCAAAGCCAAGTCTTCAATAGTATTTATATTCAATCCGTGATAATTATGTCAAATCCTTGGTATTTTATTAGTATATTTCCGTGTTTTGAATTTTTTACAGTCAAGTTCGGTATTTAATTAATAATTTTTAAAAATTCAAGCACGATACGCATGAATTTTACTCAGTCGTAAGTCTATACTAATATAATAAAGAGAAAACGTGTGATTGTTTGTTTGTTTGTATTGAATAGGCTCCGAAACTACTGGACCGATTTGAAAAATTCTTTTACCATTAGAATCCTACATTATATCTGGTGAATATTTGCAAAAACCATAGGGACCCGTATAAAAACTTCAAAAATATAACCCAAAGTGTGAAAAACTAATCATTATATTGCGTACGCTGCGGAAATTATTGACAATAGAGCAAAGTGATGTACTACAGTTTTATAGAGGACATCAATATCTGCAAAAAAGTCTGCAATACCATATGTCTAACTATCACAGTTATGTCACAATAACTGCTTTTTCATGTTAAAATATGCAATAGTATATACTCGAATGTCATTATTGTATAAAGAAATGACATTTACGCGTTCCAAACAGTTCTATTTGTAGTTTAAATTCTTGTTATGGAGTAGAACTAATAATTAATATACTAACAAAGTGTCGTCACAAGCTAAGCTACTACAAAAGAATAATAAAACAATCTAGACACAATCTGGAATTGTTATTGATTATAAAATATTTTATTTCGATAAAGTCAGATTAGTTTTTGTTGCGCGTATTTTGTTTAGATGTGATAACGCGGCGACTCAATTGTTTTATCTGAAGTTTTTCGCGTATTTACTATAAAGGAATTTATTTATTGGTATATTTTTATTATTTGCGTAATCATCCGATCCGGAAATTATTATTGTAACACAATGTAATAATAAAAAGTTTATCTATTTAAAATGATAGTACTATACTGTCATCCCTATTTTAATATTATAAATGTGAATGTGAATTTGTTTGTTACGTTTTCACGTAACAACTAGTTAACTGATCATCATGAAACTTTGTACACATTATTATTGGAGGTACTAGAATCTATATTTCTTCATAATACATACTATCCTCTTACATTCATTCTATTCTACTATGTAACATAGGATACTTTTACTATAGTTTCCAACTGACTATAGTTTCAGCTGTTTGGAATCATATTGATTCATATCTATTGAAATGATCTCTGATACTTATTTAATGACTTAAATGCAAGCGAAGCCGCGGGTAAAAGCAAGTTATTATATGAATTCGATCGAGTAAAATTCCTACTTACCGATGTTCACTTTTATTAGCCGATCGTTTACGGAAATATCCGAACAATAAATCATATCTATAAAATTCCTAGATCTACGTAATACCTACTTCCTATGTCTGGAAAGATAACATTTAGCGGAATTTGTTACAATAAATAAATATAAGCTAAATACATATGTGTTTCATAGATATAGTACTTAGATAAAACTATACAAGGAAAAATATTAGCGGCCATTTTGGAAGAAACATCAGGTGATAACAAAATCGTATTAAACGTTCGTTTCAATTCTAATTGTATTATTTAACAATTAGCGTATTGTTAGTTCTTTTTCATATTATTTGCGTGAATTTTTCTTCTTCTTCTTCTTCTTTTATTAATGGCCTCAGATATCTATTAAAGGCAATTCTGCCAATGTCGAGTATTCGGGCAGAAACCCAATAAGAGATTACAAAATTTTAATTCACACGTAAACCTTCATGTTAAAAAGCCAAACTATTGTTTTATACAGTTTAAAAATTTTAGATTTAAAAAGTTATAAATGTTATAATTTTTCACTTCGTATTTTTATTGTTAAGATATATTTTTTGTAAAAACCGAAGCCAAAATAGTTTTCTTTATAAATGTCATTTTTAATCAATTGTTTATTTTTTCCTTTGTTTTTCATGATAGAACAATTAATTATTGGCCAACTGCTTTATATTATAGTATAAGTATAATTTTGTTGGTAGGCTAATAAATAAATAAAAATTATTAACCTCCCACACCTTAAAAGGCTCGTAAAAAGAAAATTTGTACACTCAAGACAAAATTGTTTTCTGGTCAGGGACACTAGCTTACGCCGACAACACTGCGATTTTTTTAAAATATATTTTTTTGTATATAGGTAGGTATGCAAGAGGCAAAAAGCAATCTTATAATCTAGTGTTCTTGGTCCGATGTTTACTAAAGATAATATTATCTTATCATTGGCTGATCGCATTGTTGATACAATGGGTGTTGACTGTTGACCGACGGAATTGCTTGCACTTATTTTTATCTGCGAAAGAACTAAAATATTCCTTTTGTACTTTTAAAATTATATACTTACAGATATACTTACTTGTATTACCTATTTTTATTTATTTATTTATTTAAGAATAATATTAATTAATATATAGTTTTCGACGGTCCCACAATAGGCATTGCCTGTCACGTGAGACCCATCACTAAAAAAAACAACTTTTAATCATTAACATTATTAACATTACAACTAAAAATATTTATTTATTCATTTATTTAATTTATTATTATTATTATTTGTAATGTCTTTATAAGTTTTACTTGGTTGTAAGGGTCTAGTATGGTATCAGGGTCTCATGAACTGCTCTGTTTCTCTATAGCCCTCGACTTCGCATATTGACCATAATTCGTTCGGGAGTCTTACTCGTTAAGCGCAACAATATTAACTAGCACGGATTGATGTAGCTATAGCACAGAGTTCTCTTATCCACGTCACTCGTTAAGCGAGCTATTATTTTACAATTTATTTTTCTCGTTATGCGAGTTTCCACTGTATTTATTTAAAAACTTTATAGCATAACATAATAGATGACTTAATCTCTTTGGGAGTTGTCTTCCAGTTAACTTTTAGGACTAATAGCAAGGTTGCATTTGAGAAAAAAAATAGGCGCAATAAAAATTAAAAGGAAAAAAAGAAAATCACTACCTACACGCACGCACGCACGCACGCACGCACGCACGCACGCACGCACGCACGCACGCACACACACACACACACACACCGTTAGCAATCGGGATCATGAATTTTTACTAACGACTAACGAGCACCAGCAATCTATCAAATGAACTAAAGATCGAGACGTTCGAAAATTAACAAAAAGTATCTAAAATATTGTAGTTCCAAATCCGCACGCGGTGGCGCTGCTCAAATTTCCATACAAATCGCTTGAAGCGAACTCGGTTCGAAAGCCAGACTAACATTCGTGATAAGCCCACTGATATTATCCGAAACTATTTGTCTCGCTTCCGTTCGTCTGGCTTTAAAATTCATGTCATGGGCGTAGAAGCGTAGAAGTTTTTTTAAAGCATTTTTTATTCACAATTCACTATCAAAATCCGCAATTACAGTGTACGAGTACACTCTATATAGTAACACTTAAGGAACTACGCATTTACGGCGTTATTGAGAATTGATAAGTGGACAATGCCAGTATACAGCAGCTAAATCAAATTGTTTATGATAATTTATTTCATTTATATTTGTATTGACGAGTAAAAGCGCTCTATTGGAGCCCATTTACTAAAAGTAAATAAATAAATAAAAAGTGTGTTAACTAATAAAGAACGTACACAGCTGCAGTTCTTATTAATTTCTGATACTTAGTAGTGTTTATTGCTTAATAATTATGTATTGTTTATCATTGTATAGATCAGCCATTCTCAAAGTTGTGTTCTGCGGAACCCTAGGGCTAAAATACTGCAAAAAATACCTACCAAAGGGAGATTATAAGGTTACATCTAAATATTCCAACTAAATATTACATTGCAATATGATTATGGCTGTGACCTGTAAGGTACCTAATCAAATCTAAAAACCTAATCATCTGTTTTGGATAATTAGAAATATACATACAGATTGCTATAGGGTGCGGGTGTAACCTTTTGGTATGAAAAAATTAACCGGGGTAAGACCGCGGGTATTTGCTTGTTACATATTATTTTAGACTGCTGCCCCACCCTGAGCCCATGGGTATAGATAACAAGGTAAGCTAACCAGAATAAAGCAAAATCGACGTTTTAGGGAATTTCTCGTTAAATGGAGTTTATACTGTAGTTATTTACACTGCATGTAAGATTTCAATACGTAACTTATTTTTAAACCTACGTTGTAAGGTGACAAAAAAAAAGTTGCGGGACAAGATCGGAAGTGTTCTCATTCCTTTAGCACGTGGCCTGCGGCTGTGCGAGTCTCAGACATTTTGCGTAATCTACCTCAATTTTATTCCAGACTGGTAGTTTTTTTTCTGTAATTTAATGAGAAAAACTCTTTTTTGCGTACAATTTTATTAAAAGATTTTAAAGTTTCATCTAAATAATGTCCTAACACCAGTTACTATAAAAACTGTATTACTATAAAAATAAAAACAGTATGAATTTTCTTTTAATAAAACATCGATCTACAGCAGAGTAGGAAAAGTTAGAAGAAGGAAAGAAGAGAAGATTTAGTCTGAAGGTAAGACCAAAATAAAATAAATATAATCATAGTATAAACTTATTTTAAATAAAAAGAATTGAGAACCAATTTACAAATAATTTATTAAAAACATAATATTCAAAAAAATTATGATACTAATTATATAATTATTAAAACAGAAATAAATGCTATCATCATATTGATTAAAATGTCAATCGCCCGAGGGAGTTGTTGACCACAAGTCACAACCCAAGTAGGTCAATAGTTAGCAATTATCAATTGTGACTCACTCAATCACTTGCCTTCGTTTTGTCACGTTTACGTACATACATCACTACTTGACTCGAGTTAAATTGAAGACACTGACAGATGTATTTTTAAAAAGAACTTTATTTATCAGTAATACTAACTTATGTCTAAGAGTACTACCAACTAAGCTAACCAACAAGTGAACACTGATGCTCATCCCTACCTGTCTTATATACTAATATGAATACCATTATGATTCCTCCACTCGATCTCCTGGGAAGAAATCTTAATAGTATTCTCTTATGTTACACTATTATCATTAATATTCTATGTTCTCTGCTTATGTAACTCTCAGCCACTTCATTATTTATTGTGCGGCGCTGATCCTCCTAATTTTTTTACATATATTTAGAAACTATATACACGTTATATATGTTACATAACTAATATTCTAGTCTTAGGAATACGATTGTCACTTATGTCATTGTGACGTGCAATAAACAGCTTTTCATGTAAAAACTGCATTTATTCTTTATTCATAGTGCAACAATATATACATAGATACTAGATTTATTTACATTAATAGTATTACATTTTTTAAGGTAAATAAAAATGTACATGCTAATACTAACATTATATTGGTAAGTTTCTTGAAATTTCTTCTCGTCATACGCCTTTCCGAAATCTCGTATATTCAAGAACCTAAAGGCCTGTGCGAAATAAAAAAAAAAGATTTTGATATACTTAAAAAACAAAATAAATATAAACGCGATTGTAAGCCGTATAAAGTCCATTTAATTAGTCAAATTATGCTTGTCAACAAACTCACATATCTATACGTTTAAATGTATACTAACTACATAACATATGCGCGTTATTAGGATATGAAAGTTAACACGACTAATTTAAATTGACACTTAATAACACAATTAAAAAAGAAGCTCGCGTCAACTTAAATCGCTCGTGTTATACTAGTAAACGGGCGCGTCGTTGTCTCCTGCCTTGACCTGAATTTGCCGGACACACCCGCGACTGGTTCACCATTTTTTATTAATCATAATTTTACTAATGAAGTCCCCGTGCGTTTAATTTTATAAAGGAAGCACGAGTAATTATTAATGTTAAATTACAAATATTTTTAACTATCAAATTCGTAATAGACATGAACTATACAAAATATTACAATCCGAGGAAAAGATTTATTTTAATAATAATAATTCCGATATAAGAGCAATGAAATCGGTTAGTTTTGTAAATTTTAATTCTATTGTTTTCTTAGATAATTTACGATTTGCAAAATATATAAAATAGTTATAAAACAAAGGCCTTGGCACTTACTACGTGAGACTCCTCACGTATGTAAGAGGGAAAATTGTTTAGTGTTGTATTTATATTTAAATTTACATTAAAAACGCAATATGAATAAAAGATGTCGCGTACATGTTTTTAGTATTGTTAATTTTGCATAAAAATAGTATTCCATATGAGCTTGGAGAAAATAAAAATAATAAAACAATGTAACTTTTTTGTAGACCTCCTTAATTTATTCCTCTGTAATTTATATAGCCTATATTGATCATTGATAATGTAGCATTCAAATGGTGAAAGAATTTTTGAAATCAGTCCACTAGTTTTTGAGCCAATTCGTTACAAACATACAAAAATACAAATCTTTTCTCTTAATAATATTAGTATAGATAAATAGTAATTTTAATTATGAAAACCTTTGTACATCCGTATATCTATATTTATTTTATTAATTAAACCAAAACATTATTACATATGCTGCATAGCCTCGACCCTTTGAGTTATTAAATTAGGTGATTGAAACAAACTCAAATTCGAAACAAACTTTTAAAGATGGCGTCCTCGTAATCCATCACTTCCTCACTTCGCGGCGCTAATGAACAATTAATCATTTGAACTCAAAATATCTACAATATTATTATTTACCGCGAGCCAAGGTGAAGCTGCCACGGTCTGATGTCATACGAACTGAATTATTTCCAAGGTTATATTTATGTTTACGGGTATAACTAACGTGACCATACGTCCCACTTTGGGCGGGATTGTCCCGCTTTCAAGCCGTCTGTCCCTCTGTCTCCAGTGGGAGCAAAAGCGTCAAGCTGTTCCAAACAAACTAAATTTAAAGGTACATTCTAACCTTCAAGGTCTCCATTTAAGAATATAGGCTATAATTTCAATATAGCTATTTAGAGAAACTTATGTGAAATAATAATGAAGATTAAAAAGGATTAAAAATATAATTATCACAATGCATTGTGGCGATAAAAAGACAAGAAGAAACAAGAAAGATGACACTGACAGACTAAACGTCAAAACCTCAAATCTTCTTAAATAAGTATTTTCGACTAGTAGAATCGACCGCCACAGCTATAAAGCTTCCTGTACAATAACTTAAAGGCCCTTATATGTAAAAATTAAGTACGTGTCCCGCTCTGATACAAAAGAAAAAATGGTCACGTTAGGTATAACACAATTAATCTCAAACTGAGATAAAATGATTTTGGAAAAATCTCCTTGACGTTGAAACCGAGATATATATTTTTAAATTAAACATTTTGAGAAATAATATTTATTCCAATTTACTATCCAGGGGTATTATCATGACTTCAAACTTTCAAGTACCAGACATATTAATTGTGAAAACTTTGGAAGTTCTAATAATTAACTTTATCGATCAATATTATAAAGATTAATTTTAATGTATTTTTAACTTTAATTTGTTGAAACGATTTTTTATGTCGAGAAAAATATGATTTACCGCTATTACATATCACCGCTCACACCGACAAAGGTTAGCTGGTAGAAAATATTTTTTGCAATAAAGAATTTATTTATTTATTATTTATTTATTTTAATGAAATAACCATTACCAGTGTAGCTAAACCCAAAAAAATTATTATGGAATTCTGTAGTGAATTAATTTTTATTGTATTTATTATTGACAGTAACTATAATTATAAAAAAACTATACGTCCACATATGTGACGTGAAGAGGTTAATTATTTTTTATGGTTTCTATTTATAAATACTAGTAATAAAGGAGTATATTTACAAAAACAATGCAGTTAATTATAGACTTATAAAACAGGCAGTATATATTAGAATAACAAAAAAACAAATAAATGCATTTGTTTCTCTTTAACACTAGAACTACTAACCGGTCAATATGACCGGTTTCAAAAATTCTTCACAAGACCTTTATATACAACCCTACTCGTTATTTTTTGTAAACGATTCTATTATTTACAATTCTACAGTCAGTTTATTGAATTATATTTAATACTTTGCACGCACAAGTCATCCGGTCATTTTGACCGGTTGGTAAAAACAGGTCATATCGACCGGCTCGTAGTTCTAGTGTTAAAAACTTTCGGAATCACAACCGAACGGAGCTCGGGGACCGCCTAAATGCCTTTTGGACTTCTTAGAAAACTTATGAGTCATTTATAAGCAGGTTTCACCAACAGCAGCTCGGCTACTATTACAAAATTAAACAATGGGGTTATTTCCGCGTAAAGTAGTATAAAAACTAGATACATAGTACTGTTATATATATACATATGTAAGTTAGGATTAGAGGGTAGTTATGTGTTTTGTATACATTGTATGATGGTAGTTGACTATATCTTTAATGTCCACAAATAAATAGTCTTTGTTCTGTAGCACATAACTACGTGACATTATAATTGTTATAATAATAACACTTTATTGCAGTTAAAAATATATTACACTAGCGGCCCCTCCCGGCTTCGCAGAGGTAGACATTTATTTTTTAAATATTTAGAATTTTAGAAAAAGCGATGGCAATTTTTGACAACCTTGGATTACATTATTGTAGTTTTAGTAAGGATCCTTATTTTTGTCTTGTAATTTATATACCCTATATTGATCAGTGATAGTGTAGCATTCAAATGGTGAAAGAATTTTTGAAATCGGTCCAGTAGTTTTTGAGCCAATTCGTTACAAACATACAAATCTTTTCCCCTTTACAATATTAATATAGATATACTAAAGAAAAGATTGAATAAAAGGCGACCTTATCACTAAATAGTGATTGATCTCTACCAGGCAACCTAATATATAATAAAATTGTGATGTAAAAAAAAAGATTCAAAGTTCGTTAAAAACAAAATTGAATTTAGAATAAAAATCTGTAAACAACGGCCAAATTGTTTTTCGGAACCTCGAAAGTTGTTAATGGTTATGCCACAAACCTACATATACAAAACATTAACACTTATATTTATTACAGACTTTATGTAATACAAATTAAGGTGCACATTTCTGTTATGTGTAAATTCATTGAGTTCAATTTGCGGCAATTTAGCGAATTCCCGAATCGAGTTTGACCAATTAGAATCCAAGTAGGTTTTGTTAGCAAACGCATTTTGGAGGTTTAAATTTAGAACGTTATTTTTTAAAAAATAATAACAGACCGTGGACGCTACCCACATGTTTTTTAAACTTTAGCTTGGGGATATTTTTTATTAAGTCTCGATAAGTTTCAATAACTTTTATTACGACTATAGCAACAGTATATTGTTGATTAAATTAGACGGTATTGTAAGCGTTTATTGTAATACCCGCATGAGTATAGAGCTCTCGGGAACTGTATCGAGTAATTTTTATTTATTTTAAAACTACACTTAACTTCCATTATATGGAATATTTTATCTTCCATTGATAAGACCTTAAAAGCTAAAAAAGACTAGTGGGTGAGGTCAATTTATTTATGGTTCCCTTATCTGTTGGGAATCCATGTTCTTACACTATTTGGTAGCACATGGTCTACTCTGTGTTGACAAAATTTTCTTATTGTATGAGAGAATACTTACTTTGAAATTAGTACAAATGTTAGTAAAAATTCAATTTCAAATTTTTTTATTGATTTAAGCTCTTACTTGACATTTTCATACGTCTGTATCTCTTTAATTGTATTGGTTTTGTACCCGTTATGTACCTACATCGTAAACTAAATTCTCAAATTCATCTTAATGCTTTTTTAATCCTCAAAGATTCTTTTATTCATTCTAAATTGTTTACATCTAAGCTATTGTATTATTGCGTATGTATTGAATTGACGCAGAGGTTCCGACTTCGATTTTCGGCCAAAACAAATACATATGTATTATTTACATATATTGTCCGAATACCTATAGTATCCCTATACCTATAGTAGCATGCTTTGTATTCTATACGTAAATATAGTTCATTCACTTTGATAGTTGCTCTGGGAATGAACTGTCACTTTAACAGTTGAGAGATTACTTAAGTATAAATACTTTAATCCAGAGGTTCTCAAACTTTTTTGCGACGGAACATTTTTGGGATGAGAAATATTTGATGAACACCTAAAATAATAAAATGTATTGGTTTTTTGTATTCTTTATTAATAATCATATTGCAATGTAATTTTAGAATTCTGCAACCTTATGCAAGTCCTAGGGCTCCGCGGAACATACTTTGAGAATGGCTGTTTTAACCTTTAGTTATATTACTCTAGCAATCGAAAAGGAAGCTTATTTATTCATTTGTTTCAATTAAAGAACTTCTTTGTTCATTTAAAAAAGCATAACACGTTAATTTATTCCTAGCATTGCATATGGGCTAGCACCTGCACTCTTACTGATATATAAAACACGCTTTTCAACTCTATTCTTTGTGAGAGAAGCTTTAGAATGGTGTACACGGTTTGTGTATATGATTGTTAACAAATGTACATAGCATTGTGAACTTTACCTCTTTGCATATAGCGAGTGCTATTGTTTAACTTGAGTTGATCGTGTATGACTCATAAACCCAGTATAGGATATGAATATTTCTAAGTCACATATACAGGTGCCTGAGATTTTTAGAATACCTTAAAACAGCGGTTCTCAAACTTCTTTGGCGAAGGAAAAAGCCTTAATATAATTATAAATAACTGATTTATATGTATTCATGAATAATCATATTGCAATGTAATATTACGTAATATTTAGTGTAACCTTATAATCTCCCTTGGTAGGTATTTTTTGCAGTAGTTTAGCCCTAGGGTTCCGCGGAACACCACTTTGAGAATGGCTGCCTTAAAGTGCAATTATATTTTGATAATAATAATAAAACATGTAAGTAAAATAGATATAACAAGAGCGTATTACAAAAAAGGTTGTTTTTTATGTATACCAGAGACAAGAGACGAAATCTAGTCATGTATACTCTATACCAGTGCTTCCCTAACTGGGCCCCACGCCCCACAGGGGGGCAATTTGATTGTTAAGGGGGGCAATTCGAAAATGTACTCGACACGAGTTTAATCCTTTCGATCCGGCCCTTTTAAATGCAATACTAGATTTCGGTGCAAAATTTAACGAAAAAAGCAAATTCTTAAATAATTGCGGTAAATAATTATTAGGTATAATTTCGCTTGACGAGACCAAAATATCAACTGGGTGTTTGGTTGGATTTGGTACATAAGGGGAACATAAGAATTTTAGAAAGTCTAAGGTGGGGCATGGCACAAAAAAGGTTGGGAAACACTGGTCTATAGTAATATTATAAAGAGGAAAGATTTGTATTTTTGTAAGTGTGTAACGAATTATCTCAAAAACTACCGGACCGATTTCAAAAATTATTTCACCATTTAAATGCTACATTAATAAGGATCCTTACTAAAACTACAGTAATATAACCCAAGGTTGCCAAGGGGGCGGTACCGAAGTGCGGGAGAGGGGCGTGCAATATACTATAAAATATATAATAAAAAAGCTAAAGTTGTTATTGTGAATGAAGCCGCGGGTCGACAGCTAGTAATATATATTTTGTTACAAATTTATCGACAGTCATTTATTTTTATTTATTACAATTAAAATTCAGACTAACTGTATATAGCTAGTTGGATATTCCTTGAATTATATATGACATAGGTGATTTATTTGTATATGGAAGGAAGCCATTAATTAATTGTTTTTTTTTTATAATAATGCGTCCAGGTCACTTCATAAAATAATTATTATTTAAGTGTTAAATACATAAGATTTCAACTCGATGTACGTTTGACCTCGACTCCAATGCCAAAGTACCATATTTTTTGGGTGCGATGTGTGGGCGTCATACATTCGCTCGTTTAGTTCAAGTTACAAGAAATTCAGCCTTGTTTCGTTACTAATAACATACATCTAAAATCATCTTCAAAGCAAAGTTTATATTTATATTTCATAATAAAATGGTTGTCACTTCGATTGTCTTACGTATTGCTTTTTATTACATATGTTATTGAGGGATTTATAAAGCAAAGAGACGAGCTCGATTTGAGATCAGTCATAAGACAATAAAAAACTATAAACTTGTAACTTGACAGTTCTCATACTTTGAAACTTAAGTTGACATCAAATTGTGCAACGCCCTCTAGCGGACTGACTTATCACACCTAGAAATACAAGAAATGCATGTGTTACAAATTATACGACTTATTGCGTTATTAATTTACGAATTTTAATGAATACAAACGTTCAAAATTATACGGCCAAATTTTGATGTTTTTGTCTAAATGTTTGGAAGACAGAGGAGCAAGACGCGGCATTACAAATTAAACTTATTGCGTTATTAATTTACGTCCTGGAAATATCTAGCTATAATTAAACTTAATTTTGTCAAATCATCACTCTAGATAATCGTGCAAAATATCTACTTAATTACAAGAAATAAACAAATTGAAAAGTTACAAGCTTTCCTCTAACGTAGCAATACACAATTTCGGAACGAGTTGACTTATGTCAAAACAATGGGTGTTCGACGATGTCTCATGTCGGGTCGGCTTCTGAAAGCGAACTTTAAATAGTGCTGTGGTGGATGTCTATTATGTGTAAGGGTTTAATATGCATATACACATGTAGAAAAATAATCAGCAATTTCGGTAATATGTCTCCAACGTTACAATTCATCTTGAGAGTGTTCTAAAGAAGCTCAGCAAAATGTTGCTGACATATAAAACCATCTGCTTAACCTACTAATGATTAATGTAGATCCACGGGTCATAGCTGATATTTCCTTGGAAAACTTCTACTATGCTGGTCACTGCGACGCAATATGTGAAGTTGTATGTTTACGTTGTCCATATATTGATTGATACTTGCTGTAAAAAGACTATTTTTTTAGTCCTAGTTTTTAACATGCAATATATCAGGAATCTTAACCAACAGATATCTCAATTGTACAGTATAAAAATAAATTAAAAACGTATCTAGTATTAAAATGTTTTTATTCAGTTGACAAGTACTTCAATGATTCGAAACGGTAAATAAAATTAAATAATTAATTGAAATTTTTAAATGATATATTACTGTGCCTTAACCTGGTATCACATTGACACAGAATTGTATCGACATCTTAACTAATGTAATTGTGACATGTAATAAAGACATTTTAATTTGTTACGAACAGCCTTAGAATCTGTAATGACCCAACGCCTGGGATGAAAGCTTTGTTCGAGCTACACTACCTGTGATCATTGAAAATATACACTAGATATGTATTGAAAATATAAATAGAATATTTGTACACCTATCTGGAAATATATTATTTTATATATAATAGGAAAGACAACATATTATAATTTAAAGAATACAAAATATACATAGTATATAAAAATAAAACAAATATAAATTTATAATTCTATTAAAATTAAAAATAAAATATTTAAAAAGAAGAAATAGAAAATACAATAAACGATTAAAACAATAGTTATCTTAATGCTAGTTTCTTGATGGCTGAACGACTCTGCCTAAAAAATATATAAAAGTCTTCTAAATTCCTAATTTAAGGTTTTCTAAAACCAAAATCAACACCAGACGTTGGAAATTAAATCTCCACATGGTTCTTTAAACAAACATGTTGATAACCAACTATGGTTCTATTTGGTATTCCCTCTTCTTATTGCTAGAAATAAATTTTGGTCCCTAGTCCTGATCTAAAAAACTGGGGTATAGATATGAACGTCCAAACCTGAGAGTCTACTTACAAACCTTTGAGTAATTAGTTTTACTTTTTTAATAATAAGCCTTTTTTATAAATTGATATTTTAACACTAGAAGTGTCGAGCTGCATACTATACCTTTAAAGATCGCAGCCATCAATTTTGTTTACTATAAGAATATCGCTGCCGTCACATTGACGTAAAGGAATCTCATATACCACAAGTATAATAATGGTTTTTTATATGGATTTAAGCTGACAATAACAAATTAGGAAAAGTAAAAAAATACTAAAAGAAACAAAAACATAGTTTGTATTATAAAATATTTAAGAATGAAATCGCCGTGCCGTCAAATTGACGGCGTTGGTCTTTCTAGTGTTTGAAATTTATACCAAACTTGTAATAGTATCCCTAGGTTTTAATAAATCTAATTTACTGGTACTCTCGTACATTTGAATAAAAAATTTATTGGCGATAATAATGCTTAGAACTATGTTCTTGGCTCAAGAGGACTAAAGGACGGAGCTATCAAACTTATTATTAAAAAGAAAACTGCCGAGCTGTCAAACGAAATGCGCGCGAAAGCGAATATAGCACGCGAGACGCACGTGACTACTCATAGAGTAAAACAGTTTATAAAACTAGATAGGACACGAAAAAATAAAATTTTCAAATAAGTAAACAGATTCAACTAAAACATTTATTTGAGATTTTTACAATTCTGTGTGAGTGCCTTAATTACGTTTTTATACGATTCGCATTTTTTCTTCAAATACCTATTCTGTCGCTCGGCCTTTTTAAATTTCACAGCGAGCCTTTTCCTGGCAGTAGTTTCTTTTAATAACCTATGTTTAAGGACAATTTCTTTTGGACTATCAAAAATGGATTCTGAATCGCTAACAAGCTCTGATTCACTTAAAGGTTCTACTTTTGGTTGTAATAATCCCGATGGTTCCGGTTCCACGAGCTAAAATAAA
This sequence comes from Tineola bisselliella, assembly GCA_028551675.1. NCBI lineage: Eukaryota > Metazoa > Arthropoda > Insecta > Lepidoptera > Tineidae > Tineola > Tineola bisselliella. The sequence continues at coordinate 409,121 of JAPWLS010001519.1, read as the reverse complement.
AATTGCTTAGTTAAACATATGCCAATAAATGTCATCAATCAATGTCACAATCCAAACAAATCATCTTACGGCTTTTTTGACGTGAGGTACAGCCGCTTCGTCTAAGTAAATACGACCTGCTTTCGAACGTTTTTTATCCTCTTCCTTAAAGTGCAAGGAGCAAATGCTCGTGTGGTCACTTGGCAGCCATGTTGCTTCCTTACGATTTTTCTGGACAAATTTTATCCATACATCTCTTTTCTCATGGCCATGTCGAGGAAACCTTTTAAAGAAAAAATTAGTATATATTATAGTGCTATATGAAAAGTTTAACTCATTGTATGTATTAATGTTGTACGCCATGCCCATTCAAGATTTTAAAAAATAAAGTGTCAAATTTGTGGTCAAAGAAGTTTAACCCTCCATCGGACGCGGCCGATCTCACAACAATTATAGGTTCTATGAACTTTTTTAGTCTGATTTAAAGGGGAAACAAAAACATTTATGACTTTTGTATAAAATTTATTTCTAAATATCCCATAAAAAAGATTGATTTTGATTTTCATCTTAGATTTAATTAGAAAAAATGTAATCATCAATTTGCTCAATAAACCCGTCAATCACACCGCGTCCGATCTAAGGAGTTTTTGAGGGACGCACGACGAAGGGTTAATAAAGGATGTTTTGCACTACAAGTTACAACTAATATTAAAACAATAAGTACCAGCACGTGTCTAAAGGATCTTGAATGCATAGAACTATGTAATTTAATGGGTCACATTAGTGAGACGATAGGGGAACATGGAGAGTTGGGCCAAATTGATACAAACGGATTAATACAAAAAATATTTATTTGCAATATTTACAAATCATAAGCAATTAAATCATGCAATTTGCGATTCTTCAAACGCTCCCTCTGCTTCCAGCTTAACATCAGGCAGAATATGGTGTATGACATGTTATACTAAAACAGCTTAGTATATTATGTATATGAGGAATATAGGATGATGATTGTTAATATTATTTATTAATACATTTGATTGTTCATATTTAGCCAAAAATATTATTTATATAAAACAAAAAGAAAACTTATACAAGCCAATTGTCCCATCTGTGCGTTTTGACTTTTTCGTAATCTATATTTTGCAACATAAAATGGCCGAGTTGCTCCGCTCTCTCGTCAAACATTATTTTACAATAAATCAATTTTAAACGGATAATCTGTTTACTTACCGATGAAATGTAACGCCTTGACTTTTATTTAATTTTCTTGAATGACTAGAACAATCTTTGAGAGCACAACAAGGCATTTTACAATCTAATTTTACAGAGAAACACGTCCTCACTCCGAAAGCACTGATGACCGACTAAATAGGTGCGGCCCGCTAGACCTCAAGCCGTAGCGCAACAACTTTGTAAACCTCTCCTGCTGTAGTGCCACGTTTATGTCAACATTCCCGCCGAGTACAGACGAACAGGCGCGAATACGAATATTGTATTAGTTAGACATGTTCGTGGCCTACACAATGTTTTTGTTTTGCGTCGACAACGGAAAACAAAAAACAGTGTATTATACACGAATATTAATTAATTAATTAATTGGGAATTGATTTTATTTTTATTAAGGAGCTATTGTAATTTATAAATTAATTTGGATTATAAATAATCTCTATAATAATTTTTGATGTAAAAATGAATTATAAAAATATATATTTAAGGAATTCCTAGAGAAACCATTTCAAACAAAATGGCGCGCGCAACTAATATAGTCGTAGAATATCGTGTAAAGAAGATGGGGCAGATGTGACTAAATAAATAGCGTAATAACGTTGTTTCTAATATTAATTCTAGCATTAACTTATACGTTTGTGTTATTTTCTCCCATAAACCCCTACTTAACCTGACAAACTAATTGAAAATAAAAAATAACTTAAACGTCTTGCTATCTCTTTCTATTGAACTAATTATCCTATGTCTGTCTCCCTCAGCTCTTCATTCAACAATATAACAAGGAATGCAACTCATTTTTTTTAATTTCAAAATGATTTATGAGTATTAATAATGACAGTTGTGGAATGTTTTGTCAAGGGAGTAATTTTTTATAGAACTATTTACGGTTTTTTTTACTAGTCTTAGTTTGTTGATAAAATCAGAGAAATGTGATATTCGTAAACATGTCGCTGTTTTAAAATAGTTTTAAAATATAATTGACAATCTCTTAAAAAAATAATTAACAAGTTCTCAATAATTTCTGATATACTCAATACAACAACGAAGAATCTACACAAACAAACTATGCACAATGACAACTTTAAATCGCTCTCCCGTAGCATTCGACCTAGGTCTATTACAATGTTTATTTAGCCACAAGTTTCTAGCCTAGGAAACTACTATTACATACTAAATTATAATATATGATTCTGTAAAAGGTACGGCCAAAGTTACGTATAGGGTCATGGCAAACGCGGCACTAATGTCTCACATGCCAACTATAACACATACCAATAGGACATGAATAAATTGTAAACAATTAATTTTGTGACATAATTTGAAGGTTAGATTCCACTTATTAAATTTCATGGTAACAGTGGTGACAGTTGTCATCGCTGAAGACCACACTCTAGCTCAGTGATTCTTAAGAACTGTGCCGCGGCACTTTTGTGTGCCACGAAATTTTAAAAGTGTGCCGCCAAATTTTATATATATACTAATGTTAATATTACATCTTATTTGTGTGAATATTTTCTGCATTAAACCAAAAAAACTCATTAAAAGATTTTAAAAAACATTGTTTGATCATCTACAATGACTTCGAAAAGGCGTATTACGAGAAGAAGACCACAACAAACTCATCAATCATAGCTTGTACATAAAATAATTAACAAAAAAAATAAATTTTAATTCAGAAAAAAAGCAAATAACAATTCATAAATCACAAGAATTAAAATTAGATCAGATCCACAGTGCAACCACACAGGTATCAGCCTACAAAATAAAATGAGAAACTACGCTGGTGGTAAATAATGTTGAAGATTTTACGTCTAAAAAATTATAATAGCTTACCATAAACAATGATTATTTACAAAATTTTCTTTTCCAATTGAAATAGATTACAGTTAATAAGTATAGATAGGTGTGTTGGTTCACGCAAGGCTATGAGTTTATAAAATTACCTATTTATATTAAAAACGTGATGATACCAAGGTTCTGTTCCGTATTCAAGTAAATGGTAGATATGTTTCCTGATTTACGAAAGGTCAAATCTCTATACGTAAAAAAATGTATTCATTTATCCCTTTTCCACGGTGCGGCGTGATAGTATATATCAAAGAGGATATTAATGAAAATTAAATTTATCGTAGTCCACATATCCGTGGTTGCAGGTTGCAACACAAGTTCGCGCAGCTGCAATTGGGAATACCCAGATGCGGTTTGGCGGTAAACGTTCAGTGAAAGTCTATGGAGCCGGATGCGGCGCGTGCGCACACACCCGCTAACTAATATTACACAAAACGTTCCTTCAATGTTAATTTACAAAATATACAATTGTTTTTTTTAAGTATATGTATTTTCTTACTTTTTTGTTGTAAAAAAATTGTTAATAGTGTGGTCTGAATTTGAATTATGTTTAAAGCATTGATGTATGTTTTTCTATTTGTTAGTTTAGCTATATTTCATTTGTTTTCCTAAACACGTAAATGTCCAATGTCCAATAGCGACTGTTGTGAAGTTCACAAAGAATGGTTGATCCATAAAAATATATCTTCACACCTTGTTACCTTAGAAGCTATATTGTCATCTTACACATATGAAAACCATGCGTCCTATCTAAAAAAATAAAACGACTAAAAGTTATCGAATGCGATCAGATAATCGACGGTGGCGAGGTGATAGGGAATCCAAACCACATTATTTTAGTGTAGTGTAGGAATATAAATGAGATATGCTACACGTCTCTTTTTATTTTAATTTTATGAATGTTAATATCTTAACTTTGGGGAGGGGGAGGGGTGGGGTGGGGGGAAGATTTTGAACCACTTATAACCACTTAGAACATTCATTCCAATTAGAACACATAAGTAGGCATGAAGTAGTTCTGCAACTCGCTACTAGGGACTCTGAGCATTGCAAATATTTATAAGGACATCATCGATGCAAAGAAACTATCTATACATTTCTAGTTTTCTATAATACTATTACTTAATACCAACGGAATATCTATATATATAAAACTCAAAGGTGACTGACTGACTGACTGACTTAGTGATCTATCAACGCACAGCCCAAACCACTGGACGGATCGGGCTGAAATTTGGCATGCAGGTAGATGTTATGACGTAGGCATCCGCTAAGAAAGGATTTTGATCAATTCTACCCCCAAGGGGATAAAATAGGGGATGAAAGTTTGTATAAATCTTATTAGATTTTCGACTGATGGAACTGAAATTAAAGATTGGAGTTACTATGATGAAGACGTCCGCTTAAATAGGATGTATTAGTTTGAACCTATCAGTTTAACTATACCTAATTAATAATAATACTTCTTAACGCTTAATACAAAAGCTAGTTTAGTGATATATTTTTAGTTTTAGAAAGCAGTTCAGGATATAAGAAGCGTAATCTTGATTCTCATTATCATTAGTTAAACTGTGTAACATAGTGTCTTTTGAAAGTCCAATAGAATTAGCCGAAATCAATAATACTACATTTATTTATTGCTTAATAATTAGGTAAAATAGCACAGAGTAAGCGAGTAAGAAGAGATGGCAAGTATTATAGGCAACCGACTTTGAGATTTAGAGCAAAACAGAAGAGAAATAGCGGGAGGTACAAATAGATACAAATATAGTTAAACATATGAACTACACACAATGTTATTTTTAATTTAATTTGCATATATTTACTAGATAATTGCATCCAATAAGTATGACGTCATCAAAATAAGAGATGTGGTATAACAAATCATTACTAATATTATAAATGTGAATATGAGTTAGTTTGTTACGTTATCACGCAACAACTACTTAACCGATCATCATGAAACTTTGTACGCATATTTTTGGAGGTACTAGAAGTAACATAGGATACTTTTTATTAAGACTATAGTATAATATTGAGTATAGTTCTATTGAAATGAACTCTGATACTTATTGAATAACTTAAATGCGAGCGAAGCCGCGGATAAAAGCTAGTATAATATATAAGTTTTTTTCTTTCAATGTTTGAGTGTGGAAAGGTCCGGAAAAAAAAAACGCTTAGTTGTAATGTAAAGAGTAGAATGATTCACCTTTTTTTTCTTAAAACATAAATAGTATAACACAGAAAAAATCAAGACAGCTCCCGTATTTTGTTATTAACTTGCATAGTTAGATTTTTGTGCTTTTTTAAAGAAATTATAAATTTTAAAACAAACCTTGTAATCAATATTAGCTTCAGCAGAACAAATATTTTCGTTTGATGTTTAAAGAAATAAATAATTTAATTAAAGCGTCGGTTCTCAAACTTTTTTGGCGAAGGAAAAAGCCTTAATATAATTATAAAAAACTGATTTATATGTATTCATGAATAATCATATTGCAATGTAATACAATATTACGTAATATTCAGTTGGAATATTTAGATGTAACCTTTTGGTAGGTATTTTTTGCAGTATTTTAACCCTAGGGTTCTGCGGAACACACTTTGAGAATGGCTGAATTAAAGTATCGATAATTCAATTGATATTTATAAATAATAATGAGAACTAAAAACGAATTAACATTATAATAAACGAATGTATAATAGGTTTTTGTCACGTGAAAAAGTATTTATTGCGTTTATTTATTGCATAAAATAACACAAGGACCGAGGCGGACGGTCGGGCGCCATCGTCGGCGCGTCTGCTTGGCGCCAAAGCCCCTGTCTATGGTAACACCCTTTATTCTATATGGAGGGAAAGTTCATTACAATTTTAGTGGCTTCGAGACTACTAATAATATTTTAATAATGAGCTAGAGTATTAAAAAATCAAACATTATGTTTTCGGTTGAGGAAGTCAACGGGAGAAAAACACGTGGTATTTAATTTGGAAATATATATATACCAACATTCCTCTAGAGCAGCCATTCTCAAAGCGTGTTCCGCGGAACCCTAGGGCTAAAATACTGTAAAAAATACCTACCAAAGGGAGATTATAAGGTTACATCTATACAGAGGCGGCTCGTCCTAAAGAGCGCTGGTGCAGTGCACTCCCACGAAAATTACAGAACTTATATTACAGCGGCGTAGATATCGGTAATATAATATACAAAGGGAGATTATAAGGTTACATCTAAATATTTCAACTAAATATTACGTAATATTACATTGCAATATGATTATTCATAAATACATATAAATCAGTTTTTTATAATTATATTAAGGCTTTTTCCTTCGCCAAAAAAGTTTGAGAACCGCTGCTTTAGGTAAACAGTTGAGGGAGCAATCTTCAACAATGAGGCATTCATATAATGAATTGCCGATTAATATAACTAATATATTAAAAATATTATCAAATTTAAATATGAATTAAAAAACATAATGGGTTTGAGTGCCTTGTGATGGTGTTGTATAATTCTAGTATAATAAGATATATTTAGTCTATGTACGTTATGTTTAGTTATATTTTTTTATCTCGATTAAGTGAATTGATGTAATTCTTATTGAGGAAATGTCGTCCACAGAAAAGAGGTTGCGGTGACGATGTAAATAATGTAAAACTGTTTAATGTAAATTTTAAATTAAGAATTTGAAATAAAAGAAAGGAAGAACGAATTAACGAGGGAAGTGCGAATGGAGACTTCGATGTTGGTTGTGAATGGAAACGTATGCGTTTGCCTTTAGCTTAAGATATACAGTGGTACCTCGACATACGAGTTTAATTGGTTCCGTAACCTTGCTCGTATCTCAAAGCACCGTATGCTACTGCGAATGTAGATCAAGGCTCGCTCGGTGGCTCGTATCTCAAAACACTCGTATATCGAGGTATCACTGTATTATAAATACCATATTACGGGTTTTATTGAGTTATACAATCCACTAGCTTCTTCAATTATCAATTGAGGATATTATCTCGAGCTGTATTACTTGAGAATTGAAACTTAGATAGTTCTCATCTGTAGTATGTGTAAACTTTATTTTTACAAATGAAAATAGATTGAAAAAGTATCCTCAGGCGCCGCTCACTGACTCACTCCAACACGTGCATACAGACTTAATTTATTACTATACTTAACTAAGGCACTTACTATGAACGGTTTTCTTTACCAATTAAAAAAAAATCCATGTATAGTTTGCGTTTACTTAGAAAAATATATATAAGGAATTAATTTTTTTTATAAACATACTAGCTATTGCCCACGACTTCGGCTGCGTAGTGAAATGAAAGACTTTAATTTTTTCTCCCCTCTTCCTTACATCTATTTGGTTCTTGTTTTTTTTAATGTATTTTTGTATTGTATTGTATTTTATTAAAAGTGTAGTATATATCCCTTTATCACCTTAATAAATAATGTAATTTTATACCTCCTTATACCTTATACCTCCTTAATCTGGCGCTGTCGCAAAATCCGTTCTTAGCTGACGTCTACTAAACTAACGATAGTTTTCGCAGCGCATCCGATGAAATACGTTTTATGGCAATTTTTGGCAACCTTGAGTTACATTATTGTAGTTTTAGTAAGGATCCTTATTTTTTCCTGTAATTTATATAGCCTGATAATGTAACATTCAAATGGTGAAAGAATTTTTGAAATCGGTTCAGTAGTTTTTGAGCCAATTCCTTACAAATATACAAAAATACAAATCTTTCCTCTATATAATATTAGTATACTCGTATAACTATATACAATTAAGATACCCTGTGTAAATATTACATTACAATATGTGTTACGATCGGGATTGGAACCTGATACTTCGTTAATTAAAGTAGACATTAGACATTGACAACGTTTTTATTAAATAATTTTTATTTCTAAATACGCACAAAGTGTCATAGTAGGAGTCACTTCTCAAATTAACCTAAGGACAAACGGTTTTGCTTTTATTTTACTTGGAAACACTTCTTTGTGTCATACGCCTGTCTAGTTTTAGTAGAAGTTTTAGAAGAACAAAAAGAGGAATATTTCTGTATTGCAGTCATAGATGTGTAGAGTAGTCTACACGAAAAAGAATTATAAAAAAAGTATATGTCTGATATGTCAAATGTCAATTGTGAAAATATATTACTGAAATGAAGAACGTCTTTTCTTACGAAAATAAATATAATTATAATATGACAATATCCGCTACAGATGAAATTTATATTAGAGGCGGTTGATTTGAAAATATTTTATAAGCTGGCTGTATAGTCTCGAACCCTTTGTCTTAAAATAGAAAAAATGTATATTTAAGAAGATTTTAAGTTTTGTCTTTTGTTTCGTTTTTCAATTGTTTCTTATGTCAACTAGCATTGTAATATATTTATATGAAAACCGGTCTAATATGGCCTATTATTGTAAATTGGAGACTCTAAAGTTACTTCGGTTATTTACTGATATATCAAATATGTATATAAAGTTATGTATTTAAAAAATAAACTCGATATAACATTTATAGGTCTGTTATGAAGAGGTCTCGAGCTCGATTTTCGTTCGAATCAATGAATAAAAAGTTTTTATTTTTTATATGTGTAGACTTTATTATTTATTTATTTATTATTTTAATAAAGCTTGAACATAACCAATATTATTTTATGTTTACCCTTAGGTATACAATAGGATGACAATGCCCCTATACAGCAGCTAGTCTTCTACATCATAGTAGATTTGACATTAGTATGTAAGTGGACAATGCCAGTGTACAACAACTAAATCAAATTGATAATTGTTAAAATAATAAATTTATCTACATTTATATTTGTATTTGTATTGACGAGTAAAAGCGCTCTATTGGAGCCCAATTACTAAAAGTAAATAAATAAACTTTTAAAAAATTATGCGTAATCAAACTGACAATGTCGATGTTTGTTTACATAGCAACAAGAGCCAATCGCTGTTTTCCCGGCTTCTCCGAATTTCCCTGGCATTATGCCTGGCGTGACACATAATATATATCGTTACTCACAGGATGTCATTCATTAAAACACCTAATTTTAAACATTACGTGTAGATAAGTAAGGGAAAACTTTAACTTAAACCAATAACTTATATAAAAGGTGGTTGTGCGCGTATTAACAAATTAAAAACTTCTTTAATCCTTACTACTTATATTTTTTTAAATTAGGTTATACTTAAAAAAGTTGATAACTAATTGACAACACGTTTGACTGCCAAAATTATGTCTATTTATCACAGAATACAGTAACAATACCGAAAAAACAAAAATTTATCAACTACAAAATATATACTAAATTAAAAAAAAAACTGAATGTTGACAGAAGTTTTTATGACGTTAATTACGACGCGAGAGGTCGTATGCATGCTTCTTTCCCAATCTCGCAAATAACGTATAATTTTGGGTTATAAAGTATCTGATGAGAACAATTAAAAGATTTGATTAAGGCTAAAGGTGATTTTAATGTAACGACCCTCAATATAACAATTTCTTCAATTTAACGAATTATTCGAAATCCCCTAGAACTGCCTGTAAGAGCTAATGCAAAATATACCTTTACATTACGAATACATTTGCAAAATATAAAAAGAAAGTGATATTTACCTCTATTTAACGAAATCGTTCGCTATAACAAGAAAAGCAGATTAGTATCTACGTAAAGCTGAGATTAATAATTTTTTAAACTTTGTTAAAACGAATCGTAGACCAATAACTCTGTATAACGAACCTCATTGTAACAAATTACTTGATATAACGAATTATTTTCTGATTCCCTTCAGTATCGTTATATCTGTTAAGAAAAAAAAATTAAATGTATAATTTTGCGGATTATTCACTTTAATGTAATTTTCGAACGTCTCGTCGTATTTATATTTGAAGATGTAAAATCTTATCTTTCAAAAAGTCATTTTATTGCGCCGAATCGTTTTAAAATATTAATTAAAAATTAAAATCCACTGAAACCTTTCAATATCAAGGTTACACTGTATTATAAAAAATTGTAATATTAAAATTATATTATTTTTTAATAATTTGATATTGGGTCAATATGAATGAAGATGTAAAGTTTAAAATAAATATATTCAGAAAAGCATTGCACAAGATTTCGTGTGACAAATTTCTTATTTACCATCACGACGTCTGTGCCAATTACACGCAGTGATGGGGGGAAAATGGCGCTCTAAATTACGCGGGAAAGTGGTTTGTCAAAAAGCCAAAAAGGATATGCTGTCTTATTTTAGTAATAACTAAATATTAGAGATGTGCCGATTATGACTTTGGCCGACTAGCCGACTAGCCGATTAGTCGGTTGTAAATAAGCCGACTAGTCGGCCGACTTACCAAGCCGACTACGGTTTAGGGGATTCTCGTGACGCTTCGTTTACAGCTGATTCGCTACAATTTCAGTCACTCCTGACATGTGGACAAATATAAATAACAAAGAAAGTTTTTCGAGTTTTACAGCTCACTAGTTTGACGATAGTTTCAAATATCATATATAAATGTCATCAATATGTTTTCTTTACAAGGAAGTAACACATACATTTTATTGAGAAATAGACACAAAGTAACAAGCCGGATAGTCGGCGCTTTTTACCGACTAATCTTTAATTTCAGTTCAATCAGTCGAAAATCTAATAAGAACTAGTGTTAGATAAAAAACAGTTTTTTTTTAATATTTGTTTATTTTTTTTTGTATTTCGGAACATCTCTACTAAATATGATTCTAATAAAATACAATATCTTTAATTATAATAGAATAAAAAACAGTGATTTGTTTTAATATTTGTTTAGATATTTTTTTTGTATTTCGTGTTTTATTGTATTGAGTTTTATATATATAGAGATTAATTGTGTTATTGTTTAATTATAAGACGATATTTTATTTTATAAACCGTATATTTTCTGTCTCAGTTCATATAGTATATAAAATCACAATTTTAATGAGTCTATATTCTATAAGCACGTATGTATAAAGGCAAATAGTTTAATAATGAATGTTTCTGAACACATATTATTATAATAAATATTTCAAAAGCATCTTCTGAATCATGTTCTATTTTTAAGTCAAAAACATAACAATGCGTATAAATTTGTAATTTCGAAATCTGCTAATATAATAATTTTTAATTAGTATACTCTCATTAATTGTGTCAATTTATTTAAGTAATATTTGTAAAAATATTTTAAAACGTAAACGCTAGTTAATTATTGATTTTTAATAGAATTACAAATTTTTTTTAAACCCTTAAGGGTTGTTTCAAAGGTTTTTTCTTTATTGAAAGCCCAACATATGACCACACTCCGCCTGATGTTAAGCTAGAGTGCGGTCCATGAGTATAGACAACTGTTACCACACACAGATGTCCGCACACTCCTCTCGTTATCCCGGCTACTTCCAAGCTGATCCCGAAACGCGACTAAGTCACTTCACGGGTGTTCCGCTTGAAAGTGGTGGTAGTTCCCCAGGACGGCATACTGGGCTAATGCCATCATCAGTCTGCCTACCACTCTTTTCTGGATCTGAATTAGCGGTAGGAAGAAGGGTCAGGTGTAACGCCTTACTGACAAGGGGTGGCTAGTGGAATATATATCTTAAGATTTTATAGTAATTTGACTTTATTCACATGATGTAGATGAAAAGAATATTGATGAAAAAAGTAGTATTTGTGAACGAGCCGGTATTCAAACTCCTACACCACATCTGCAGCCTGCCAATGGAACATGCTACCACTCAGCATCAGACAGGCATCGACTCACATTTTTAAAAATCTTTATTATAAAACAAAATATCTCTTAATTCTACTATTTATTTAATTCACTTATAACCTTTCTGCATAAATATTTATTATTTTATGTAATGTATGTATTGTATATATTTAGTTATTATTTTCTTTTCATTGCACCAAATATCACCGCTCACACCAACAAAGGTTAGCTGGTAGATAATGCCGACGGCATTAAACTTGCCTAGATGTAAAAAAATATTACTATTTTTTTTGCAATAAAGAATTTATTTATTTATACTCCAGTAGACCAGCCCTATAACCATCGTAAATCTGTCTATCACTCTTTATCTATGATCAAGTTGCCACAAAAGCGTAAAATATCTATCCAGTATATCTATGGTTAATAATCTTTGCGTGTATTTATTCGGTGACCCTGAGTTAAACCCTCACCCTCAATTGCGACCCCTATTCTTGTTACTTAATCCAATTACGATTTAATATGAATAAATATTACATTGGACACGCTTTTATTACTATTAATATTTAAAAATATATGATACAGTTTAGGAACTGTAAAATATAAAATTGTCATTTCTTTAAACGAAAATACGAATTGAAAACAATTCATACATGAAGTATAAATAAAATTTAGTATAGGTGGGATTAAACAAAACTAAAAATTAATCATAACACTTTCGGCGTAAAGTCACGCGACCTTTTTTGGAAATTGTTTAACATTAATGAGGGTATATTGACCTCTTAGTCAATTACAAACTTCATCCATAAAGTGGGTTCATGCTCTAATTACTAGTATTAATGTAAAATGTATATGAAAATAATTCTATAAGGAAAATAATATTCTATACACAAATATATCTTGGCCAGCTCCCTTGGCTCCGTGCGAGACAGATTGGCTACTCAATAAACAATTTATAGTGTGGATCTAGCCAACTCTCAATTCGTAGAAGAATAGCGTAGAAATAGAAATAGAAATCATGGTCACTTTTCATTTTCAAAATTAACAATTTGTAAAACTCATGCTCCCTATTTTAAATTACTAAATACGACGGAAATTTAAAAAATTATAATGTTTCTACTCAATACTAGATGGCGCCAGAAGCTATTGTCAGATGGCAGCTTATATTAAAAGTTAAAAAAGAATTATAGTTTTTAGATAATTTTCTTGTAAACTAGTTTTAAAATAATGATAATAATTGTAATAAAACATAATTAATTTTATAACTTTGGTCAACTTCAATAAAAAACAAATAATGACAAAAAAACTCCATAGAGAAAATATGGATGTTGCCATGAATAAAACTACATATTATTATATCTTAAGTAAATAAAAATATAGTAGTAAAATATAACACAAAAAAATATTTCTGAGTATATTTTACAATATTATTTAATATTACATCATATCTCTGATATTTTGAGCGAGATACATATCAAATATTCTGTAATAAAATGTATTTTAAGATATTACATTCGGCAACACTTTTTTATCTATGGTCGTGATTGTTTCGTTGACGTAGACGGTGTATCCGACTGAGCAGGAGGTTCTTTTTCAAGCGTACGCCATTGCTGGCGTATGGTAGTGTATATTATTTGAGAAAAATCTTAAAACATCCGAAATGGTGAGTATATTATTCCCTGAAAATCATTTGTAACACGCAGAAGGATAAAATTTCTATCAAATGGAAGCAGTATTTTATACAATTTTCTTGCAAAAGCGTGTAGATAGCCGTTAGTTTCCACGACTATATCTTACGATCGGATGACGTATCGTGTGAAATATTTTAAATAATATCATTATTAACAGTGGTGTTTAAAGTAACATTGGTGATAGTGAATGCTAAAGTGATACATATGGGTTCAGAAAAACGTGCGTGTCAACTTTTAGTGAATTAACGTGGGCTTTATAAAATTTTGATTTCCATGATGCTGAAGTTCTTTTTCTTGGTCGCAGGTGAATTTCACCGTCGACGAGATCCGTGGGATGATGGACAAAAAGCGGAATATCCGCAATATGTCCGTCATTGCCCACGTCGATCACGGCAAGTCCACATTGACAGACTCGCTGGTCTCGAAAGCCGGTATCATTGCCGGAGCGAGAGCCGGCGAGACACGCTTCACCGACACCAGAAAGGATGAACAAGACAGATGTATTACCATCAAGTCCACGTGAGTAGAAAATCTTTTATACCACATGGCATAACCTTTATTGTAAGGTAATCAAAATGTAAATCTATTACTTTTTTTTTATTGTTATCCTTGCGCTTGATAACGAAAGCACTGTTTTAACATGTGAAAATTATGCAATAATATGCAAGGTCTTCATTGTTTACAAACATATTGAGTTTTTTTTCTTACAAATGATGAGTGTTCTTTTACCAATGAACTGATTATACTTTGAAGATTCAATGAACGGCCATCTGATGCTATAATAAAGCAATTTTAATACATTTCCTTGTAATACAAAATACTAATGAAATTCCACATTTCAGTGCCATTTCCATGTACTTCGAATTGGAGGAGAAGGATTTAGTATTCATCACGAATGTTGACCAGAGAGAGAAGAACGAAAAAGGTTTCTTGATCAACTTGATTGATTCACCCGGGCACGTTGACTTCTCATCTGAAGTGACGGCTGCTCTCCGTGTTACTGATGGAGCCCTCGTGGTGGTGGACTGTGTATCTGGTAGGTGACAAACTTTAATATGATTTACTATTATAATACAGTGGTACCTCAATATACGAGTGTTTTGAGATACGAGCTGCCGAGAGAGCAATATTTTGCTTTGACATATGAGGAATCTTACACAATCCCAACATGCACCTCAATCTACATTCGCAGCAGCATACGGTGCTTTGAGATAAGAGCAAGGTTACGGAACGAATTAAACTCATATGTCGAGGTACCATTGTACTTGAAATGAAATAATTTTGGGTTATGCTTTAGTTGAGGACCCCAAGATTTACTAAATGTGACATAGTAAAATATTTTTTTTAAAAAAAAAGACAAGTTTATAATGGGTTATGACGGCCGTCCACTAATATAGAGCTAACTCTAACCTAACCTTTTCGTTATTCGTACAGTTTTGGGGTCCTCAACTAAAGCCAAGCCGTGGCATTGGTATTTTAGTATAAGTTGTTACCGCTTGATGATCACACTCTAGCTTACCATCAGCTGTAGTGTGTTCTTATGCTAGGCTACTATAATAAAACTTATCTATAATTTTTACGGATAGAGTAGTGTTGTGGTGTTTGCTACTAACTACTGTACTCATGGATTTAGACGTTTGGTTTTTATTTCTCTATAGAAATTGTACATGGTTTTATATATATATATATGTATATATAAATTATATAATCAGATAAGATGTGTGTATAAATCTTATTTTATGATTGATAAATTGAAAGGGTGATACTAGAGAAAGTGCAATCTAAAGTCAATGGTGTAATTATTATAAATTGATATTGGTTAATATTGTGTAATATTTAAAGTTTTGTATTTTGTTTTACTTGTCTGTGAAACCGTGCAATTTAAACATGCATGTAATTTTTTTGTAGATATTTGTTTAAAAACATAAGATCTGAATGTGTTGATGGCTGTTTTTAAATTAAAAAAATATGATTTTAGTTTAAATAATAATCTAGTAACAGATGAATAACATTGAAACAATTGCAGGCGTGTGCGTGCAGACGGAAACTGTACTCCGTCAAGCCATTGCTGAGCGTATCAAGCCCATTTTGTTCATGAACAAGATGGACCGTGCCTTGTTGGAGTTGCAACTGGAGTCCGAAGAGCTCTACCAGACCTTCCAGCGCATTGTTGAGAATGTGAACGTCATTATTGCCACTTATTCTGATGATACAGGACCTATGGGTAAGATCATATGTTTTATTTGCAAATATACTAGTAGACCGTGTGCATCATGTTTTATGAAGCTTCCTTTAAGTACCCAAGGTGTAAACCGGTTAAAGATGGTGGAGTAGTCGACCAAAACTAGTATTGTTATATTTTGGCAATAAATATGTAATATATATATAGGTACATAAAAAAAGTAGACCATAGTACAGGGTATTTCAGTTTAGGTCATTGTCTGTATGTTTAACATGATCATATAAGTTATCTAGTGTCAAGGTGAAATAACATATTAAGGTTTGTGACTGCCTTTTTGCATAGCAGGCATAGTGGAGTTGATACTTGATAGTATACTTCCTAGTTTGAATATTGTGCTGTTGTATGTACATATAAAGAAAGATCGTTATCATTTACAACCTGAGATAAGGCTGTATTGATAATGGCGCATGCGTCTGATGCATGAAGTTGAATATAATTGAAAACAAGTGTATGTACATATTTGTAAAAGAAATTAATACAATAGATAATTTAGAATGTTAGGTTTAAACTTTGTTTAGTCCCGAGTGTTGCCAGCTGCTTAAACTATGAGCTTCTGGGTGTCAAAGTGGACTCACAGTAAACTCTTTTAGGAATTGGTAATCTACCCGTGTGGTTTGTTACCCCAAAAAATATTGAGACAATTTGATTTTTGTATAAAGATAATTAGGAATTTAGATTGGAATTTTAAGAATTTATAAGTGACTTCTTCTGTCAAACAGGTGAGGTACGCGTCGACCCGAGCAAGGGTTCAGTTGGTTTTGGATCTGGTCTCCACGGTTGGGCTTTCACTCTCAAACAGTTTGCTGAGATGTATGCCGATAAATTCAAGATTGATCTTGTTAAGCTCATGAACAGGTAATTTTCTGATTGTTTATTAAAATTCTTTAGGGGTCCTGCTTGAGGGCTTGTCATATAACTTAATTAAAATGTCATTTGTTTCTTAAAGAATTGAGACAGGCAAAGTGCCTTGATTTGATAATACCTATTCATAGTTAAAATTCATTGCTTCAATATAATTATCCGTGATCACCATGGATAGGCAGTGAGTGGTGGACTATAAATATTATAATATTGAAAGACAAGTGTCCCATTGATACTGGTTACGAAATAGTATTTTGTAGATCGGTGGCAGAAGGGACAGATATCATATGTTCTCAATTGCAGATTAAGCCATCTGTTTATGGGTGGTTTATAAATTATGTTGAGCGACATTTGTTGAATATTATTTTGAAACAAGTATACATTATGTTTTGCCCTTGTAACCCATATAGCTGTATATGTTTTTATTAACACTAGATTTACCAGACCAGTCAAAATGACTGGTCTTGCAAGATCAAATTAAAATTCCTACTGCATCTAACATTTTCTTTAATTCTTCTAATCTGCTTTAATTTATAACAGAAGAATTAGTTTTATAAATTTTATATTATTCTATATATACTTGTAACAAATATATACTTTTTTGGTTTTGGTAGAAATAGGTATATTTAAGCTGGTAAATCTAGTGTTAATCATTGTTTACATTTTGACTTGAGTGTGGTTTGTTATGTATTGTTTTTTTATTTCAATTTGTAGATTGTGGGGTGAGAACTTTTTCAACGCCAAGACCAAGAAGTGGTCCAAACAGAAGGATGCTGAAAACAAACGTTCGTTCTGTATGTACGTGCTTGATCCTATTTACAAGGTAAATTAAAGTTTATATTTATGTTTGATAATTATATATTATAATAAAATAAATGCGGTGGGAAATATTATTATTATTGTTTTGTTTGTATTTAGGTATTCGATGCCATCATGAACTTCCGTAAAGAGGAGACTGAGCAGCTATTGAAGAAGATCGGTGTCACTCTCAAGCATGAGGATGCTGATAAGGACGGAAAGGCTCTACTTAAGGTAATTTTTATTTATTTATTTATTGGGTCCACAAACCAGGACTCTATAACTAGACTAGGGATTAACATCACACTAAGAATTATAACAATCCAGTTGTAGGCCTTATGCACAGTGAACACTGCATGCAATAACATTGCAAAATTATTTACAATTAAGTCAAAAATATATATATATATATAGTCATTCAAATGTCAAAATTAAATTATAGAATTACAATTATTTAATTCAATTTTTTAATATTTTGTGTTTGCCATTTTGCAACATATAGTATATGAGTTGTAATCTTTGTTAGGTTGTGATGCGCACATGGTTGCCGGCTGGTGAGGCTCTGCTCCAGATGATAGCTATCCATCTTCCATCGCCGGTGGTCGCTCAGAAATATCGTATGGAGATGTTGTACGAAGGACCTCATGATGATGATGCTGCCACTGGTATTAAGGTATTGTAAAGCATAAAATTTACAAACAATAAACATTAACACTAGATTTACCAGACCGGTCAAAATGACTGGTCTTGCAAGATCAAATTAAAATTCCTACCGCATCTAACACTTTCTTTAATTCTTCTAATCTTCTTTAATCTATAACAGAAGAATTAGTTTTATGAACCTTATATTATTATTTTATATATATTTTTAACAAATATATACTTTTTTTTGGTTTTGGTAGAAATAGGTATATTTAAGCTGGTAAATCTAGCGTTAATATAGTCTGTACATATGTATTTACTAATAAAGTAAAAAAGAACGTACACAGCTGCAGTTCTTATTGATTTCTGCAACTCTGAAAGTACTGTTTATTGCTTAATAATGACGTATTGTTGTCGTTATTTAGAGTGGGTGTGATGCTACATAGAGTGTATCATTGTATGGGTGATTAACGTTAAATGGAGTTTTTTTGTTCAGTGCTGTGACCCCGAAGCCCCGCTTATGATGTATATAAGCAAAATGGTACCGACCTCCGATAAGGGCCGTTTCTATGCGTTCGGCCGCGTGTTCTCCGGGAAGGTGTGCACCGGCATGAAGGCTCGTATTATGGGACCTAACTTCCAAGTTGGCAAGAAAGAGGTATGGAATATTAATTTATTATAAGCTACTTAACCTTTAGCTACTGAGGTGTATTTAATTTCACGTAAACACTGACGTGGGGGCCTCGAGAGTCCCTTACATACTATATGTGCTTGTATTTAAAAATATTTAGGGTTTTAAGGGTTTAGTGTTTAATATTTAGCTTCAGTGGATGTATTTAAATAAAGTAAAATATTTTTTTTTACAATTTATTTGTATATAATTAACTATCATTTCAAAGTTTTGAAAACATCACATGAGATCATAAATCAGCAATAATAAAATTATTTTAAATAATCAACAAATTAACTAATTAGAGTGATTCAAAAATTTTATTTTCTCATAACCTGAGAGGCCCCCACCTCAGTAGTTAAAGGTTTAATAAGTAAAGAATAGTGTAAAAGATTTAGTTCCAATTCAAATATCTTTGTTGCATGTCACAATTATAATTAAGATGTCAGTATAGTTTAGTGAATACAACAATAATAATAAACAATTTCAATTAATAAACTAAATTTCATTTACTGTTTCGAATCATTAAGGTATTTTATAAATAGTATGGATATCTGAAAGGTGCTTCCAGTGCACGCGTGTTAGCATAGCTGGTCTCTGTGTTGAGCACAAAGTCGGGCGATGACGTTGACACAGCGCAGGAAGAAGAGCATGATGGCGACGGATGAAAACGTGCGGAGGACCTCTATCCTTATGTCTTATGATGGCACGTTCACCTGTTGTCGCTACATTCTATTCCTCAAATATACTGAAGTCAATAATTGTGTATTAAATGTTATTGCTAATTTTATATATTAATCTTAACAGGATCTGTATGAGAAGACAATCCAGCGCACGATCCTCATGATGGGTCGTTACGTTGAAGCGATTGAGGATGTGCCCTCTGGTAACATCTGCGGGTTGGTCGGTGTCGATCAGTTCCTCGTGAAGACTGGTACTATTACCACGTTCAAGGATGCACATAACATGAAGGTATATATATAAATATATATCTTTCTCAAATATAATATAATGCAGTGGTTCCCAAAATTGACTAAGCTTTTCTGATATATCTAATAAAAAAATATGTGTTTTAGGAAAATGGTAATGCTCAGATTCCCCAGTAGCGAGTCGCAAAACTAAATACTTGGTGCTGTCTTACTTGTTCCAATTGGAATATAAATCTCACATTCGTCTGTCTTCATATATTTCTCTCGGATCATATCCTTAAGTAGCTTTATTTTTTGTTTCTTTCAGGTGATGAAGTTCAGCGTCTCCCCTGTCGTGCGTGTAGCAGTTGAGCCCAAGAATCCTGCTGATTTGCCCAAACTTGTAGAAGGATTGAAGCGTCTCGCGAAGTCTGATCCTATGGTTCAATGTATTATTGAGGAGTCTGGTGAACATATTATTGCTGGTGCCGGAGAATTGCATCTTGAGATCTGTCTTAAGGTAATTGTGTGATATTTTGTTATTAGAAAGAGTAAAACATATGAATGGTTGTAAGTTGGAACGAGAGGTAAGATCCCAAGCAATGATGTATAGTACAATAGTGTTTTTATTTAATTACAGGATCTCGAGGAGGACCATGCCTGCATTCCTATCAAGAAGTCCGATCCAGTTGTGTCGTATCGTGAGACAGTCAGTGAGGAATCTGACCAGATGTGTTTGTCCAAATCGCCAAACAAACATAACCGTTTGTTCATGAAAGCTCAACCCATGCCTGATGGACTTGCTGAAGATATTGATGATGTTAGTAATGCCATTTCAGTTTTAACAAGTGATAATTTTTACAGATACTTGTCAGTGTTTAAATAATTTTCGTTTCAGGGCAAAGTGAATCCACGTGATGATTTCAAGACCCGTGCGCGTTACTTGAGCGATAAATACGAATATGACGTGAGTGAAGCCCGTAAGATTTGGTGCTTCGGTCCCGACGGCACTGGTCCCAATATCCTGGTAGATTGTACCAAGGGTGTGCAGTATCTGAATGAGATTAAGGACTCTGTCGTGGCTGGCTTCCAATGGGCTGCTAAGGAGGGTGTCATGGCTGAGGAGAACTTGCGCGCTGTTAGGTTTAACATCTATGACGTCACGCTACACACTGACGCGATCCACAGGTTTGTCCGTTCTAAATAAATAACATGTCATATGCTAGTCTAATAAAAAGTAGATTTCTTAGAATTTATTATTGTTTATTTCAACAGAGGTGGTGGTCAAATCATTCCCACGACTCGTCGTTGTCTATACGCGTGTCTGTTGACGGCAGCGCCAAGACTCATGGAGCCTGTCTATTTGTGCGAGATTCAGGTATGTATGCAGTGCAAGGAATGCGTGCGCGCATGTCTTAGTGTGTTTTTTTTTATTAATATGTAGAATTTTAGTTTAGTAATTCAATTGCTAGTGTCTATGATCATGAATAATTTGTTTAAAAAGATATAATGCCACTCGTATCCTGAGCGGGTCGACCACGTTGGTTTTCCCGCCTCTTCCGACTTGTGGCAGAATAACAGTTCTTTGTTTTGGCATTGTGTGCACCCTTTTACCCTTGCCTGAATAGGGGATCTAACAAATTTACAATATTACATCCTATGTAGTACTTATTTTGCATGGTTCAAATTAGTAATTTGTAAGTAACAGTAATTTTAATTGTAAATATTAACTGATTTACCTTATATTTTTTTATTGCGCAGTGTCCAGAGGTAGCGGTCGGTGGTATCTACGGCGTGTTGAATAGACGTCGTGGTCACGTGTTCGAGGAGTCGCAGGTGGCTGGAACACCTATGTTCGTAGTAAAGGCGTATCTCCCTGTGAACGAGTCGTTCGGATTCACGGCTGACTTGCGTTCGAACACCGGCGGACAGGCCTTCCCGCAGTGCGTGTTTGATCACTGGCAAATACTGCCCGGTGACCCGACCGAGCCATCGTCCAAGCCGTTCAACATTGTCCAGGTATGTTATCTTAATTATTATATACTTCCAGTGCACGCGTGTTAGCATAGCTGGTCTCTGTGTTGAGCACAAAGTCGGGCGATGACGTTGACACAGCGCAGGAAGAAGAGCATGATGGCGACGGATGAAAACGTGCGGAGGACCTCTATCCTTATGTCTTATGATGGCACGTTCACCTGTTGTCGCTACATTATATTTGTTTTATTAGAATTGTGATCCGATTTAAGGAGTTGCCCCAAAATCTATATTTATTTGCAATCTTATTTGTTCCTATACTTAGATGTTATTATGGTTTTGATATTGTTTTTAGTTGCATCAAGTCCTACGGCAAGATTCATAGAGAGTTACTTAGCTTTAGTATGGACTGCAGTAGTGTAGCTAGGTAACCAAAGGCCCCTGGGGCAAAAAATAAACTAAAATTGGAAAAGACTTGGGGGGTTCCCTTGTGTTTTTTTAAATCAGTTGCCATTATTAAAATCGCGTTCCTGGAATCTGGTTTATTTATATTTCGAATATGGGAAAAAAATTCACTAGTTAAATTTTTGTAGTTTAGGTTCAAGAGGCCCCCGGGGCACTGCCAGACTGTCAAAGTTAGGTGTTAGGAATAGAATATCACTTTTGACAGTCCATATAAATACTTTTAGCAGTATTTTTGCTGCTAATTAGTTTAGATTGTGAATAACATGTGTAATATTATTGTTACAGGAAACGAGGAAGCGGAAAGGTCTTAAAGACGGTCTCCCAGATCTAATGCAATATTTGGACAAATTGTAAAAGTTACTAGCTAAATTCATACCTGTATATTAATGATATATGCAAGAATCTATGTGACACGACACAGGATGCGCGCGCGCACATGCCCATTTGTTGTTCTAATTCATTTAAAGTCATATATAAAATAGCAACATTATATTTATGCTACAATTTTGTTTTATTTAATAGTTAAAAATGGGGTAATTGTTTAATAAATAGGCTGGCAAGTTGTGATACTCAAGTTTTAAGCTGGACAGGTCTTAATGCTTTTTTAAATATATCTGTGTTTTAAAAAGCGTTAAGTCTGTCTGGTGTATGTTTTTTTTATCATAGACGCGGGTGTCGCATATAATCTTTATTCATGTTAAAACTGGTTGATTTGGGACCTTGAACGTCTGTTTTGATTATTTTGTAATTAATTTTAAATTATAATTTTTTTTCTATTATACAAACACATTTATTTATTGTTTTACTTTTATTTTATTCTCTCACGTTCGTTCGCTCAGAACTAATATGATAATAAGGTTGGTTGTTGGTTTTTTTTATTTGATTAATTAATTAATTTAATTAATGTTATAACTTTGTTTTCATTTTTCTAGGTGACCTGAATTTTGCTTAGTGTAGGTGAGTTTTTGTTATCAGTAGGCTTATCATGAATTTAGTCTGGCTTTCGAATCGAGTTCGCTTCAAGCGATTTGTATGGAAATTTGAGCAGCGCCACCGTGTGCGGATTTGGAACTACAATATTTTAGATACTTTTTGTTAATTTTCGTACGTCCCGATCTTTTGTTCATTTGATAGATTGCTGGTGCTCGTTAGTCGTTAGTAAATATTCATGATCCCGATTGCTAACGGATCCGCTTTACTTGTGACAGCTCGATTCGAAAGCCAGACTAAATTCGTGATAAGCCCACTGTACAACAAAAATAAACTATATATGCGATACCTAATGTTGTTTTTTTTATTATTTGCAGAATGTTTGAATCATCTTCATTGGTGCTTTTGGAGTAAGGTAATTTTTAATTAATATTGAGTTTACAGTCTTCCCTAATATTTTGTTTTTAATAATATTCATACTGTCTATTTGAAATACTGCATGTGTAAATATTTACAAAAAATAGTGATTCATATTTAACCTTTAGCTACTGAGGTGGATTTAATTTCACATAAACACTGACGTGGGGACTTCCGAGTCCTGTATATATATATTTGCTTGTATTTAAAAATCTTTAGAGTTTTTACTTTTGGAGGGTTTAGTGTTTAATAATTAGTTTCAGTAGATTTATCTAAATAAAATATATTTTTTTATAGTTTATTTGTACATAATTAACTATTATATCTAAAGTTTAGAAAACACTTGATGAGGTCATAAATCAACAAGAATAAATAATCAGCAAATTAACTAATTACGAGTATTTGAACAATTTTATTTTCTTAAAACCTGAGAGGCCCCCACCTCAGTAGTTAAAGATTTAGGATTTACTGAAGGATTGTTTTTTTTAAACACTTAGTTTTGCAAAAATATGATGATAAACTTCACACTGAAGCCACTTTGATGGTCATTACAAGCTCAACAGGACTGATTTTTAATTAAAAATAATTATTGCTCATAAAATATTAACTAGATTTAATATAGTGTTTTATTTTTTTGCTCTACAGGGTTCGGCTTGGCTTGGGGTGTCACTTGTACTCCGCATTGGGGATGTTAAATTTCAGGTATTTGTTTTTTAATGATTCACGTAAATATTTGATACAAATAAAAAATGTAAATTCCCTTTTCATGATGATATAATCACAGACCTGTTCTGAATTATTTTGAGGATAATGTTAAATTTAATTCTGATTGTTTTTATTGAATTGATTCCTAACCCTTTCTGTGGTTTATTTATTAATTATGGTTTGTAATTTTTCAGGTAAGCTTTCGTGGATTCGTGCGGTTGGTTGGTAATTTGTTGAATAAAGTTCTTTAGTAAAATAAATGATTTAAACTTCTTTTTGTGTTTTAATTCCAAGATTTTGTGATATGTAGGGATGCGAGGTCTGTCCGGGAAGTATCGGTCCTACTTTCATATCTCCGCGCCATAGTGTTCGAGCGACCTCTGCGGGGAATAAACGTCAACAGTAAAGCCTCACGAATCTATCGGTTGCTTGCTGATTGATACCTGCTAGGCGTGTGGTTAATGCGCAGTTTTTTTGTCTACAAAGCCATTTTTGAGATCGCTCAGAGCAACTTTGAAATGGTTAATAGCAATGATACTGTGCTTAAAAAGATTATTAGTGGTGATGAATCGTGGGTTTATGGTTATGATTCTGAAACAAAACAACAGTCTTCACAGTGGAAGCACTGCATCGCCAAGACCAAAAAAGCACGTCAGTCGTAACAATGTTGCTTATTTTTTCGATTGTGGGGGTGTTGTGCACTACGAATATCAATAAATAATACTATCTTTAAAATGCGTGAAGCAGTGAGAAGAAAATGCCCGCGCTTTGGGTCAAGTGGTGACTGGCAAGTGCAGTCCCGGCAAAGCCCTCTTGACTGTTTCCAAAATTGAAAAACCACTCAAAAGGGTAACGATTCGTCATTCGATGATAAAACGATGGTTGAAAAGAATGCAACAGTATACTCAAGGCCATCCCCAAAAGCGAGTTCCAGGACTATTTCGAGAAGTGGAAACATTGGATTCGTGTTATTCAATCAAGTGGGGATTACTTTGAAGGATGCCATCTGCCCTATGATGAAGAATAACGCCAGCATGGATATATAAAGGTAGGCCCGATATTTTCCGGACAGACCTCTCATGTTAATTTTATGACGATTGATCAGTTCGCTGCCTGCGGAAGTGTTAAGGAGTCGAATTACTGATAAAACAATAAATGAAAGCGCTCTGTTCTGAAACAAAGGGTCGCCTGTATTTGCAAATATGAATCTTATTTTTAGATGAGACTGGTTTTTGCTATCTAAGATTTTTGGAGACTTGCTGGCAGCTTTCAATAAGTCTACTGCCAGGCAAATTGCTTTATTGAATATAACAAATTGACTGCGGATTTGTCTAACATTGCGCACGTTATTATCAAAATTAAGCCACGTAAATACTCTAGTATTTAAAATTAAGAAACTTGTCTCTCGGGCGGCGCTTGAAAGCTGGCTGCATGGATAGAGATCCCTTCGTCTTTAATGGAAAGGCCACAACGACAACAACTTACGTCATATGCCAATGTCAAATACGTCAAGAAGAGAACCGCCAAGAGTGGAGTGTGCGCGCGCATGTTTTGTAAAATAATTCAATTCGCGTACAAGGTGAGTTAATCGCCACTTTCTTGATGCTCCACGGTGCCCTACGGTCTATAGAGCATTGTGTAAAAATGGTGCCCGAGGTCGTATTCGTGTTGGGCGCGCCCGGCGCCGGCAAAGGTACACAGTGCTCTTATATCGCTAAAGAATACGGCTTCGTACATTTATCAGCGGGTGATTTATTGCGAGAAGAAAGGCAAAGACCCGGATCAGAGTATGGCGAAATGATAGAGGAGAAGATACGCAATGGGGCCATAGTTCCGGTTGAGGTGACTTGTTCTTTGCTGCATAAGGCGATGTTAAACTCTGGGCAGAAGCGATTTCTCATCGACGGCTTCCCGCGTAACGAAGATAACTTAGATGGCTGGACCCGTCTTATGTCGGACAAAGCCAAGCTGTTGTTCGTACTGTTTTTTGAGTGTTCGAGAGACATTTGTACAGATAGATGTTTGGGGCGAGGCGCTGCAGGCAGTGGACGCTCTGACGACAACTTGGACAGTTTGAAGAAACGCTTCGATACATATTTGAATCAAACAATGCCTATAGTTGAGCACTATGCCAAACAGTCATTAGTCCACCGAGTGAACGCAGAGAGTTCTCCCGTAGAAGTGTTTGAGATTGTTAAGAAGCTCTTCACTGAGACAGGAATTGTGAAGGTTTGAAGTAATTATAGGTAGATCATTTTAGGTAAGCTTTTAGCATTAATTCAATTGTAATCAATGCCACTTATTGTGTTTATTTAGATGAACTTGTTCCAACATTCCTGGAATTTTACATTAATCACGGTTACAGCAAGACCTGTCAAGTCAATCAAAATAAACTCAATAGTTGCTCTATAAAGCCTCTTAAATTAGTTAAATCATGTTCATATATAAACATTATTGATTGAATTTATTGTGTAAGTTAATTTTTCTTAATTTATTATAGGTTATGTACAGGGCTCGGTTGAGGGCAATTCGGGTAAATGCACTGAGCAGGAAAACAAGTGTTGATACAAGAGTCATTTAATGATCAACTAAATTATATTGTAATACAATTAGTTTTTCTGCATTATAGTTGAATATAGGTAAATTGGGCTATCAACACTTTTTAAATAAAATATCTACACTAGTCTATACAAGTTAATATCTGATGCTTCTGATATCATGTAGTTTTGGTGTTATGATAAGTCAGTGGCGGCCTTAGGGGGTGGCGAATGGGGGAATCGCCCGGGGCCTCGTTTTTAAAAGTTTCAATGTAAAATATTTTAAAACTCAAATTTTATTTATTTGTATAACTTTAGCATTTCTCGTCTAATATGACAAATACCTAAACCAAACAACCAGATCTACTTTCACACACATACTTTTCAAGAAGGACAAAGGGCCTCGCAAAGACCTGCTGCCCGGGGCCTCGCAATGGCTAAGGCCGCCACTGTGATAAGTTATCTTTATTATATGCTTTAAAGTATTGTATTTAAACTGGTCAGCATAGGCTGCCTTTATACTAATCGTAAGTTCCAAATGAAGCAATCTACTGAAGTTGATCCCATGATTTTTGTATTAGTATAGTTATATGAACTTTGTAGTATTCTTTTTTAACACTAGATTTACCAGACCGGTCAAAATGACTGGTCTTGCAAAATCAAATTGAAATTCCTACTGCGTGTAACATTTTCTTTAATTCTTCTAACCTTCTTTAATCTATAACAGAAGAATTAGTTTTATGAATTTTATATTATTTTATATATATTTCTAACAAATATATACTTTTTTGGTTTTGGTAGAAATAGGTATATTTAAGCTGGTAAATCTAGTGTTAAAGAATACAAATATTATAAGAGCAATACAATCTGTGTTTATTAGAATTAGAATCCACTTCTTAATTTAAACTTATTCCGATTTTCTTTTTTTTTTAATGGATCATGTCTGATGCAGTTGTTTTACTGCAAAATAGATTTAAAAAATATCACCTATTACCAGTTATATGTGATTAAATGGCGACCTTTAGCTTCACCTTGAATTAACATTATTATTGTATCTATAATCTTTAAGGTCACGTGAAGGCCGACAATGCAGTAACGGTAAGAATATCAGTGTTTATTTTAAAGAAAAACCAATCTATTATTGCCTCATACTAAAAGTATTATATGTATATTCGATTGTTTTATTTAGTTTTAGTACTATTAAAAAAACATTGATAGTTTTTTGTTTTATTTTCCACCTCATCTAGATTATTGGATTTCTGTGGGCTTATCACGAATTTTAGTCTGGCTTTCGCTTCAAGCGATTTGTATGGAAATTTGAGCAGCGCCACCGTGTGTGGATTTGGAACTACAATATTTTAGATACTTTTTGTTAATTTTCGAACGTCTCGATCTTTCGTTAATTTGATAGATTGCTGGTGCTCGTTAGTCGTTAGTAAAAATTCATGATTCCGATTGCTAACGGATCCGTTTTACTTGTGACAGCTTGATTCGAAAGCCAGACTAAATTCCTGATAAGCCCACTGGTATGTACATCGTTTTTAATTACAGTGTAACACTAAAGTTAAAAAAATGTTTAAAAGCATATCAATTTAATTGTGTGATAAATAATAATTACAGTTCATGTGATATTAATAAGTTTAATGGGTATCTTAGCATTGTTTTTTTAAATAGTTATTGATAAGGACTTTGCACCTAAAGTTCGATGTCAATGAATTGTGTTTTATTTTTATTTTTTATTAATAATATTACACGCTATTATCGCTGAACTCCTACAAACTAATAAACAATGAGTCGTATTTATTTTTATCAGTAGTTTTTTAAAAGTCATTCTTGGAAGCTTATCTGCGTGTGAGAGTGCATAACAAATATTTTAATTAAATAGGGCAGCCATTCTCAAAGTGTGTTCCGCGGAACCCTAGGGCTAAAATACTGCAAAAAATACCTACCAAAGGGAGATTATAAGGTTACATCTAAATATTACGTAATATTTCATTGCAATATGATTATTCATAAATACATATAAATCTGTTTTTTATAATTATATTAAGGCTTTTTCCTTCGCCAAAAAAGTTTGAGAACCGCTGAAATAGGGGGATTGTTTTATATTATAGAGATATCAGCGATTACGTGTAGCAGCTCATTATTCAGCCTAGCGTCGTCTAACCTTCGTGCTCTGCATCCCAATATGCCCTCGATATGTCTGGAGTAGTGTGCCAAATTCGTTTTCCTAAAAATCGGGACCTCAACGTATAAATATCTTAACATAAAAACAAAAACATAATTATCTTTAAAAGGAACATTTCTCTGAGATCAATCAAACAAACAAAAATATATTTTTTAACTACCTATCTTCTCTAATATTTTCTTCAAGGAATCAACGATACACTAATTATTTTTGTAATTACTATAAATTAGTTTTTATAGATACTATAATGAAATTGGGTGTACCGCTCAGGGGTCTGACGGGACGTGTCCTGAGAAAGCTAAAAAACGTGACATCCCGCCAAAAGGTGGACCTCTGGCAACACTAATCTATCACTAATATTATTATTAAATCCTTTGTTAAAATGCAATATTCCTATGCGATAGGGATGAAATTTATTTGGACATTTAATAACAGCCTTTTTAAGGTTACAAATTAATATTGGGGTTATTCGCTTTTCAGCAGTTTTCGGTTGGTATATTTACGAAGTTTGAACAAGGCAATACACGACCCATGTTAGGTTCTACGACGTTGATTGTAGTTATATACGTGTATATTTATTTATTTAATCACAAGTAATTGGGCTCCAATAGAGCGTTTCTTATCTTTAAAACAAGTGTATTCTTAATAATTATTTATGTAGTAAAAAATAATTGGCTAGTTCTAAATAAGGCAAATTTTAATTTTCAACCTAAAATTGTAGAGGATTGTTAGTGTGATGTTCAATAATTACACTGATTTTTTTTAAATTTGCATAGCAAATGTGTAATGTACGAGAACTAGACACAGACAATTAAGTTTTAACGGATACGATATATTGATAATTTTCAATTATTTTCCGAAATTGGCATTTCTTTAAGTATTAATATCTAATAATGATATACTACTATATTTTATTGTCCACGTAAATGTGAGAAATTAAAATAAAAACGTGAAATTTCCCTTTGAAACTTTACTGACCGATTTTACCACTAATAAAAGTAATTGAACAATACTACAAATTAATTTCTAATAATAAATATATAGTAAAGATTAAGCTGCATGGATTACGATCTCTATGTCTTTAAGGACTAATAGTAGTAATGCTGTATAGGTTTGAATTCCTTTGCCTAGAAGTGGAATTAAAAAAAAACAAATTCAATAACATGACGAGTGGCGACTGAGAGGTCCACTCTGATTGTATTATTTAGTTTATTTATAGTTTTAGTTGTGTTTTGGGCGTGTGGAATGCTTGAATTGTAGGCGGTGTGTGTTTTAGTATGATAATGGTGCGCCGAATATCTTTTAACTGACAAAATTTAAAAGAACCTGAAATATTTTAACGGAATCAAAAACTAACGCCAGACATTACTACGTATCTACGTATGTTTTGACATTCTTTAACAAGTAGGTGAATTATGTTCTTTTTTATTTGTTTTTGTTCTTAATTACGGTTACAATATGTGGTATTCTGTAACAGTGATTGTACTAAATAAAAATATTTAAAATTGCTTACTGGGTAAGTGTATTTATGATTATTGAAAAATTTTGTTTAACACAGACGTATTACTGTTCTGTAACATTTCAGAGCTCTGGTTTTTTGTGTGCAGTTTAGTCACGCAAACCCCACCCGTCACGTTTGTTGTTTAAACCTTATAAAGACCTTTTTATGTCATACTGTTATAAATTATTGTGTTATCGGAATATTATTCTTATTCGCATTCTTATATCAATCATATATTACTTTATTTTTACTGTGTAAAATATAGAATAGGTATTTTTTGTTGTAAAATACTGCAAACATTGAAAATGCTATTATATATTATTAATATGTAAAAAATATATAATTTCAATAAGATAATTTTTTTTATGTTCCACTTTTTAACCTTCCGTTTGAGATAAACTTTATTAAAACAAAAATTAACCGTTACTAACATGAAAAATTTGAATACAGAATGGGGACTGGTGATTCAATACCGCCTTATATGTGGGTAGTTCTTAATTCAAAAATGGTTTAAGCCATAACATGCACACCAATAAAACTACCTTAGTGTATACCTAATTTAAGTTGAGTTATTAGCCTTGAAAGCCTATTAGCGTTGAAAAATAATTCACATAGGCTTTTGTGCATAGTTACAATCTTTGAAGGATTCCATTTAGGCTATATGCCAATTATAGCCACTACAATATAATGTTAGCACTCCTATAATATAAATATAGGTGATATAGGTCTTTTTTTCATACTTTTGGTCCAGTTCAGAGAACGACCCACTATGGTGTATATACACTAGTCAAAAAAGGTATTGCACCACTTGAACTTTTTCGTTTAAAATAAACAAGCTAACTTTTGATAACAAAAATGCAACTGAAGTGTTTCTTATGATAATTGTAACACTCGAAATTAGGTTTCTTGGTGCATTCTTTTAATTTTACAGTCTAAATAAAATAAAATACTAAAATAAGAGAAAAACGTTAAATTTACTATACACAATACTGGTTATATTAGCTAATTAACCTTTGTTTATATTCTTTTTTTTTTGCTTTGATCAATATTCGGTGACTCCCCCTCGGGCTTTTAAGCATGTCCTGACCCTGTTCTCCATGCTCCTGACTAAGTTATTCAAGTGCTCTTGAGGAAGGGAATCCCATTCCGCCACAGCGATATGAATTAACTCTTCACTGTCAGATAAGCCATATCTTCATGCAATCTTACAGCTTTCGTAGTTTTAATTTTTTTTTCTTTCTATTTTTTATTATACAGTAGAAGCTCTTTATTTGCGAGGGATACGTTCCGTAAATATGCCGCGAATATAGGAATCGTGAATATGGAATGGTAATTTATATAGGGTTATAGGGGAGTTATATATATATATATATATATATATATATATACGTAAAAATAGTATTGATAGTTTGTATAAAATACCAAGGGCCCCTGTACTAGGTTCGGAAACCTGTCCTACTGGGTACCCCGGTTACTGAAGATGATGAAGAGAGAAAATAGCGATAGAAATATCTTATATATAAAAAAAAACTGAAGAAAAAATATATATGAATACATACACACACACAAACACACACAAACACACACACACACACACACACACACACACACACACACACACACACACACACACACACACACAAATGTAATGTATGTACCGGTGTACCGTTTCGATCCGCGAAGAACGAAATCTTAGGCCGCGAATATAGGAGTTAGGTCGCAATTTTTTAATCCGCGAATAGTGAAAACGCGAA
Source organism: Tineola bisselliella (assembly GCA_028551675.1). Lineage (NCBI taxonomy): Eukaryota > Metazoa > Arthropoda > Insecta > Lepidoptera > Tineidae > Tineola > Tineola bisselliella. The sequence goes on along the minus strand of JAPWLS010001519.1, from coordinate 377,042 downwards.
TGAAGAGCTTCAACTTTATTTTATATTATTTTGTTGTATATATTAACATATTTTTATATTAGTTTAAGTTATATTTAGAATGTAAGACCAAGGCAATCCATCATTGGTTTTTGGCGCCAAGGCAACATATTGTAATAATTTACTGAAAAAATAAACTTTTTATTATTATTATTAATAATTAGCCCATGAAGGTATGCAGTTTGGACAGCGCTGGAGTAGATAACATTACAATGGATGATGTTGGGTTAATATTTAGTTTTATGAAATCAGAAAGCCTGTGTGTGTATTTGGCTTGTTTGAGTGTGCGTGAGAAGGAATAAATGTTGGTTCTATCTAACTGACAATAACAGGATACAATGCCAGCCAGCATGAATAATTCGTGATAACAATACACTGTATGACTAATTTGTTTGCGTTTCAATGTTCTTTTTAAGGATAACTCATGACTTTAAATTAGTATTTGGTTTTGCTGTGGCAATTATTTTTAGAATAGTTTGATTACGTAATAAAAATATATATGTGTACCCACATAATATGTAATACTCCTACTTCCAATTAAATATGCTTTAAAATTTATATTTTAAAATGTTTTGAATTAAATATATTTTAAAATAAGTTTTGTAGTAATAATAATAAAAATGAACGAAGGTTACGATTTTATAATCGTTATTGATAAAATGTCACCCGCATTGAGTATAGCTCCATTTTAAACTGAGTTTTAGTTGAGCTTGAGCATTCACTTTTTTCTTTTGGAATAAGTGACATACTTAAGCTCAAATTCTACACTCGAGTAACGATTAGGTTATTACAAATCAAACCACGCTTGAGCGAGCCTATATGTGGGATTAAGGGTGAAACTAAACGTAAGTGAATGAGAGACGGAAGACGCGAAAGAGTGAGAAAGGGGATTGTAGGGAGAGACGGGAGTAGGGATGGGCAAATGAAAAAAATATATGGATATATATCGTATCGATATTTTTAGACAATATCGATATATACTGAATAAAAAAATCGATATTTCGATATATCGATATTTTTACTGCAAAGTGCAATTACCCGAAAAAATTGTTAAAATATTTGAACGTGAAAAAAATTAATACATATTTGGAAATTATATTAATTTTATTTATTGTGAAAATATGTATTTAGGTATTATTATTACAATGAAGACTTTTAAGTATTATGAAAAAATAAAGAATTATTATTATAATTATTAAAATTTAAGTAAAAAAATTAGAACAATCGTTTTTAAATAATTTTTAATCGAACCAATAGTCATCTGATATAGACATTAAGAGCACTCTTTCTTTAATATGTTCACCGGTTAACCTGCTCCTGTTATCTGGTACCGCTAAAGTTACAGCCGACGCATTGCCGCCATTTAACTGTACACGTACAGTGTACACACACAGGTTATCACACTCAACTATTACTCACAAATACTAAAGAAACTACCCATTGACATGTTTTTTGGTTGCGTTCACAAACTACAGAGGGATATGGACAGCACTGATACCAAAACTCACAAGCAAATTCTCGCACGCTCTGTTTTATATTCATTTGCGAATAAGACGGGCAAAATATCGCAATAATAAGTAGAATACATAATTCATATAAAATATAATAAAGTTCATAAAAAAATATCGACTTCGATATTCAAAAATAAATATCGATTATCGATATTTCGAAATAAAAAATATCGCCGATATTTATCGATTTTTTTTATATATCGATATTTTGATATATTGACAGTTGGTGCTCTTCCCTATTGGTTGGACGACGGCGAAAGACGGTGTGTGATTTGCGATGCGGAGTTTGCTTTAATTATAAAAAGACGTTATTAAGCTAGAATCTGTGTTTAATTTGGAACCTACATTTCTGGGGCATCCTATAATATAATTTTTTAAATTACTACACTTACAATGAACGTTATTTTATCATGAATACAACACACTCATTCATTGGCATCCGCACTAGATAAAAAGGCAACTGTTAGGAATGCTATAATTAGATAAATTATAGTTGTTTCAAGGGTTACCATATTTGTTCTATTGTGTTTCTATTAGGTCTATGCCGGCGGTTCTCAACCTTTTTTTGTTGTTGCGGCACACTTTTAGCGATTTCGTGGCACACAAAAGGTTGAGAATCACTGGTCTATGCAATAGTATAAAATACATTTAACGCCACTCGGTTTAGACTTAACTTTACTTTGGCTGGTTAACCTCATTATCCATACGATGATACTCTATATAGCAGGGGTGGCCAACTTGATTAGACATAAGATCTACTGTTTACTAACGAAACCCTGTGCGATCTACCACTTACATACTTCTTGAAATCTTAAATGAAACAGCATAGTGTTTAGTACACAATCATAAAATATTTTTTATTGAACAGTCTTAGGAGTTCCTTTTCGTATCACATATGAGATTGTTTTCTTAATTTTATTTTATTTTTTTAATTTTAAATTTTAGTCTGGTCTATTTATTTATATTTTTTGCCTTGCTATGATCGACTGGACTAATGGTCGCGATCGACCGGTTGGCCACCCCTGCTATATAGCATCACATTTACCCTAAATAACGACAACAATATGTCATTATTAGGCAATAAACACAACTTTTTTATATTTTATTAGTAAATACATTATGATAGTAAGATAAATTTGGTTTTTTTCTCCCCATTTAAAAACTCTCAATAACGCTGTGAAATGCTCAATCACTCAAGTGTCGTTATGTGGAGTTATGACTTCGAATAGTGACCCTGTATTGAACGTTTTGAATCCTTTTTTTTTCATGTAATTTGATGCGGTGTGCATAGTTTGGTTTCACTAAATATAGTCTGCATTTTGCTTTTCATTTCGCTTATGTTTTGCATACTAATAAATAAATATATTACTTGCTTATCGTCACGTACGTTTTGATTATTTTAATGCGTCTCGTTTCCCGATAGTGGTCGCTGTAGGATATCCTTTACTATTATAAATGTGAATGTGACTTCGTTTGTTACGTTTTCACGCAGCAACTACTTAACCGATCACCATGAAACTTTGTACACATATGTTTGGAGGTACTAGAAGTGACATAGGATACTTTTTTTCGTCTATCATTTTTATATATGCAGAATAAAACTATTTGAATTTTTGAGACTAGGTGTCATTTTTGTGATTAGGTGCCACTTTATTACAGAAGTGCGATAGGCATTGTCTGTTGACTGAAATATGAACCATCTTTAAACTTCATAGTACTTTATATCTTCATTATTACGCAGACGTAACAGTAACGTAACAGCTAGTAATATATATAACTGTAATATGCTGTTACATGTATTTTTTTGAATGGCAAACGTGTCCTAGGGTCGGTATAACCTAACCCAACAATTAGTGTCAACGTCAGGTGTACCTTCATACATCTCAGAGTCAAATGGCAGCTTCCGTTATTTTAATCGTTGCGTTTGAAATAGTGGCTGCGGTAGGGTTTGTAATAAAAACAATAGTAGCTAGTGTTGCCATGACATCCCGTTATTAGTCCTCTCAGGATGCCTCCCGCTAGACCTCTGAGTATGTATAAAAAATAATTTATGTTAATTATAAAAATAATTAGTGTATCGTTGATTCCTTGAATAAAATATTAGATAAAATAGGTAGTTAAGAAATAATATATTTTTGTTTATTTGATCTCAGAGAAAACAAGTTATTTTTAAAGATAATTATGTTTTTGTTTTTATGTTAAGGCTTTTATATAAAGTATAAGTTGTATATATAGTTTGTATACGATTTTTTCGTCCCAGTCCCGTTTTTTTTACGTTGAGGTCCCGATATTTAGAAAAACGGATCAGGCAACACTAATAGTATATGTAACTGTATTTTACTAGCTTATGTAACTTTAAATATGAGTAATTAATAAATTTAAGAGATAAATATTTGTTTTGGTCAAACGACCGCTTCCGTTTATATAACTGCGATAGCAAGCCGCATAGAGCAGCCATTCTCAAAGTGGTGTTCCGCGGAACCCTAGGGCTAAAATACTGCAAAAAATACCTACCAAAGTGAGATTATAAGGTTACATCTAAACATTCCAACTAAAATATTCATAAATACATATAAATCAGTTTTTTGTAATTATATTAAGGCTTTTTCCTTCGTCAAAAAAAGTTTGAGAACCGCTGGCATACAGTATTTTAAAGCAGTCTGCATTTTACAGTATCAGCACATCATAGTAACAAGGGTCGTATTCTTGCTTCACCGAGTACTGGAGTAAAACCCGATCATGGATCACTCGTTCAACTCGTTGAAGGTCCTGCTCTGGAAGCACTTTGTGGTGAGGAAGAGGAGGTTCATAAGCACCACAGTGGAATTGGTGTCTCCGTTGATTCTATTTATTATATTGTTCTCAATACGAGGACTGCTGCAAGATAACTTTACTGCATCGGAACATTTTAACAATGAAGAGGTCTCGGAGACGGTGAGTTGGCTTTTGACATTCAAGCTGTAGCAATTTGCTTTTAAATACATATTTATTTATTTATTTATCTCTTTATATTATTATACTATATCGTCGGAACTAATATTTTAGCAATTAGTTTAGAATTAGCTTCAAAATATATTTCTCTATCTCAGTGTTTTTCAATCTTTTTGATTTCGTGACCCCTTTACAAGTTGAAAAATTCTGGCGAAAAATTTTCATTTACATTTAAACATTAAAACTAAAAAGAGAAATAGACTGCAATCAGAACATGATTTGATTATTAACGTTTCAAAAAATGGCACCACGATATGATAAACTTTTGAAAAATAAACAAGCCCATTCTTCTGACTAAAATTGTGCTTGCCTTTTTTTCAGTCGGCGACCCCCCGAGTAAGGCTTCGCGACCCCCCTAGGGGTCACGATCCACACATTGAAAAACGCTGCTCTATCTTATACAAAAAAGAAAAAATAAATTCTCAGTGATTTCTGATTAACGAAGAATCTGCACAAATAAACTATGCACAATGACAACTTTAAAAACAATTGAAAAACTGACAGCACATTTGATCGCCAAAATTAGGCATAGACATCGAATTGTCTGAACTTAAAAAAATGCAATATTTCTTAAAAAAACAATTGAAAATATTCTATAGCCTATGTTCATCAGGGACAATGTACGATTCTAATGGTGAAAGAATTTTTCAAATCGGCCCAGTATTTTCTGAGCCTATTCAATACATACAAACAAACAATCAAATGTTTCCTCTTTATTAGTATAGATATAGATAATTAATCGCATATTTTATTATATTTTATTGTAAGGCACAATTTTTGTATGTCCTGGTTATGCTAGTGTTAATTTATTATGTATATTGTTTTTCATTTCAGCTGTGATCTGTTATGGACACCATATATAAATATGTTTTTAATTTTTTTTGTAGATACCATTCACATTAAGTAAAGATTTGAAAAGGGTAGTGTATACACCTGATAATGAGGCGACACTTAGTGTAATGCAGAATGCGTGTAAGCAGTTGGATTTGCCGTTAAATGATAATGCACCAGGTATGTTTTCAATCCAATCAAAAGACATCCTTTTTACTAATATTAATGTGAATGTGAGTTTGTTTGTTACGTTTTCACGCAACAACTACTTAACCGATCTTAATGAAACTTTGTACACACATTTTTGGAGGTACTAGAATTATTTTTTACTATAGTTGTTGGTGATCGCAATCTCCTTTTTTATTTTATAAATTATATTAAGTTTTATAAAAAATACGATGTCAAGCAGTCCTGGGAAGGGGTTTAGTGGGTTTTGACCCCCCTAAACTAAAACCTGTCTACGCCTGTGTGTTTATAATGTATTTGTTTTTGTTTCTCAAGATCATATTGAGCGAGGCTGTTGGTCGTCAAATGACACAATCGTTCTGAATGGGTTCTCCGAAGATATTTCGTATGATGAGGCGATCGTCGTGTTTCAAGTAATATGATCAGACTGTTTTTTTATTATAGAACATTATTAAGTAATCGTTGTTTTTTTATGTATAGGTATCTATGTACAAGCGATATCTCACTGCTAGGGTTTAGCTTCATGTCACATGAATTTTGAACTGCATTAATTTCTAATATAACCGATTTTATACCAAACAAACATCATTGCCACTTTTAAAACTTGAAAATTTATTGCTAAAACTTTTTAAATTCCGAATAATTAACAACAACAACAAAAATCACTTACTATTTCATAGCATTGTACATTTTGCTATATGTTTTACCTAGTTGTATACCACTGTTTAGATATAAACTAATTTTTCATATAATTTCACTATTTTACACAATCTAAAAGAAAATTCATAAACTTGTCACTTAATAAATGGTATTCAATAACCAATCTTATGGAATCGTAAGTGAATTTTTATTAGTAAGTAAATTTTAAAATTAGTATGTAAGTGGACAATGCCAGTATACAGCAGCTAAACCAAATTCATTGTAATAATTTTGATGAGTAAAAGCGCTCTGTTACTAGAGTGAATAAAAAATTTCTTTAGAGATTAATAAAAGTACATTTTAGAATACAGAAAACGGTTTATCGCGAAAGTTGACTTATACGATAAGGATAAAAGAAGAATATCAGAGCGGACTTGTTGCTCCATCGGATGGTACATTTGGACCTCATGAACGATATGGTATGTACACGCTTCACCCTGATACAAAATAGGTATTCATTAGCAGCCATTCTCAAAGTGGTGTTCCGCGGAACCCTAGGGCTAAAATACTGCAAAAAATACCTACGAAAGGGAGATTATAAGGTTACATCTAAATATTCCAACTAAATATTACATTGCAATATGATTATTCATAAATACATATAAATTAGTTTTTTATAATTATATTAAGGCTTTTTCCTTCGCCAAAAAAGTTTGAGAATCGCTGTTATAGAGGAAATAGGTTTGTAGTTTACAATTAGGATGAAGAGGAGGACAACTCAAACATGTAAAACCCAAACAAAAAACAATATAATCTGAACAAACATTTTGGCAATTTTTGTTTGATCTGGTCCAGCATAAGCATCTACATTCATCTTACGTCATGTTAGTGATGCAGAACGAAACGACGTAAAGCGAGACACATTTCTGTAACTAGTGATGAGCAAAGGACCAAGACCAATACTTGGACAATCTTGGTCTTGGTCTTGCTGATCCAGTCTTGGTCTTGCTCATTTTATTTCTTATTTTTATTTTATTTTTTGACGATAGTCATAATTAAGAATTTTCTGTTGAGTCTTGCATATTTGGTCTTGGTCTTGCATAATTGGTCTTGGTCTTGCATAATTGGTCTTGGTCTTGCTTTTTCGTAAGACCAAGACCAAGACCAATTTTGCTCATCACTATCTGTAACGTAAAATGAATCTTAGACCGTTAAAATGATATCAAAATTTTGACTGTCGTAAATGAAAAGCTGTAAAACGAGGACTGCCTGTATATTAAAATAAAGTCGCATAAAGCCTTTTATACTGAAAGACTAGCTGTCATTTGACCACAAATACTTCTGTTTTGTAGTTCTACACAAATACGTTGTCTATGTAGTCTTTTGACCAGTCCTAACCTTTAAGGTTCTTTTCTAGTGTTAAATTGTCCATGAAGGTTTTGATGCATTGTTAATTTATATTTTTGATTCTGAGCTAATTAGTGTTGAGATATTAGTTTTTTTAATTACAAAACTAACAATGGGTCTGTTTTGTTTTCCTCTGGGAGGTCAGTGAGCTAATTTACATTATCACAATGCATGATATGAGATGTTTAATTATGAAGCTGTATGGCCTACATCAGCCATTCTCAAAGTGTGTTCCGCGGAACACTAGGGCTAAAATACTGCAAAAAGTACCTACCAAAGGGAGATTATAAGGTTACATCTAAATATTCCAACTAGATATTACGTAATATTACATTGCAATATGATTATTCATAAATACATATAAATCAGTTTATTATAATTATATTAAGGCTTTTTTCTTCGCCAAAAAAGTTTGAGAACCGCTGGCCTACATTATGAGTTTGTAATTAAGGCTTTAGGAATGACCTGTTCAGGTTTTGTGTAAAATATATGTAGAACAATAACTATCAAAGCAATAAACTTTAAGAATTCAACCCAATAGCCAAGTCGACACCTTTACGAGAACTATAAATAGCTTTCTTTAAATTGCAATTAAATTATGATGATGGTACTCGGTGATATAAATTCCTACGTGTTTGACACGTTTGGGGCCACGTGTCAGGTATTGTCTAGTGTGGAACCATTGAAAATCTTAATGTTAATTTTAAGTTAATAATAAATAAATATAGTAATCTCCCCTATAACACTTTTACTTTTATAACGCGTTTTTATATTACGCGATTTTATCCCTCATGAAACACGGGTTCTCCCTCATATTTTTGGGTTTTCCAACGTATATCCTTGTATGTAATGTGAAATTAATGATTTGTACAGTTCATAATATATTTCGCGTACATTGTTGTTAAACGTGAATCATTTATACATAATGAGAATATTCGTACAACGCGTTTTCCTATAACGCGGAACAAATTTACCGTGTCGTAAGCGGATTACTGTACACACAAAAATAATGTCATATACAATAGTTATGACCTCAAATTGGGAAACACAATGATAAATATTTATAATTAAACATTCCAATTACTAACCGCTGTTTTTGATAAGCTATTGCGTGCTAAAATATTTTTGGATAAAAAGTAGGTATTTGTTTTAGTTCAGTGGGCTTATCACGAATTTAGTCTGGCTTTCGAATCGAGCTGTTACAAGTAAAACGGATCCGTTAGCAATCGGGATCATGAATTTTTACTAACGACTAACGAGCACCAGCAATCTATCAAATGAACGAAAGATCGAGACGTTCGAAAATTAACAAAAAGTATCTAAAATATTGTAGTTCCAAATCCGCACGCGGTGGCGCTGCTCAAATTTTCATACAAATCGCTTGAAGCGAACTCGGTTCGAAAGCCAGACTAAAATTCGTGATAAGCCCACCGATACCTATAACGCGAGGTTACAATTTGCTGTCAGGGTTTTATTCTTCTATATTCATTCTTTTACATAATCCATATGTTCTTATTGGAACCAGTCCTAGAGTCCTAGACTTGCCAAAAATACGATTAAGTATACTTAATAATAGAAATATATTATAAATAGAGATGTTCCGACTAGTCGGCGACTAATCGGTATAAAGCGCCGACTATCCGGCTTGTTACTTTGTGTCCATTTCTCAATAAAATGTATGTGTTACTTCCTTGTAAAGAAAATATATTGATGACATTTATCAAACAAAATTAGCATCTTAATTAAAAAACAAATCAACATAATATTTAATGACATATATTGCAATACTGCGTAATGATATTTGAAACTATCGTGAAACTAGTGAGCTGTAAAACTCAAAAACCTTTTTTTGTTATTTATATTTGTCCACATGTCAGTAGTGACTGAAATTGCAGCGAATCAGCTGTAAACGAAGCGTCACGGGAATCCCCTAAACCGTAGTCGGCTTGGCCGATTAGTCGGCCGACTAGTCGGCTTATTTACAACCGACTAATCGGCTAGTCAGCTAGTCGGCCAAAGTCATAATCGGCACATCTCTAATTATAACATTCCTACGTGTCTTATTTATTTAAACTAACTAATAATATGAAACAACTGTAATAGCGATTTATTCACTTCAACAATAGATATTAAGTACAAGATGTCATTTGTTTTCAAGTGTTATATGCAGGTGTTTTGTAAGCAATAATTCCTACGATTTCAGGTACAATATACGATGTATTCATGAGCCTACAATGGGCCATTGATTCGTCATTCATTGAGCTGTTGTCCGGTAGTCCAATCACACAGGTATGAACACTATTATAATTTACTATATTTTTGATTCAAATCTTTGTAACTTAGAGCTCAAGCCTTTCAAAGGAGCAATTTTAAACACACGCTAAAGACATTGCTACACAGATGGATACCAATAGACAACGCACACGCGTGACCATAGACTATATTATCTTTTATAAAATTACTACCAACAAATAGAACAACTACACAGACGAGCTACGTACAATAATAATTTTCAATCACTCTCCTGTAAATTGCGATTTTAGCGATAATGAAGATATAAAGTACTATGAAGTTTAATGATGTTTCATATTTCACTCAACATAAAATCCCTATCACACATCTGTCGCAAAATCCGTTCTTAGCTATCTACTAACTATAAAACTACCTCCCTGCCAAATTTCATCTTTGTACGTCAAGCGATTTTCGAGATTTTTATAGTATAAATATACTATTGCATATTTTAACTGTAATAGTTAGACATATGGTATCGCAGACTTTTTTGTAGATATTGATGTCCTCTATAAAACTGTAGTACATCACTTTGCTCTATTGTCATTAATTTCCACAGCGTACGCAATATAATGATATTTTTTTCACACTTTGGGTTACATTATTATACAAACGTTTTTGAAAATATTCTATAGCCTATGTTCATCAGGGATAACGTAGGATTCTAAAGGTAAAAGAATTTTTCAAATCGGTTCAGTAGTTTCGGAGCCTATTCAATACATACAAACAATCAAATGTTTCCTCTTTATTATATTAGTATAGATATGTGCATAATTTCATTTTAATTGTGATCTGTTTTGCCTTCGCTTGTGTTCTACTTTCTTGTAATGTTTAGAATATAATGAAAGACTATAAATACAGTTTTTAATAACATGACAGACGCCAACGTTTCAAGAATTTCCGTACGCGTCCAATCGGCACAATAAAGGCATTGAGGTGATCGTGAGTTTACTGCAAGTGTCCTGCTATGTGTCCATGCTGCTGCCCTTTGTCTTTCTGTTCTTGAGGCTTTTGGATGAGAGGTGTGCTGGCATTCAGGTGAGTGTTAGGCTGCAACTGTTACCAAAGACAGATGTAGTTCATGTTTATCTATATTTGTACCTATTTGTATTTCTCTTCTGCACTGCTCTAAATCTCAAAGTTGGTTGCCTGGAAGACATAAACCCAGTGGGTCGGGTTATCTTTATTACAGTACTTTATTGAAGGTTTCAGCATCTTAAGTAACTTGTGTAAAATACCCAGTTTTTATTTCAAAGTGAATGGAATTTTAATTATAGGTTAGGTTAGGTTAGGACAGCGTGTTTAAAATAATTGACAATTAATATATTACTATTATTACAGGAACTAATAAAGATGGTGAGCGTGACTTCGAATATGTTGGGGCTGTCTCATTTTTGCAACATGCTGCCTACGATCATAATATTCGCGTGCGTCGGCACCATACTGATGAAGGTGTCCGACACGCCCGTCTTGCCTAACACGAGTGCCACTCTCATCGTGATCGCGCTGTTTCTTCACGCTGTGTCTATTATTTCAATGGCGTTCGCTGCCAGCTATTTGCCTAGTTCCAGTGAGTATTTTTTAAAAATATATGTGTATGTAAAGAAACGATATTTCATAGTAGCCATGCTTCGCAGCGCCATAGTCTCTGGTCGTGTCGGATTGTCTATGGACGTCTTGACACAACGCCATGTTAATGCATAAAATCTATTGAAAGCTAAAAGTTGTTAAATAATGACTTGAAATATCGTTTCTTTAATTCCAGTTATTGAAACTATTGGTTTTATTAACAACAAAGAAATACCGTGTCTTATATGTATATGAGCTGTTTATTTTAAAAGTGGTCTAAGACCATTTACCAATTATCTCTCAGTTATGTGTTATTCATTAGTACTGTTTTAACAAAGCATTTCGGCTTACTTTTATTCCGAGTAGATATGATAACTCTGAACATATAAGTTAGTACAATAAGTAACTCGTTTACTTTAAAAGTAGTTAAATATCTCAATTTAAGTCAATGGCGTAGCTAGGTAACCAAAGGCCCTGGGGCAAAAAATAAACTAGGGCCCCAACTAAACTAAGAATACAGGGGAGTTCCCCGCAAGTTTCAAACAAAGATGTTGAAGGTTGTATATTTAAGAAATAGATGAATATCATGACTACTATTAAAATAATAATAATAAACAACAAAAAAGAATGCCTATGTAGGCTTTAGTAAACTAGTGTAGTAATTAACATTTGTTTTATCTTTCCACTCTCATTATGCTACGCCAGAGGCGGCTCGTCCTTATATTACAGCGGCGTAGATATAGGTAATATAATATACTATTGTATAGGCATAGTAGAATAGAATGAATGTAATGTAAGGATAGTATGTATTATGAAGAAATATAGATTACTTCTGTAATTTTCGTGGGAGTGCACTGCACCAGCGCTCTTTAGGACGAGCCGCCTCTGTGCTACGCCATTGATATATATCATAGTAGAAATCACAAATCAATTCTTCCTGTGTCCGTCCTTATGTCTTTTAAGATGTGGGTAGTTATATACAATTAGTCCATGCATTGACAATAATTATTAGAGTAAAAGCAATAATAATACATTAATTTGCCTGGACTCGTATTACACTGCTCAACATGCCATCATGTTCCGTCGATTACACTGGCGTGCAAATTTTACAAAAGTCAATTACACTATGTCAGTAGTACAGGGTAATAGTAAAAACAATGATTGACAGTGAAATAATGAATCAATGTCATGATTGGTCAATACAATTACTTATTTAAAAGAACTGACATAGATGCTTTTTCCTACAACAAGCCAAAATACAGGAAACATCTTGATACTAACTGTCTTCAATTAACTAACTAACCAGAATTTTAATTTTGTTTTTTTATGTGTGATTTTTTTTTCTCCCCTCTTCCTTACATCTATTTGGTTTTTGTTTTTTATTTTTATGTATTTTTGTAATTTTATTAGAAGTACAGTATCTATCCCTTTATCACCTTGAGCATGCCGTCCTATCCTATAATTAAAATTTCATTTAGTTTATATAATAGTAGTCCTTTTTATAATATGTAGTTTTAATGTAATTTTGTAGACAGGCTTTATAAATAAATTAATTAATTATTATCCAGCGCTTCCCAAAAACTCTTTCCACTCGATACTAGATGGAGCTTTCTGATGCTAGAAATTAATCCGTTCATAAATACTGCTATTTTGTCTTTCAGCGATGCTATTATTTCTTTGAGATTTTTCTAGGATATTTTCTGAAGCTTTACATTGACGAACGTGTTCATGTTTGACAGCAACTCGCCGTCCGTGTCAATTATGGTTTTTCTACTCATCAATAGATGGCGTTAGTCGTACTTCTTATAGATAAGTTTGCTATCGGATGCGTTCGCCGTCCGTGTCTATTATGGTTTTTCTACTCCTCAGTAGATTGCGGAATTCCTCGTATTTCTTGCCCGGAAAGCAAAGAAGAGGTGTTTGATTTGAGATTACAAAAACAAAAAACCGAGCCAACCAGGTACTATAAATAATGTTAGAAAAGTATTAAGTTTAAATGTGTTTTATTACAGTGAATTATTGCTCGACAATTGCGACGTTCTTCTATTTGTTGCTATGGTTACCGAGGGAGCTCACCAAGGAGCGCACCATGAACACGGTATTTTTATATCTGACTGGCCTGTTCCCTCACACGCCGATCTATTGGTTTTGGGATGAAGTCGCCGGGAGAGAGTTGTATGGTGAGTCCCAATTTATAGATTTCTAGAATTAAATAAAATGAGAAGAGTTTGTCAATTTAGAAGGAGATATTTAGGCCGGCATAGTGGATATAACAGTTGTCTCCCCTCATGGACCACGCTCTAGCTTAAACTTTAACTACTGAGGTGGATTTAATTTCACGTAAACACTGACGTGGGGGTCTCAGAGACCCGTACATATATGTGCTTGTATTTAAAAATCTTTAGACTTTTTAGTGTTTAGTGTTTAATATTTAGCTTCAGTGGATGTATTTAAATAAAATATTTTTTTATAATTTATTTGTACATAATTAACTATTATTTCAAAGTTTAGAAAACACTTAGGATTTTTTGGAAAAAATCAACATATTAACTAATTAAGTAGAGTAATTCAAAAATTTAATTTTCTGAAAATCTGAAAGGCCCCCACCTCAGTAGTTAAAGGTTTAACACTAGAACTACTAACCGGCCAATATGACCGGTTTCAAAAATTCTTCACAAGATTTTTATATACAACCCTACTCATTATTTTTTGTAAACGATTTTATTATTTACAATTCTGCAATCAATTTATTGAATTATATTTAATACTTTGCACGCACAACTCATCCGGCCATTTTGACCGGTTGGTAAAAATAGGTCATATTAACCGGCTCGCAGTTCTAGTGTTAATAAGGTGGAGTGAGGTCATGCTATACCTGGTGTTCACAAATTCCAGATGAAGGACTGCAAATAAAGGATATATTTACGACGCACAGCAAAAATAGTGCTCCAGTGGCTGTGGCGTATTTGATGATGTTAATTCAAAGCGTTATATTCTTCCTGTTTACTTGGTATTTGGATAAAGTGCGTCCGGGGCCCTACGGTGTGGCTGCACCCTGGAACTTTTTATGTCAGGTGAGTTTGTCTAGACTTGAAGATAAGATAAGATAGAAGAAGATGGATGGATGGATAGAAGAAGGTACCGGCTTTGATGAAGTCGATAATTTCAGTGGTCTTTCAAGAATTGTAAATTTTAACACTACTATTATTTTTACACCAGCTATTATTATTATTTTTTGGTCATGAACGCTTTGTAATCCAAACGGTCTTGCCCGTCGTGGTAGGAGAACGTATCTACACGCTAGTGCAATGACTAGTTTATTCATCACCGGTCAGCAATTTGTTAACTTAAAAATTTAGTTGCAGCTTCAGAGCAGTATTTGAGTAGTATTGAAATAGTATTTGAGCAATCCATGGATAGTATTGAGGTAGTATTTGAGTAGTCTATGTGTAGTATTTTTTTATTTCACGCCTTTTGTTTAGTAAAGGCTGTTACATGCGTATGATGCTGGTTGCAGCTTAGACGATTGAATCTGTAGAATTGTAAACGTGAAACTCGTACTTTGTGTGTTCATGTCAGGGCAGAATTTGCGCAGGTTGTGTTTAAATTAAAGTGAGCATATACATTATATATGCAAGTTATGTTTAGAGGGTAGTTATATAAAATGTATAATGGTCGGTGAGTACCGCACTGTCGGACAGTCGTTAACAAGCTCCATAAATGTTTACATGCAATAAGAAAATTTATTTTCATAACTACAAACATACACATCAATGTAGCTGTTGTGAGTTAGGATTATTAAAGTTGGCAACACTTATGTCAGAGGAGTTAGAACATTATTCACCTGGCCTTTTGTTACTAAATTGCGTATTAAAACAGTAGCAATCAACTCAATAGGTAGTGTGTATATTATCATTTTCAGAGGCATTATTGGACTGGTCTGAAAGTGTCGCCAGAGGATGTCTCCGATGAGGGAATGGTGTTTCATGGTGTTGACTCGAGATTGTTTGAGGAGCCACCCGCTGATCTTGAAGTTGGGATTAAAATTGTTAATGTCAGCAAGGTAATACAATTTTTTTATTATGTATTTAAGTTAATTGATTGTTTCTCCGACTGTACAAAGTAGCAAAGTAGCAGTTCCTTCAGCTTATTGACTATGCTCGACTCTTCCCTTCTCTGTTGAGGTGGAGTGATATAAAAAATTATATCAATTTGTTTTGAATATTTAATAATTATTTATTGTGTACGTTTGGTAAATAACTTGCTTAATAGTTATATTTAAATTATATAGACTTATTATCGTGTTTTTTAAATTATGTCTGTCACTTTGAAAGTTTTGTATTTATTAATTTTTTGCATATGAAATGAAATGTAAATAGTTTATTAGCATAGGCACTAAAGGCGTGCACTTGCTCATCGTTAGACTCTACCGTGGCTTCGGAAGTGCGTATGACGAGAAGAATACCACAAGAAACTCGTCAATCATAGCCTGTGCATAAAATAATAATAAAAAAACTTAAAATAACAATTCATAAATCAGATTGCACAGTGGTTACAATAAGAAATGTTATATTAATAACATATATGTATATAAAACACTTGTATATGTCCTATGCAAGTGACTGTACTTATATAAATAAAAAATAAAAATAAATAAATGGTATCCTAGCATATGATCGCATTCCAAAATTTCTGATGTTAAGCTAATGTTAATTTGTTTCCACTATGCCGGCTTAGTCGCAAAAACAGAACAAAAGTAGTCACTAATTAAGAATTACGTAATTTAAATACTTGTTAAGTTCTTTCATTACAACAATAACTGATTTGTGAGATAGATACACAAAAAGTGTTTTCATTTAAGGTCTACGGCTCCTGGCATGGCCCCAAGACGGTAGCTCTGTCTAATTTGTCATTGAACATATATAAGGGCGAGATCACAGTGTTGGTGGGGCACAATGGAGCTGGGAAAACGACGCTCATGTCTATCATAACAGGTGAGGTTCTACTGTTAACTGTTTTTAATAACAGACCCCCACAAACGAGACCCCAGAATAGCAATATTTTCTGATAATGTTTATTAGTATACTTGCTGTTGCCCGCAACTACGTCTGCGTAATAATGAATGAAATAAATCTAAGAAGATTGATACAAACTTTCATCCCCTATTTTATCCCTTTAGGGGTGGAATTTTTCAAAATCCTTTCTTAGCGGATGCCTACGTCATAACATTTACCTACATGCCAAATTTCAGCCCGATCCATTCAGTGGTTTGGGCTGTGCATTGATAGATCACTATGTCAGTCAGTCACCTTTGAGTTTTATATATATAGATTCAGATTATTATATTTGTTTTTGTATTATTTTATTTATTTAACTTCTTCTCACTGTAGACAGGGCGATTTTCAAATGGATACAGTTTTTGAAGGTATATAAGTCGTGAACGGTAAAGGAGATATTTGCATCCCTTTCACACGTGCCTCAACTTAGACACGATAAGAATATAGTTATCCCTTTCTAATGATTGTTTTTGAATTCTGTAATTTGCAGGTATGACGAGTGCAACCGAGGGCGAGGTATATGTGAACGGCAAGAACACGGCTTATGACTCCGCGATCGTCAGACGTGACCTGGGACTATGCACACAACACAATATAACATTCTATGATCTCACTGTACAAGAGCATATCTTATTCTTTGCTATGGTAAGGTTCATTCTTTGTAAAAAATTTTGGTACATAAAAATAGTGCGCCCCCTGTATTAGGTTCGAAAACCTGTGGTACTGGCTACTCCAGTTACTGAACTAGATGTATGAGATATAAAGATAATATATAAACAGAACTGTTAGAATATAAAGAAATATACAATTATCAGAACATATCCAAAATCTAATACGAATCAAATTCAATCTCAAAATTCTCTATAAACAGCTCAGTCTGATTGTAGGACCATGTAGAAAGATGATCATACAATCTTGACTTAGCCTTAGTTTAATAAAGAATAAATATATTTTTTTTATTTATCATATTATATATATTACGGGATCGACATATAAATTGATTCTGTATAAATTCAGTACGAAATTTTCCCATATTATAGACTATAGCTTTTACCCGCGGCTTTGCTCGCATTGAAGTCATATAAGTGTCAGATATCATACTGACTATAGTCAATTGGAAACTATAGTAAAAAAATTATTATTTTATTTAAATAAAAAGTATCCTATGTTATTTCTAGTACCTCTAAAAATATGCGTACAAAGTTTCATGATGATCGGTTAAGTAGTTGTTGCGTGAAAACGTAACAAACAAACTCATATTCACATTTATAATATTAGTAGGGATGTCCTTCACGTAAATAAACTCTAACGATATACTAATATAATATTGTTCATTATAGTTAAAAGGTCTGTCATATGCGACAGCGAAGAAGTCTTCGGCGGATCTGTTAGCAAAATTGAAATTAGAGGGAAAGGAGGATAGCAAGAGTTGCGAATTAAGCGGCGGAATGAAGCGCAGATTGCAACTTGCATGTGCATTGGCGGGAGGTGCATCTGTGTTGATACTGGATGAACCCACTTCAGGGCTGGACGTGGAGACCAGGAGGGAGCTGTGGGATCTGTTGCTGGTGAGTACCGCGTTACTCAAAGTTAGAAATGAGATTATCCAGTGATTCTCAACCAACTGTACCACCAAATTTTAGATATACAGTAATGCTAATATTATTAAATAATATGATTTAGACATTTTTAAACTTATATTTTTCTTTGTGTGCCGTAAGAAAAAAAAAGGTTGAGTATCACTGCCTTAATCACTTGTTTTACAGACTGATAAGTATAACGATATGGGTTTGAATATACCTTTACAATGTTCCAGAGTCTTCGTGGAAGTTGTACAGTGTTAATCTCAACTCACTTCATGGAAGAAGCTGACGCGTTAGGAGATAGAGTCGCCGCCATACACGCGGGGAGACTGCGATCTGCCGCCACGCCTATGTTCTTGAAACGCGCTATTGGTTTGTTTTTATTACGTAGCTATATACGAGTTGTTAGAAAGAGACAAATACACTAGTCAAAAAAAGTATTGCACCACTTGAACTTTTTACGATTTGAAATAAACAAACTAACTTTTGATAACAAAAATGCATCTGAAGTGTTTCTTATGATAATTGTAACACTTGAAATTAAGTTTTTTGTTTGCATTCTTTTAATTTTAACGATGTTTGACACTTCAACCTATATTTTGTGTTAGTATGACTTTTGACTTACATCACTGCGGGTCGAAATTTCGTAATTTTGATAAATAATTCCATACTTTTTTGTTATTTTTTGAATACTATCAATCCTGCACAATGCCAAAAAGAACAATTTCACACTTTGATCGAGTGAAAATCATTGCACTTCGTCAGAGTTGGATGTAGTTGCGTAATATCGCTGCTGAAGTTGGTATCTCATATACTGATGTTCTAAGGATCTGGCAGAGGTTCATTCAGACTCAGGACGTTAGAGGTCGTCCTAAAACAGGTAGACCAAGAGCCACAACCCGTAATCAAGAACGGTATCTTCGAGTGTTGGTGCGCAGAAATCCTTTTCAAGCGGTGAGGCAATTAAGGAATACGTCCCAAGAAGCTACACAAGTCAACTTGACGCCGCAAACCATTAGAAATAGGTTACATGAGACTGGACTAATGTCCAGAAGACCATGGCGTGGACCGAACCTAAACAGGACTCGTAAAGCAGCAAGTTTAAACTGGGCGCGAGAACATCAAAATTGGACCATCGAAGAGTGGGATTTTTGTTTATTCTGTGATGAGACCAGCATATGTTTTGTGCCTGACGACCACAGAGAAAGGGTCTGGCGATCACGTGGACAACGTTCCATGCTCAAATTGAGCCTTCCTCATTTGCAGCAGCGTGGTGGTTCAGTTACGTTTTGGGCTGGGATTATGTATGGTCGTCATATCCCGTTAATTCCTATACGGCAAAACATGACTGGCCAAATCTGCCTGGAAGAGGTACTAAAATCTGTCGTGTACCCATATCGACAGAATTTTGGCCCAAGATTTACCCTATTTGACGACAATGCTCGTCCGCATCGGTCTAGGGCTATAAACCAATTTCTCCTAGAGAAGAATACAAGAAGACTACCATGGCCAGCCTATTCCCCAGACATGAATCCCATCGAACATGCATTGGACATGCTACAAAACGCATAAAAGTGAGGGTCCAAGAAACCATGGCATTAGAAGACCTAATTTATATCGCTGTGACGGAATGGGATTTTCTTCCTCATGAACACTTGAATAACTTAGTCAGGAGCATGGAGAATAGGGTCAGGGCATGCTTAAAAGCCAGAGGGGAGTCACCAAATATTGATCAAGGCAAAAAAAGGATATAAACAAAGGTTAATTAGTTGATATCACCAGTCTTACGTGTATAGTAAATTTAACGTTTTTCTCTTATTTTAGAATTTTATTTTATTTAACCTGTAAAATTAAAAGAATGCAACAAAAAACCTAATTTCAAGTGTTACAATTATCATAAGAAACACTTCAGATGCATTTTTGTTATCAAAAGTTAGTTTGTTTATTTCAAATCGTAAAAAGTTCAAGTGGTGCAATACTTTTTTTGACTAGTGTATATATCTCTAGTTTGCTATTAATATTATCAGACGGTTATTGGTTCCGCAATTCTTTATTCAAAAATGACGTCTAGCTTCAATGTCAGATAGTACACGACTGAATAAATGTCGGGCAATTACCCTCATTTTTTATTGATATCATGAAATATATATATATAACATTGTTGCTTTTTTTTATTTTTTTTTTAAATTAATTTAATACACTACAATACTACTACAATAATTAATCAATACATACTTATACAAATATAAATATAAATGAAATAAATTTATTAATGTAATAATTATCAATTTGATTTAGCTGCTGTATACTGGCATGGTCCACTTACATTCTAATGTCACAATAATATATAATAAATCTACTATGATGTAGAAGAATAGCTGCTGTATAGGGGCATTGTCATTCTATTGTATACCTAAGGGTAAACATAAAATGACATAATTATGTTCAAGCTTTTTTATCAGTTTAATTTTTAATCTTCCATTTTTGGTATTATTTGCTGTAACAAATACATTTAATTCCAGGCACGGGCTACCGTCTATCGTTGACAGTGGACCGGAAAGCTGATTCGAATGCAATAACTGATACAATACAGCGGATGGTACCAGACGCCACATTGACCGACCAGACATCAACGACCCTCACGTACAAACTACCCTCCAATTCCAGCGAGGAATTCCCTGAACTGTTCAATGTGTTAGAGCAGGCCAGAGCATCTTATGGCATAGAGACTATGGGCGTTGGTGTTACTACGCTGGAGGAAGTGTTTTTAAAGTAAGTCCTAATTTAAAATACTTTTTTGGTTGGTTTGGGACTACGACGTTTATATAACTTTACAAATGTCAGAGTAAATATTAATAAAACAATAGCAATAGTATTTTTTAAATAGTTATATTTACTACAAGAGCGTTCTCCTGTGATTTTAATGTGATCAGGTCATTTGACGGTGGCTTAACTTAAAATTGGAGGCAAAAGACTGTGTTAGAACATCAAGCTGTTCGTCTCCTCGAACTATATGCTAGGATACTTTAGAGAAACTTATGTGAAATAATAGTGTAGATTAAAATGGATTAAAAATATAATTATCACAATGCATTGTGGCAATAAAAAAACAAGAAGAAACAAGAAAGATGACACTGACAGAATAAACGTCAAAACCCCAAATCTTCTTAAATAAGAATTTTCGGCCTGTAGCATCGACCGCCACAATACTATAAAAACAATACATATAGACATAATCGTCTTTGATCGTAAACTTTGAGAAGCTGCACTCCTATATTCAGTGAATGAATGAACGAGATGTGGGTACTTTTCGTTCAATCTAGCATTTATAAGTTGTTTTTATCATTTTTAGGTTATGCAGCGATGTCGATTGCACCGATTTCGATGTGACGAGCAATAATCACGGTGATACAGGTATTTTGTTTACGTGAAACTAAATATTAAATTAACTCGTGTATTTTTATTGTTTACATATCGTCGGATATTATTAACACTGTCGGAAGTAACATTTTGGCAATCTTTGTTTTATTTTTTGTTGAAATACCTTCAAAATAAAATTCTCCATGATTTTTGAGATACTCAATATTACAACGTAGAATCTACACAAATAAACTGTGCACAATAATTGTACAGTCCAACGAACTTACCTGTAAGTGATGTTCGACTGAAATTATGTCCTTGTTGTCTCTTCCGAAGATGTGGCATCATCAGGATACGTGAAGTGGCGAAACGCGTCGAGACAAGTTATTGAATGTTGGTGGAGGTTATTTTCTTTCATCGACTTAATGTAGCAGGAATTATTTTTCAGCTAAGTGACGCCTGAAAGAACTAATTATATTAATTGATAAAGGCTAAGGGTTGTTTTTTTAATTAAATAAAATATATAAGCAGTCTATTTGATATCTCTTCTCTGTTTTCAGTGACCACATTTGAAAAATTGACTGGGTTTAGCTTATATAAGAATATAATTGCGATACTTCTGATGCGGCAGTTGAGGGCTACGTTCTCTGTCAAATGGCAATTCTTTTTACTGGTACGTATTATATTATGTGTTATATAGGTAACTGGCTTTTACCCGCATTTAAGTCATTAAATAAGTATCAGGGATCATTTCAATAGAAATTAATCAATATGATTCCAAACAGCTGAAACTATAGTCAGTTGGAAACTATACTAAAAAAAAGTATCCTATGTTACTTCCAGTTCCTCCAAAAATATGTGTACAAAGTTTCATGATGATCGGTTAAGTAGTTGTTGCGTGAAAACTTAACATACAAACTCACATTCACATTTATAATATTAGTAGGGATGACATGAAGTTGTATAATAATTTGTCACTTGTTAAACTACAAATGGAAATCCTCAAATGGATACAGATTGGACTTTGGACTGGAAGAAACAATCATTAGAAAGGGATAGCTATATTTTTATTATGTGTGAAAGGGATGCAGATATCTCCTTCACCGTTCGCGACATAGTGATCGTTTCTCTTTCTATCGCTTATATACCTACTGCAGCTGTATCCATTTGAAAATTTTCAAAAATGATTAATTTACAGTTAAGCAAAAATGTACTTGATTACTAATACTAAATAAATAAATAAATTCTTTATTGCAAAAAATAGTAATATTTTTTACATAGGCGAGCTTAATGCCGTCGGCATTATCTACCAGCTAACCTTATATTGTACAGGCTATGATTGGGTCTTGGATTGGGGCCTTCGATTGCTTTTACGAAATATCATAGATTACAGTATAGACCAGCGGTTCTCAAACTTTTTTGGCGATTGAAAAAGCTTTAATATAATTATAAAAAAACTGATTTATATGTATTTACGAATAATCATATTGCAATGTAATATTACGTAATATTTAGTTGGAATATTTAGATGTAACCTTATAATCTCCCTTTGGTAGGTATTTTTTTGCAATATTTTAGCCCTAGGGTTCTGAGGAACACACTTTGAGAATGACTGGTATAGGCTATATTATAGATACTGATTTTTATTATTCCACCAAAAACTAATTCTAGATGACTGAGGTCCTGCCGCAAGTTTCAAACAAGATGTTCGAGACTTGTTGGAAATTCCTCTGTATTTTTTAAATAAGTTGCCATTATTAAAGTCGCGTTCCTGGAATCTGGTTTATTTATATTCCGAATGTGGGAAAAAATTCACTAGTTCCATTTATAGTTTGTGCGTTAGGGTCTGAGGGGCCCCCTGGGTTCAGGGGCCCCGGGGTACTGCCCCATCTACTAGCCCCTTCGTAGCTACGCCACTGCACCTGCTATATATTATTATTATTATTACAGCAATGTGTACTACCAGTGTCATCGATATGTCTTTTCACATACATATCGAACAATCAAATAATCGATGCGAATTCGTCGAATACGCCGGCAGCATTGAATTTAGATCTGTATAAGGGGTCGCAGTATAAAGTTTTCTATGATTTTGATAAAGATAATAACGCTATTAATTTGTTCAAAAATAGTTACAAAAATATAGAGTTTTCACAATCTAAAGATGTCATAAAGGGTGAGTTTTTGTAATAGTTCTATATGAAAATTGTCAGCGAGATGGCACGTCACGTCACGTTCGTGTCACGTCATGTCACGTCAACGTCTTTTTCAATTTCAGATATTAGTACAATAGCGATAAACGACAAAGTTGATTATAATAAACATTTACTCGGTGTCAGTGTGAACGACACAGGTGCCAACATACATTACACGACGGTAGTCCGGCACGCGGCACCAGTGGCTCTCAATGTTTTGAGTAACGTATTAGCCGCTAAGAGGATGCCGTGGGCTGATTCTCAAACTATAACGACGCTCAATAATCCCATTGAGTCGTCATTTGTTTTTGTTAAAATGATCGACTCGAAGACCGGTATTAACTGTTACGTTTGGGCTGTCATGATTGTGTTTTGTAAGTTTTTTTAAATGTGTATTCATTTGTTTTTATGGGTGTATTATGGCTTAATGAGTGGTGGGATGGTATTGTGTCTATAAATAACAAAGATATATCAGTTTCAAGAAATGACGAAAATAATTTGACAGGGTATACTATACTACTTCTCAGCTGATCCCGATGGTTACGGTTTAAAGTGATGGTACTGCCTTGGGACGGCATACTGGGCTAGTAACCACCATTAGTCTGCCTACCACTCTTTGTATGCCTAGATTAAATTATGGGCACTGAGCTACTAAACAACATATGAAATGAAGTTATACGGAGCTTAATGTTTGAGAGATTCGAACACGGGGTATCTCGACCGCGAGTCCACGCCCTCGACGCCATTTTTACAACTTTAAAAAAGTTTGTATTTATATATAGAGTGTACTGTTTAACACTAGATTTACCAGACCAGTCAAAGTGACTGGTCTTGCAGGATCAAATTAAAATTCCTACTGCGTGTAACATTTTTTAAAATTCTTCTAATCTTCTTTAATCTATAACAGAATTAGTTTTATGAACTTTATATTATTATTTTATATATATTTGTAACAAATATATACTTTTTTTTTGGTTTTGGTAGAAATAGGTATATTTAAGCTGGTAAATCTAGTGTTAAATGTGAAAAATATAATTGTAATATTTTTGGTGTTCTTATCCGTAGTGATACTGGCAACACTGACGAACGAGGTGACATTGCCGTGCAAGGAGCGCGTTCAGGGTTCCAGACACTATCACATAATGTCCGGTTGTCCTCCTATTGTCTATTGGTTGGTCACGTTCTGTTACGATTTGATTGTCTATGCCGTTGTTGTCATTATACCACTCGTCATCGTGTGTCAAGTATTTGATTATGACAGTACGTTCACGAGAAGCGATTTCTTGGGTGAGTTCATTTATAACTATTTTTGTTAGATACAGGTCTTATTGTAAGAAATAATTTTAATTCATATATTATGCAGGGTGGGGAACGGGAATCTCTCACATTTCACAAGAAAATGCAGTTATCTGTCTGCTAGTGTTTTCGACCGGTTTTTTTGTCTTAGGTGTGCAAATTTAGGGCAACAGGATCTACACTAAATGTGAATGTACATATCCTTTCAATTTTTTTTTAAATACCTTATATAGTTTTTATTTGGCAACCTTTTGAAATGTGGGAGGTTCCCATGCCCCACCCTTATTTGCAATTCGTAGTAAGCTATAGAAGTCTAAAATATTCAAATATGTTTATACAAATAAGTGTTTTTAAATGTGATATCTTTACAGTTGCACTGGCTGGATATGTGCTCGCCGGTGGTCTGGTCTTCTTGGTGTTCGTGTATTTTGTTAGCTTTTTCGTCGCTGAACGTGGCGCCGGCATCGTGCTCAGTATTGTTAGTTTTGTTTTTGGTGAGTATCTGCCATTATTGTTGTCTCCCTCCCCCATTCCCTCTCTCTCTCTTTAAATATGTTATGACTGTGAACTGTGTTAAAACGAATCGTAGACCAACCTAACCTCTGTGTAACGAACCTCATTGTAACAAATTACTTAATATAACGAATTATTTTCTGATTCCCCTCAGTATCGTTATATCAAGGTTGCATTGTATGTACAATTCACATTAAATATTATTTCACTATTATGAAAAGGTTTGTTGTCACATGTTGTTATGTTTTGTACCTATTACCTATGGTACTAACTTATGTATTAAGTTTTTATCAGCCCATATATGATTGGCAATATCTGTACAGCTGGGTTGTTTTATAATCTGCAGTTTCGAAAGCTTTGCAAACTATAAACAAATTCTATTTTGCAGGCATCATAGCACCGATAATAACGATCGGCTCGTCGGAAGTGACGTCAGGCCCGGGGATGTTCGCCCGTGTCACCAATGTAGTGGGGCACGTGTTCCCGCCCTATCCTTTCACAGTGGGCGCCATGAAACTGACAAGCATTGCACGCTTCAATGCGTATTGTCATCTGAATAAGGCGGCTTGTCCGAACATTGCTGATATTAGTAAAGATTTTGATGTGGATTTCTGTTGTGGTATGTTCGGGATTATTTATTAATTTTTAGAGGCCTTAATGGACTATTAATAAGGCAGATTAAAATAGATTTTTGTTATGGGGTTTACGTGTGAATTAAAAGTTTTATAATTTCTTATTGGGTTCTTACTCGAATACTCGACAATGGTAGAATTGTCTTTAATAGATATCTGAAGCCATTAATAAAAGAAGAAGAAAAAGACGTATAATTATTACAATATTATGCATTGTGGCAATAAAAGGCAATAAAGATGACAGTGACAGAATAAATGTCAAAAATATGAAATCTTCTTAAATAAGTATTGTAGAGGAGATCGCCTTTTTCTTATTTTCATGCAATGCCATTGACCTATCACAATAAAAATTGCAACTATCAGCCGTGTGTGATATGTCATTCAAGGCGAATCCAGCTGGCTATGAAATGAAACGTTTCATTGAACGTCAAGAATCGAACCTGGGGGGCTACTCAGACATATCCGAAGTTTCGTGATACGCCCGTCACTTCTGTAGTTTATGTGAATTTTGACATATAAGCCCGTAAAAAGTCCTGTCAAAATGTTCGTAAAATAAGCATTGAGTGGTCTATCCGTCGTGACGTCACTGTCAAATCCGTAATTTCGTGAATGATTACGTAAGTGTTCCTGAGTAGGAAACGTCCGTATTTTCGTCCGAAGTGTGCCTGAGTAGCCCCCCTGTTTCGAAGAATCAAACTAGTGTAACTGAGGTGGTATTTTGCTCAA
Source organism: Tineola bisselliella (assembly GCA_028551675.1). Taxonomy (NCBI): domain Eukaryota; kingdom Metazoa; phylum Arthropoda; class Insecta; order Lepidoptera; family Tineidae; genus Tineola; species Tineola bisselliella. Next base: position 350,239 of record JAPWLS010001519.1, on the reverse strand, counting down.
TGACATAGTGGTATTAGAATTGTTTTTTGTTTCAGCATCAACATCGCAGACTGGTCCGTATGAATATTTAGTTTTCAAGTATGGCGGCTACGAATTGGTCGTGCTGTTCATACATTTTGTTGTTTATGGCGTAAGTTGTGTTGTATTTTAAAAAAAAGAACAAATTGCTTAATAGTAATTAAAAATGACGTAATGGGTAACCTAGTAGTCAGCTTTTAAAGTTAATAAATCAGTATTACTTATAAGAATTCAGATGAGGTTATATATTTGGAGAGACTTGTGTGAAATGATATTACTGATTAAAAATATAATTATCACAATGCATTGTGGCAATCAAAAAATCAGAAGAAACAAGTAAAGATGACACTGACAGACTAAACGTCAAAACCTCAAATCTTCTTAAATAAGTATTTTCGGCCTGTAGAATCGACCATCACACATATACATTTTGACACTTGTTTGGCAGATCAATTATCTTGTTGCCATATAAAAAAAAATATGACACATCTTAACACTAGATTGCCCGAAGAAGTCATTTTGACTGCTTTTTGATTCCAATTAGAAAAACAACTATGTATATGATGACAGAATTTTGTGACTTTTTGTACGACATGTAAATGCGGTTATTGATAATAGTAGTTACCTCCCCCTCCTTCATTTCCGGTATATACATATGTGTTATACCTAGATATAGGTACAAACAACTATGTATATGATGACAGAATTTTGTGACTTTTTGTACGACATGTAAATGCGGTTATTGATAATAGTAGTTACCTCCCCCTCCTTCATTTCCGGTATATACATATGTGTTATACCTAGATATAGGTACGTATATACTAAAGTTCAGTCTTTCTAGTGTTAAGAATGTAATAATGTAAATTGACATTCTGACATGGCCTAAATGAAAGAGGAGCAAATGAAGTATGGAGAGATATAGATGAAGAATGTAATACAATGAGATACATAAATTATGCTTTATATGGTACAGATGTCACCAGCTTTCAGAAGGATTTAGAACAAGGTGACTGGATCAGAGATATAAACAGCATTACGGAATACAATGGAGTCATATAACTGCAACAAATTACACGACAAGGATAGGCAATAGGAAGAAGGGGCAGGAAGAAATGAAGCTGTAATAAAATTGGTCCATATGTGTTACATTGTGTTATATTGTGTATGCCATACCTAAATAAGAGCGGCCGTGGCCTAGTGGTCGAGAGACCCCGTGTTCGAATCTCTCAAAAATTAAGCCGGTACCTTTGTTATATGTACTTTGGTCACTCAATGCCTATAGTATAATAACATAGGCATACAAAGAGTGGTAGGCAGACTGATGTTGGCACTTTCAAGGGGAACACCCGTGAAGTGACCTAGTCGCATTTCGGGATCAGCTTGGACGAGAGGAGGACATAGCACATTCGTCTCCTCAAGCCGGCATAGTGGAGTCGACTGTTGCGCGCGGACATCTGTCTGTGGTAACAGTTGTCTCCACACATGGACCGCACTCTAGCTTAACATCAGGCGGAGTATGGTCTTATGCTGGGCTATCAATAAAAAAAATAAAAAAAGTTATTCCAGTTCCTATATTGGGAGATCAAGATATGGTTGAGAATACATCTTCTTTATGGGACTATGGAGAAAGGAGTATGTCTGTCAAATTATACTAAGAAATTGTATAGTGTTATTGTAAACCTGTACTATAATAGTTAAATTTTACTAATATAAAAACCTTTTAAAGGCGGGCGTGACTTAGCATTTGGGGGTGTGGACTCGTGATTGAGAGACCCTATGTTCGAATCTCCCAAAAATTAAGCTCCGTATAACTTTGTTATATTTTCTTTGGTTGCTCAGTGCTTATAATTTAATGTAGGCATACAAAGTTGCAAAGCCCAGTATGCCGCTCTGGGGAAGTACCTAGTCAATTGGACACCAGGCACGATTCGGGATCAATTTGGAAGGTAGTCAGATCATTGTCAATTGCACCCAGACGTCTGTTTGTGATAAGACTCGAGCTTGATCAGGCGGAGTGTGCTTATATGTAAAAGTGATATGATTGGAGAGTTTCCTGTGATTTCTTCTCGACGTATGCCTTGGATTCTGACAATACGTAATAGCCAGAGGAGGTATGTGTGGATTAAATATTTTTGATTTTAAACCTACAGATGTTTGTGTTGCTTCTCGAGTACGGAGTGTGGAATCGTGTTTTGGACAAAGTGTTTAATTTGAATTACAAACCGTTAAGACGCAAGTATCATGACCAACTAGCTATTAAAGAGACGACCTACGTTGATTCGAAATTCCCGTTGTCTGGAAAGATGGACAGTAAGTTTCAGTTCAATTGTAATAAATATATAAAAGATTGATTTGACTTTTCGAATGTCTTGCAGTGCACATATAAAATTTTATTCATTCAACAATTAATTTTGTGCTTTAACTTTTTTACAAAGAATGCTATATTAAAGCACAAAAAAAATATACTTACTAGCTTTTACCCCCGGCTTCGCTCGCATTTAAGTCATTAAATAAATATCAGAGATCCTATGTTACTTCTAGTACCTCCAAAACTATGGATACAAAGTTTCATGATGATCGGTTAAGTAGTTGTTGCGTGAAAACGTAACAAACAAACTCACATTCACATTTATATTAGTAAGGGATATTTTTTGTGCTTTAATATAGCATTCTTTGTAAAAAAGTTAAATTCTGTTCTTGAATAATCTAAGACTGACAGGTTTTTAATTAATTGGTCAGTACCGCGGGTTCTATACCCAACGGGTTTGTTTGTCTTGTGTGTTGTTCTGTTACCTAAAGCAAGCCAACAAAGCACGTGTTCCAGTATTATTGAAATGGGATGATTTGTTTTTCCAGTAGAAGACGCGGCGATGGTGAATAATTTACACAAAAGATATACGAGGATGTTCAGGAAACCAACTAACGCTGTCCGAGGTACCAGTTTCTCAGTGAAGAAAGGTGAATCATTTTATTATAATATTAGGTCCCATGTGACAGGCAATGCACTAGGCATGTGGGACCATGTATTATTCTTAATTAATAAATAAATAAAATAAATAATGGCTGATTTGAATAATCAAATTGGATTTTATTTTAGTATTGTCAGACACAATTTTTGTATTGTAATATAGAGTGACACAGTTCTAGATCACAGTTTAGTTCCAATATTTTCATTTCAGTTGTCTTTCTAGCGCACTTTAAAGCGTACAGTTTTACTGAAAAAAAATTATATTGATTCAGGTGAATGCTTCGGCTTGCTGGGTGTGAACGGTGCCGGTAAGTCGACTACGTTCAAAATGTTGACCGCCGAGGAAGCGATCACACGCGGCGATGTTTATGTTGGTGGAACTTATCTCAGGAAAAATAGATCTAAGGTAATCATATATATAAAATACCAAATCAATATACACTATGTTATGGCGTTATGGCAGTCACTGGCTTGATGGCATTAGCCCAGCTACCCCAGCCGGTGACTCCATACATACACGACGTTTTTCAAATGGATACAGTTTTTGTAGGTATATGCGATAGAAAGAGGAACGAACGCGTTGTCGTAACGGCAAGGGAGGTATCTGCATCTCTTTCACACACGATAAGAATATAGTTCTCTCTCTCTAATGATTATTTCTTCCAGTCCAAAGTCCAATCTGTATTCATTTGAAGGTTGTCGTTTGTACACTATAAACACGAACACGTAATATCTAGACCTAAAACAAGAATTGAATTTGAGACCTGTGCGTAACGCGTTGGTTTTGTTAATCATCGCATCATACAGACAATATTATATATGTACTTATATATATAAGCAAGCTGTGGGCTTATCACGAATTTTAGTCTGGCTTTCGAACCGAGTTCGCTTCAAGCGATTTGTATGGAAATTTGAGCAGCGCCACCGCGTGCGGATTTGGAACTACAATATTTTAGATACTTTTTGTTAATTTTCGAACGTCTCGATCTTTCGTTCATTTGATAGATTGTTGGTGCTCGTTAGTCGTTAGTAAAAATTCATGATCTCAATTGCTAACGGATCCGTTTTACTTGTAACAGCTCGATTTGAAAGCCAGACTAAATTCGTGATAAGCCCACTGTAAGATGGTTCGTTAGCAGTTCTTCTCTCCTTTAATTTTATAGATAAAAAATAAATAAATAATGTTTTCTTTTGTTTCTAGTACTTATATGGGTTGGGTTATTGTCCCCAATTTGGTGGGTTAGATCTCTTTCTCAGTGGATACGAGAATCTGCGCGTGTTGCTCACAATACGCGGGTTGAAGCCACACGACGTGCAACGGGAGTCGAATGCGTGGATACATTGCGTTGGTATGTAAAGTTGTCTCTTTATTTGTGTCTAGAATAGGGTTCTATTTATAATATGATTGTTATTTTTGATAGGCTTAGAGCATATTTCTCATCGCCAATTGGGCACGTATTCGGGCGGTTGCAATCGCCGGTTGGCTGCTGCAGCTGCTCTATCCAGTGATGCATCCGTGTCGCTATTAGATGAACCAACTGCAGGAGTAGACACTGCTGCTAGAAGGAGAGTTTGGGCTGCACTTAAGAGGGCGCTTGCGCAGAATAGGTCCATTATTATTACATCGCACAGGTAATTAAACAACCCAATAAATTTATTGTAACCGGGCGAATAACCGGATAAATACACTATAGCAAAGTAAATAATCGGATGCATACACTATAACCAAGTGAATAACCGGATAAATACAATATAACCAAGTGCATAACCGGATAAATACACTATAACCAAGTGAATAACCGGATAAATACACTATAGCAAAGTGAATAACCAATCGTGTTACGTGTTTTCAGCATGGACGAAATGGAGGCGTTATGTCATCGCATTGCCATAATGAGTGAAGGCGAGATTTGCGCATTGGGCACTCCGGCTGTACTAAGAGCCGAACATGCGGCGGGATATGCATTGCGTTTGAAACTCAAACACACACCGAATATTCGCGGTGTAGATGGTTAGTACATATTTGAGTTATATATACATCTTAGGTTATTTGCAGTTTACTATCACTTACTACAAATAATTGTATCTATTTGATTCCAGAAACGGATTCGTCAAATGTCGATATGCCTTTGAATAAACTGAAGAGGGATATACAACAGAAGTTTCAGACGAAATTAAAGGATGAACATAAGGTAGATATATGAGTATATAACGCGCTCCTATCCAGATCGGACTGGTTACTTGTTCATAAGACTTAGGCTATACTTATCTTTGATCAATGATGTATCGATGAGATGTTTATGTAATTAGGTTCAAAAACAGTTTCTTGCAATTAGTCATTGGTAAGTCAACTGAAACACATCAAAATATATATATTTTATTATTAACATTATTCTATTTTGTAATTTGACTCCTCCTTGCATGGTGTATTGCAATTAACTGTAAGACAATGCAAGTGACTGTACTTATATAAATAAATAAGATCTAAAGACGCAATGGGAAGGGGAAAATATGTAAAATAGGTTTTTTTTTGTTTAATACACGGCGATTTTCAAGTGGATACGGTTTTTGTTGATATATGTGTTAGAAAGAGAAACGATCGCGGTGTCGTGAACGACAAAGGAGATATCTGCATCTCTTTCACTCATGATAAGAATATAGTGATATATAATGATGGTTTCTCCCAGTCCAAAGTCCAATTATTAAATAATAACATAACTAATTTCATATGTTTGTTTCAGACAATGTTGCATTATCACATAAATGAGAAGGTGCCTTACAGTCAGCTGTTTCGTTTCTTGGAGAAATTGAAGCTCACGTACGGTGCTCTGCTGGAGGATTACTCTGTCACTGAGACCACACTGGAAGAGGTGTTTCTGTCATTCGCCAAACACGACGACGGGATTCACGGCGACGATATGGTGTGAATATGTGAAAGCAATGGGGGATAAGGACTGTAATAGTCGTAAACTGTATCTGGGATTAGTATCCCGGTACGATGATAACATGAATGATTCAAATTATGAAGATTACAAAAGATTACATATTTATGTTGAAATTTAAAATTATAATTGAAGATCGGCCTGTTTTGGCTATAATTCAGAAGATGTGAAGATTATGCATGTTACTGTTTATATTATTGGTAGGGATACATAATTTTCGCAAATAAAAATTGCGAATTTCGCATTTAAAAAAAAAACAAATCCAAAATTTCGCATTTATTCGCAAAAATTAATATTATTAAAAAATCAAACTCAATATTCTTCATTATATGTTTTATATAGCATAATTAGGCACTTATTGAAGACTAGCATTGTAGTGGTCTCGATATTTTCCTCCTTCAGCCTCTGCATCTACACTATTTACTGGAGTAAAGAGACTTTGTAGCTACTAAAATTTGTACGACATCAACAGATGTTTCTTGATTATCGACATCAAGTAGTTGTCTGTGAAAATTATTATATCTATCCTTAATTATATTCTACTCTTTGAAAGATACTCTGTATTCCTTGAACTCTTTTATAAAGATGTCAGCTGCAAGATTTACTTTATGCACCCAGCATTGATTTTGCAAGTATGGTCATCAATAAGTATTTTTAGCAAGTTATAGCATACAGTCATGTAACGTGCAGAGTCTGATACTGTGATGATAAGACTAAGACTAAGAAATGAAATAAAGTAATGCATCTACTTATATTATCCACAGTAAGCGTGTAAACTTTCTTGAACTTTTCGCTTTAATAATGAAAATAATCGAAATTTCGCGGTTAACTGCAAAAACGTAAAAAAATCGCATTTATTTTGCAAATTTCGAATCTATCGCACCTATTTCGTAAATACGAAAATTACGTATCCCTAATTATTGGAAATATTGCTGGGAGATTGTATAAAGTATCTCGACTGTGAATTTTAGTATGAAATAATGCGAATCTATTATTGGTGAATTAAAATCTTTTCATAAAAACTGTCTTAAGATAACTGTTTAATGTTAAAATTAGAGTTCGTAGCAAGTGAATAAAATAATGACGGTCCAGCTTTGTGCATAGAACACATGTATTCAATAGACAGGAGTTTCTATGAAGTGAGTGTCGTCCGGAGGTGTCAGGTGATTGTGTACTTCAAGATTAAGTTTGAACGGGAAGAGGGGTTTTAACATAGTGGTTTATTGGTGGTTTTTTTCTTTTTAATTGCACATTTTATATAATAAACAAATTTGCATTTTTATTAAATTTAAAAGTGCACTTTTTGACAAGTAATGTTTTTTCTTTAACGTAATTATTTTATATTTTGTAAGATATTTGTTTGTTTAAGAGGGGGTAAGAAGAATTAGAAGCTAAAAGAACTTAAATTACACGCTTCGATTCTCCCTCCGATACGTAATTTCTCTATATATTTTTTTTTCTATTTAATATTTACTATATTATAATACTTTAATTGCTTTGCATCTATAATACGAGCGTTTCATAAATGTGTATTTTCGCGCAAGAAATAGGATAATTTTATTTTACTTATTATTTTTGTTATTGTAAACTTATATATTAATTAATATTAATCAATATTAATCTGTACACGAATATAATGTGATATAGGGGAATAAATGTCAAAATATATAGTATACACGACGATTTTCAAATGAATACAGTTTTTGTAGGTATTTATAATAAGCGATGGAAAGAGAAACGATCGCGGTTTGCTGAACGACAAAGAATATAGTCATCCCTTTCTAATGTTTCTTTCAGTCTAATCTGTATCCATTTGAAGATTGTCGTTTGTACTTTTAAGAATTAGGCGTTATGATTGTAGCACTTTTTATTAACTATTAGATTAGATTTTTTTTAAATATATAACGTTGTGCAAATGGCAGCTAATAGAGGCTTGTATAATTTTAAGTGATGGCAACCAATCGGTTATTTCTTTTTTGGGTAAATCCAATTGGAATTTCGAGCAAATATTATGGTGTCAAATATATGCCTTCCGTTGTGTATTATAGAACATCATTATAATTATTTTATAATATAAAAGTAGGGGAAATAGAGAAATATTACACTTTGATTCCAATTTAAAAATATTTTGTTCAACTAATTGGTTGTTGTCATCTAGTTTTAGTTTTAATCATATGTAGTTTTGTGTGTAATTTTGTAATGCAAATACTATATAGAATTGCGTTTTAATGTACTTACATACATACCATAATATGTACTTCAAGTAAATAATGAAGACTGCTTTTTAATGTAGAATAACAAAATAAAACCATATATTATTTTTTTAAAATATCGTTTTTATTTTTGGAGAGCGTTTTTTGATTCTGAAAGAGAATAAAGTTTATACCAATATGGAGTAATAATTATATATATCATAATTCATAACCAATACTAATTATAATATGAAGAATATGCGATTCGGAAGCATAGATTCATGTGTTTATCATAATTTAAACCAACAATTCGAAAGCTTTGCAGCCACCAAGGTCACGGTGAGACGATAGCTGCAAAACTGATTAAATTAAAGCGATATAGTACAAATTTTATAGGTTTTAGATTTTAAAGGAATGCGGGAAAGCACATTAACTGCGACCGTGTCCAATATGTTGAAATGCCCACAATGTTGGTGTAATTTAGTAATTCGACTATCGTCGCTGCTTGTTTGCATCTCGCAATTGTAACACTGAATTCGTACCATCTTTATTCTTCTTTGCGAATGAGAGGAATACTTCTTCCAACGTTGTTTCAGTGACGGAGTAATCTTCAATGACATCACTGTGACTCTCCTTCAACTTCTCTAAGAATTGGAATAGATCACTGTAACGAACTTTATCTAAAATGTGGTAGAGCAACATAGTCTGAAAATAAAAAGTCAATTTTAATAAAAATGCATTGGGCATTTAACAAAACTGTCACGCACTTATTGGTGTCAATGTAAAAAATTATATTTATTTTTATGTCCTAAATTGATTTATAAATATTTAATTCAACACTATTTGCATTGTATTATTGGTTTACACACTAAAAAAAAAAAACAAAGTAGAAAGCCCTTTCGTCATATTTACATCTCCACTGTGTTTTCTTCCATCTTGTTTGAATTGATGGAATTGAATGATTTTTTTAAACGATGCTTAGCTGTATTGCACAAAGATTTTTGATAAACAATATTTATAGTTCAACTTACAGCATGGGAGTCTTTAAGTTTGACATCTTGAAATTGGGAGTGTAATTTTTGTTTCATAGCCGCCATCGAGTCTCCATACTGCGTCGCTAATAATCAAAATTGATGTTTTTAGACAAAATACAGTTCAGGGATGTCTCTCCCGTAATGAAGTTAAAACGAACCTGTGTAGTCGTCGCGTTCATTAATAGTTTTCAGTTTCAGTCGCAAGGCATAACCGCATGCGTGCTTCGCGCGAAGCATGGCTGGTGATCCCATAGTACATATCTCACCTTCATTCATTATGGCAATGCGATGGCACAACGCTTCCATTTCGTCCATACTGAAACACGTGTTTCATATGACCGGTTCTTTACTTGGATGCAATGTATTTATCCGGTTGTTCATTTGGTTATAGTGTATTTATCCGGTTATTCACTTGGCTATAGTGTATTTATTGGGTTGTTTAATTACCTGTGCGATGTGATAATAATGGACCTGTCATGCGCGAGCGCCCTCTTAAGTGCAGCCCAAACTTTTCTTCTGGCGGCAGTGTCTACTCCTGCCGTTGGTTCATCTAACAGTGATACGGATGCATCACTGCATAAAGCAGCTGCGGCCACCAAACGGCGATTGCAACCGCCCGAATATGTACTCACTGGACGGTTAGATACGTGCGCTAGACCTATCAAAAATACAACCATGACTAGACATAACTATGACGGCTAAAATTAATGAAATTTTAACATTGACGTAACAAATCAGTTTGTTTCGCGGAGGTCCTGGGCTCGATTGTCAGTTGAAACAATTTGTTTATTCTTTTTTAATGCAATAATAAGTGAATAACACAAAAAAAGAAGAATAATGAAAATATAAATACGGACCGACGATCTCGATCCATGTTTTGACTTCATCGTTAACATCTTTTGTTTCGATGCCACGTATTATGAGCAACAGTTCCAAATTCTCATCACCCGTCAAAAACTCATCGACTCCTCCAAATTGCGGACAATAGCCGAAACTATATAAATACTGCAATCACAATATTTACATTTACATTGTAGATAGGAACATCAATAATCCGTCATGTAGAATTTAACCTTCAAAATTCATCAAACTGATACATATACATATAGCGAAGGCTTGAATTCTTGCATACATTTGGTTGTGTGCGGTCACATGTTAATATTTGTTCTCACTAGGATTCGTATATATTTGTGTATGGAGTGACGTCACTTCAATAAACCGTTCTCATTGGTCCAATAGAATAGCGGGTTACGCCGTTCGACATGCGCCACTGCTACACTTACCTTAGCCCAATCCTTTTTCAGATAATATCCTCCGGCATATATCTCTCCCCTTGTCATCGGCGTATCCGCCACTAACATCTGAAATGTGGTCGATTTTCCAGCGCCATTGATGCCGAGTAAACCAAAACATTCGCCTGCAACACATTTACATTTATTTTAGACACAAATGTACACACTTATTAAATAGTCCCTCTGCATTACCTTTTTTAACAGTAAAACTAACACCTCGTACAGCATAAATTGGTTTTTTTGTGTCAAAACGCTTCTTGTGCAGGTCATAGGTAATCACATCATTCTCAGGCGGAGCTGTAAAAAGAGTTACATTTATCAAAGACTTGTAAGTTTTTCTGACGGTTTTTAGTTGCGATGATACACGATAATTGTGAGTGGCTTCTTCTTCATGGCTGCTTCTCATTCAGTTCATATACTTCCTCTTAATATTAAAATAAACTTACGTTTATCAATGTTATCCTTGCAATATTCCGTTTCAGCATCGACTAATTCATTGTGGAATTTCTTTGGAGGTGGTTTGTAATTCAAATTCAGGGCTTTTGATATTGCGTTCTGTGTTATTCCATATTCAGTTAATATTGTGAGTGCCTGACGGTTAAATTAGCATAGTTATTTTTAACGGTATTTGTGGAGCAGCGATTAACATTAGAATCATATTGGAAGTCGTTTTATAATCTGTATTACTGACACATTGTAAACTATTATTTAAAAGTAATTATCTGTCAGTCAATTGGAGCTATATAAAAAGAAGTGTTTAATTTAATCAATAACGAATCGTTTGGTGCTTGAAAGGGATAATTCAACGTTCCAATAAAACAAATATTTCTTTTATTAATAATTATGATATATGTAATAAGAATGCATTTGTTTCTCGTCAATTATTTATATGCTCGTGTCGTCTTCGTATGCTTATAGTGGCTATGTTAATAAAATATTTCCATTTCATTTCATATGTATTTAGACTGCAATATACTAGAGATGTCCACACTAATAAATTTTAGTGAAACACTTTTTTCCTTAAATACGGGGTCTCAATCAAACTTTATTACAATCTTAACCAATGAAATCAACCTTGAAACATGGGCGTAGCCAGCCATGGGCTCAGGGTGGGGCAGCAGTCTAAAATAACATGTAACAAGCAAACTATACCTGCGGTCTTACTCCGGTTAATTTTTTTTGGGTCGACTGACGACTGTCGAGTGTGGACATTCTTACAGATTTTAAGTATTGTAGTTAGTACCTAGATAATCAAGTTTTTTAGGTTTGATTAGGTACCTTACAGGTCAGAGCCAGGGTGGGGCAAGCGCCCCACCCTGGCTACGCCCATGCCTTGAAAAGATTTTGATCGCGCACCTTGTAGAGGGCGCTAAAGTATTGATTGCACACGGGCGCTACATGGGCTAGAGCTTACTATACCTTTTATTATTATATATTTAATCAAATATCGAATTAAAATAATCGCAATACAGATATAAATATAAGACGTATATAGACACCATCGTTCGAATAACATTACTTACCGAATAAAAAAGAATCTGTAACACCAGTATTATCAAATGTAAACCGGCACCATTTATTGCTAAGTAATCGTATGGGGCTGACGACGATTCTGAAATTAATATTAAACAATTAATGCTATTTATTTAGTTATTGCTTTTATAAACCAATATGATTCTTACTCCTCCCCGCACTCCGTTTCCAACTTTTGTTTAGTACAAAAATTCAGCGGCTAAAAAAGGATATACAGTAATACCCCGCTTTACGCGACTCCGTTATGCGCGGTTTCACTATAACACGAAATTCAAATTTCGCGCTCAATTGCCCCGCATTACGCGAAAGAGTGCGTATAAACATAATGTAGTCATCAACTTCTCTATGGTCGCGGGAATTTCAGTTTTTTCCGGAACGTATCCCTCGCGTAAAGTGGGGCATTACGTTATTTATGAGGTTGAGGTTATTTATGGATGCCTCGAATCTGTTTCACTTGTACTTATAGGTAATTTGAAGTGACACTTACCGCAACATAATTGAACATTAAAATTTTTAATAGGAACAACGTCCGGGCACAGATGCCTGTTCGCATCGCAATATGCGTTCAACAATGCCACTTGGGTTATTTGCATAAATCCAAAACTGATTGTGAACGGCGGGAACAGATGCCCGGGTATTTGAAGTATTGTTAATACAATCGATTGGTCACCATTCTCTATTAGTTCAAACATTGTCGGTCCTACCACTACACCTAAAACGCAAAGCGGACAAACAACACCGTTAGGTTACGTAAAGTGACAGTTTGTGAAAATAAATGACTTAATACTACAGTCAATTAACTTAGATTTTGTATTTTTGGATAAATAAAGATTAGTATTATATCTATTGTTGAAGTGAACAAACCGCTATTACAGTTGCTGCATATTGTATTATTAAGTATAATTTTGACAAGTTCTGATCGAAACCTACTGATAATGTTAGAGAATAAAGAATAACGTTCGTTAGTAAGCTAAAACACTACAATGATAGGTAACGCGCTAAAGAAAAAAAATACAATTTATGCGACAAGAGCATTGAGTCCATCGTGAGACCATAATCAACCTGCTTTTTCCAATTTTCTATTTTATTTATTTATTATTAAAGTAAAATAACAGTATGATTCGATCCATCACTTACTACACTACAACTAGCTATATTGATGATGGATTATGGCTTTTTGACATGAGGATTTACGTGTAAATTAAAATTTTATAATTTCTTATTGGGTTCTTGCCCGAATGCTTGACATTGCCTTCATCAGACGTCTGAGGCCATTAAAAAAGGAAGAAGAACTAACTATATTACAACTTTCTTTTTATAACGAATAATTTGTACTCACCCAGAATTAAAATATTAATTATTACAAAAAGCGAAGCGTTGTTTCTATTTAAAAACATGCTTATTGTGTATATAAAGCACAGAAATGCTATTATACTAAACATTAATAGGACATACATCGCGACTGAAACAAAAGATTGTGTCATTATACAAAACCAACGACATTTCTAACTTTGGACATTTTTAACTTTTTACCTTACAAAGTATAAACATTTCTAACTTTGGACATTTTAAATTTTTTTCCTTACAAAGTAATTAACGGTATTTTTGTTTAGTTTTGTTTATTAATTAATGTAAAGCGATGCAATGTGTACATTCTTTTGGATTACAGTTTAGTTTTTTTTCTATTCAGCTGTGATCTGTTTGTCTACTTTCACCAACATCATTTTTATTATTATTATCTTATTATTATTATTTTTATTTTTATCTGCATCTATTCCTTCCGTATGCAACCTTTCTGCTGGTCCTAAAGGTTAACTGGTAGACAATTCCCAAAGACATTAAGTTCGCCTTTTGTATTTTTGCAAAAAAGTTTTAAAATCTAAACAATCACCTAAATAACTTTTCTCTACAAAAATTCTCCATTTAATATAAATAAAACTTACCTAAAAAGTCAGCCCTATTAGTGGTATTATCTTCTTCAAATATAACGAGTGAAATGACGATTGAGGGTATATATATAAACGTAGGTGTAATAAGGTCATACAAAAGAGTGACAGCCCAGTAGAGTGGCGGGGGGCAGCCGGACATTATCTGGAAATGCCTGCTACCTGCCTCGCGTTCTTTGCATGGTAACACAATCTCAGCCGACATTGTGTATAGGATAACTGGAATTAAAAGGAAAAAGAAAATAACAAAATTATTAATACACAATTCTATTACTTGACTCCATAATAGTCCGAGCCATTTTTCAAAACTTAAAATTTTTGCGAGTATTAAAAAAGTATTGCACTTAGTCTTACATATTTGTTGTCGGTAATTGAAAAGACATTTTGAAAACACATACGGAACGATAATATTTTTTAAAAATATAATAGTACAAAAATGAAAAGGGAACTCGGCTACATTTATCGAGAGACACAAATAATCCTTCAACGAGCTGCATGTGGTATTAACGCTAGTGTTTATATATATTTTAAATGTATGCATTTTTGTAAAACAAATTAATTCACCCAAAAACTTTGTTAGCACCATGTATAAAGATCTATAACGATATTGTACCGAGTGATAGGTATTTAGTTTTAAAACGCTTTTATAAAATAGACGTGTATTTTAATGATTCGAAACAGTGAATGATGATTAATTAATTAATTTGTAATTTTAAATACAGTAATGCCCCGCTTTACGTTAGTGATATGTTCCGGAAAAAGATGAAATTACCGCGACTTTAGAGAAGTTGATGACTACATTATGTGTATACGCACTCTTTCGCATAATGCGGGGCAATTGAGCGCGAATTTTGAATTTCGCGTTATAGTGAAACCGCGCATAACGGAGTCGCGTAAAGCGGGGTATTACTGTATATTATATTATAGTTAATTATATAGCTGTGGCAGACAGCGTTGACATATTTAAAATTAAATGTGAAACGCAATAACGATATTTGAATAATATGCATCTGTAAAAGTTGAGACGATAACGAGGAAATGTTTATAGACTTGTATGGTATTTACAAAATTAAAAAATTAAATGAAGAAAGTTCTTGATATTATTTACATTGTGTTTTTTATAACCTCCAAAATTCTGTTACAAATAATGCCTAATGTCATGGGCGTAGCGCTTGCCCCACCCTGGCTCTGACCTATAAGGTGCCTAATCAAACTTGAAAAACTTAATTATCTAGGTACTAACTACAATACTTAATATCCGTAAGAAAGTTCACACTCGACAGTCATCAGTCGACACAAACAAAATTAACCGGGGTAAGATTATTTTAGACTGCTGCCCCACCCTGAGCCCATGGCCGGCTACGCTCATGCCTAATGTTATAGCAATATAAAGATATAAATGTAATAAACTCACTAATATATATAACCAACGTCCAAACTTGAGCCATTTCATTGCTTTTCACTTGAACAGTACTACTTCGTTTGATGATTGGATGGTTATACGTGTTAATCGGCATATCTGTGCTCCAGGGTTCATATGTGGACGCATAAATGTTGCTTAGCAAATTCAGAGCGACGGGCGCGGCGTGCATCTCGTCCACGCTGTAATGGACAGACGGCACTTGCTTCGTTTGGTCTATTCCTATTATGAATTTGTTATTTTCGTCGGTATTTTTAGCCATATTCAGTATATCTAAAAGAAAATAACACAATTGAATCCTAAATTTTATTTGTAATGCGTAATCAATGCCAGGATTGCTCATTGGTTAATCGAGTCTATCAAAAAGAAATATCCTACAAAAAAAGGTCAATATTCCGATCTCATTGTGAAAAAGGATGTATACATATTGTAGGAGAACAAGTGGACTGTATTTGGTATATAGAAAATAGGTAAATAGACAATAAAATGTACTCAAGTCGCGCAGAAAGAAATGACAGGACCCACCGCCCGCGCGCGTAATTAGTCACTAGTTGGTCCCACGGCGTCCTCGTTTAACGATGAGTACTTTGAAAACTTCCTTTACTGTGATTGGCGCGGGGTGCGGGTGAGGAGAGGACAGCGGGGAGCGGGAGAGGAAATTTAAAGTGCAATTGGCGCGAATATATATACAAAATCCTACAGTTTACAGGATCACATCGTCTAATGTAAACCTTCAATATGTTTCTTGAGAGGAGAAATCTATTATATTATCACATATATGTAGTTTTCTGCATACAACTAGCGTTGCCATGCATCCGGATAAAGCTAGACATAGTTAAGGCTTCGGATTGCGTGTCCGGCTGGTCCGGCTTTTTACACTTTAATCATAGTCACTTCACAAGTCGAGTTAATAAAGCACTTAGACTGATTTGGCATTCGATTTTATTTATATTTCATTAGAATTTAGGAAAATTTATGGTAACTAATCAACAAAGCTTGGTTTTCGTATACAATTTTTTTTCGTTTTAATGCTAAGACATGAAATCATCAATAATGTAGGGCCAAGTTGGCTGATCTATTCGGCTACTAGATTTGGCGACCTGACGATTTGAGGAGAGGTATATACTCCATCCAGGTTGATACATGAAGTTAACCATAATAGTGATTATTTAAACAACTATAAACTTCCATAATACCGTTTGTAACAGCTCTTACCCTTGGTGATATTTTTCGTAAACACAAAATTGATATTAGGCATTGTTTTAAGCATCGAATTCGTCCTCAAATACGACGTCGGCAGTTGCAAATATACTTTCTTATCGCCGTCGCTGTGATTGTAAATGTCTAAATTCAGAATTCTTCTTGCCTCCTGTCCGTGCGTTGATTTCTCATTTGAATTACTCGTTACGGCCATAAACAAAACAATCGGTAAAGCAACTTGCTGAAAAGTATTATAATTATTTACGATCGAGTTGTTGTGTTCAATATTCAAAAAATTTTCATTGTTGACAGACTATAGTCCCAACTGGAATCTCTTTGAGCTCTTAAACCAGTGATTCTCAACCATTGTGTCGCCAAACTTTACAAATGTACTAAACTCAAATTTCTCTTTGAAAGTATTTTTATTATTAACTTGTAATTAATCCTTTAATAAACGTATTATTGTTTTTGTAGTACATATATTTTACACAATGTAAGTTTGTTTACAGTGTCGTGACAAAACAAAAAGATTGAGAATCATTGGGCCTAATCAATTGTTTTTATATAAATAGTAAACTAACCAAGAGCAGAAATACCCATTTCGAAGAATAAGTCGCTTTGAATTGCCTTTTCAACAATGCCTTAAAAATATTACGTATTCGGGGAAAACCGTTCACTTTATTTAAATTTGCTGAAAATATATACATATATACATATATTTGTATTATATTTAGGCCGCTATTTAAATGTTAACTAAATCAGACAAGTCCTATTTTAGCTCTGAAAATTTTATAGGTGCCAATAAAGTATCTCCTACGATACTGATAAAATAGAATATATTTACATACATCTACTGGCATTTTCCACTTCGACATCTGCTAATGATACGTCACTGCATAATCTGAAAAATATAGCCTCAATGAAAAATTGTGAAAACTTTCAGTGTTTAAGTGGAGAATATTTTATTTCTTAGACGTTTGTAACATAACCCATGTAACTATAGTATATAATATGAATAATATATAGGTACAAAATAAACGATTCTACAGAGCGGGGCGTGGGAAACTCCCACATTTCAAAAAATCGCACTGTCATTGTCTGCTAGTGTTCCTGATTGGAAAACAATTATGTCTTGGGAGTGTAAATCTAGGGCAGATATCTCATAGTTTTTAGAAATGGGGGAAGTTCCTGTGCCTCACTATGTGTCATAAATATTTTGTTCTGCCGGAGTGTTTATTTCAAATAGTGACAAATACTAACTTCAAAAACACTTCGTCCAAAGTGGCGACACCCACCCCCAGGGTCTCGATGCCCAGTTCGTCTCGTCTCTCCTCCAGCTCGTTGAACATGGCCGCGAATTCCTTAGACTTTTTGGCAGGAAGTTTATACGTTAGCGTGTTTGATGTCTGGTCGGTGAGGACTGACTCGGGTATAGTGTCGGTGACTATTCTTGTAATATCCGAGACGGATGCGCCTTTCTTCACTGTCACTGTCAGCCTATAGCCGGTGCCTGGAGTTTTTAACAACAAAACATTAGTCCATTGCATGACTATACTGTATAAAATGTAAAAAAACTTGATGACAACCTAGTGTGGCTGAAATAGGTACTAACTTTATTTACATTCATTGTATTATATTTTTCAAGATGCCTAATTGTGCCTACTAACATTATACAGAGTGTCCCCTAAGTCAAGGACCAAGGAAGTACTAGTAATAGATTTAGTAGATTTATCTAATAATAATAAATTCTTTATTGCATAAAAATTGCACATAGGCGAGCTTAATGCCGCCGGCATTATCTACCAGCTAACCTTTGTCGATGTGAGCAGTGATATTTGGTGCAATGAAAAGAAAATAATAACTAAATATACACAATACATACATTGAAGAATTTTTTTTTAAATTTATTTACTTTTAGTAATTAGGCTCCAATGGAGCGCTTTTACTCGTCTATACAAATATAGATATAAATGAAATTTATTTATTAATTATCAATTTGATTTAGCTGCCGTATACTGGCATTGACCACTTACATACTAATGTCACAATAATATATAATAAATCTACTATGATGTAGAAGAATAACTGCTGTATAGGGGCATTGTCATCCTATTGTATATACCTAATGGTAAACATAAAATGACATAGATTATGTCCAAGCTTTTTTGTCTTAAGATATTCATCTAACTTGTAATATGATTTTAGAATAAGTTTCCTTTTTATGTTATAAGTGAATTAATAAAATAAAATAATTAAGATATATTTGGTTTTAATCTCGCTCGCAGCTAAATATTGAACACATAATAAAATATTTTAAAATAGATATAAAGCTACATTACCAATAGAACTTTTAAGGTACATCGGGGTCGCGTTACACCGCAGTTTACCCTCATGCAAGGCGGCGACTCTATCGCCTAAAGCATCGGCTTCCTCCATGAAATGAGTTGTCAGTAAGACGGTTCTCTCGCCACGGAAATCCTGATATAAACCACAATCGTAAAATAAATGCCATTATTGTATGTCCCAAACCACTCTATTTATAATATAATTTAAATGAACAATTTTTGCTACCGAGTAAAACTAATACTTATTATACAGGATATATACTAGTGGAAAAAATTAAAGAATCAAAAAAAAAATCCGAATTTTTCGACGTTTTGCAGGCGGCTGTATTTCCCTTAAAAAAGCAAATTGAAGCTGAATAAATAAGCTATCCGATTCATATAGTGGTTAAGTTAGAATTTTTTTTCAAAGTTCATAGACCAAAAAAAGAACCGGAAAAATAAAAAAATAATAATTTATTTCCGTATTCATTAGGATTACCTAATACCGAGTACCTCACACGTTGCTTGAAAAATTTTTTTAACGTAAGATCTCAAAACTACAAACTTCAAGTTTCAAAATGCTTTTTTTAAAACTCCGGTACGACCATTTTTAAGGGAAATACAGCCACCTGAAAAACGTCGAAAAATTCGGATTTTTTTTTTGATCCTTTAATTTTTTCTACTAGTATAAATTTATATATAAATTTTCTTTTTATATAAATAAAAGAAATTACTTATTATATTATGACAGGTCATCAGAAAATACAATTGATACTAAATTACATTTAAGATGTTTAATGATTTTCTTTCTACTGACATATGATCACACTTCAGTTGATGAAGTATCTCTGCGCGATTTAAAACTAGAGATTTCTCACCAGCAACATATCCCACAGCTCCCTCCTGGTCTCCACGTCCAGCCCTGAAGTGGGTTCGTCCAGTATCAACACAGTTGCACCTCCCGCCAATGCGCACGCAAGCTGCAATCTGCGCTTCATTCCGCCGCTTAGTTCATTACTTTGGCTATTCTCCTTTCCCTCTAATTTCAATTTTGCTATTAATACATTCGCTGGTTCAACTGACTGCTTATATTCTTTACCTTTTAACTGAAATGTGTATAAACTAGAGATGTTCCGACTATCCGGCTTCTTACTTTGTGTCTATTTCTCAATAAAATGTATGTGTTACTTCCTTGTAAAGAAAATATATTGATGACATTTATCAAACAAAATTAGTATCTTAATTAAAAAATATCTCAACATAATATTTAATGAATATGTCATTGTAATTCTGCGTGATGATATTTGAAACTATCGTCAAACTAGTGAGCTGTAAAACTCAAAAAACTTTTTTTGTTATTTATATTTGTCCACATGTCAGTAGTGACTGAAATTGCAGCGAATCAGCTGTAAACGAAGCGTCACGAGAATCCCTTAAACCGTAGTCGGTCGATTAGTCGGCTTATTTACATCCGACTAATCGGCTAGTCGGCCAATGTCATAATCTGCACATCTCTAATATAAACCATTTTGGCTTAGTCTGACGTGTCAATGTATTCCATATCGTGTTTATTTTAATTTCTTTAACTAATTAACTAGTGTTTTAATTATTTTCTCTTCCTTAAATCTATTTGGTTCTTACTTTTTTTAAAATTATTATTATGTAACGTCTAAACTATGTATTTTTGTAATTTTATTAGAAGTGCTCTATCTATTATCTATCCCTTTATCATCTTGAGCATGCCATCCTATCCTATAAGTAAAATTTCATTTAGTTTGTATAATAGTAGTCCTTTTTATAATATGTAGTCCTAATATAATTTTGTAGGTAGGCTTTGTAAATAAATAAATAAATGTAATATGAATGTATGTGTCATTAGAACAGTCTTTCATTCTTATTGATAAAATTTGTATTTTCATTTTTGTGTTATTCCAATTAGAATAAGTCATCATTAAATCTATTAGAGAATCTGAGCATTGCCAATATGTGTACATCTATTTTTCCAAGACTCCCAAGAGATTGGAAATTTTTGTTAGATGTGTCAGAGCCCAGTGGATATAAAATTTTAATTCGGGAACACATTTCGTCTGATATTATAACAAATGTTTTACCATTGAAAAGAATATAATATGTTCTTTGACAGTAAGATAAGGGAAGGAAAGATTTGATTGCGGACATAGACCTAAATGACGTCTCACAATGCTTCCGTATTGCTTCACATCCATGCCGTTCACGTACACTTTACCATCAGTCGCATCTGTCATGCCTGCACAAAAGAAAACAATATTATACTCCATAGATGGAGATACTTGTTATCACAATCTACAGGTGCCATTCGTTTATGTCATGATTATAAATTTAGTTTGTTTGCCCTGTATAACTCGACCTATTAGATATGGCGTAAAAATTGATTCCTGACGTATTTTTCCTAACTGTAACGGTGCTCGGACGTAGTTTGAACTGTAATCACCTGTGGGCTTATCATGAATTTTAGTCTGGCTTTCGAACGAATTCGCTTCAAGCGATTTGTATGGAAATTTGAGCAGCGCCACTGCGTGCGGATTTGGAACTACAATATTTTAGATACTTTTTGTTAATTATCGAACGACTCGATCTTTCGTTCATTTGATAGATTGCTGGTGCTCGTTAGTCGTTAGTAAAAATTCATGATCCCGATTGCTAACGGATCCGTTTTACTTGTGACAGCTCGATTCGAAAGCCAGACTAAATTTGTGATAAGCCCAGAGATCATTACTTGAGTCTAGAATCTGCGTTTAAATGAGAAACAATCGGTAATAAATCTTTTACAAGCGTTTTATAATAATCAAAATAAAAGAGTAATATTTTGCATATACTTATATATCAAATCCAGTTTATACATTAATTTGCATTTTTTTCTTTTTATTATTTATATTTTAATAAGTAACGATTGAAACGATTTCTTATAAATGCATGTAACAGAACGTAATGACAGCTAGGTTACATTCTAATATGATGAGACAGTTGCAACGGATTATTATCATTGGTCAAAAATGACGTAATTTTTCAAGCGTGTGATTGGTCTATTTTGTTTTGTTAGGTGATGTTTGAAGTTTTGTACTCTAATCAGTGAATTTATGCTCGAACGTAGTTTCTGAATTTAAATTACTCTTCTATACATTTATTTACCTGTTATGATAGACATGAGCGTCGTTTTCCCAGCTCCGTTGTGTCCCACCAACACTGTAATCTCGCCCTTATATATAGTCAGAGTTAAGTGCGACAATGCCGTGAAGGTGCCGCCTTTCCTTGTTTTATATATCTAGAAATATTTATTACAATTGGCAATGCAGACGTTCCGTTAAGTGACACGCCCATGTCCGGTTTCGGGGCATCCATAAATTACGTCACACGTTAAGAGGGGGGAGGGGTCAACAAAGTGAGACAAGGGGAAGGGAGAGGGGGGGGGGGGGTCTTAAATTTCGTGACGTCACATTTCAAAATATAATATATCCAAGTATTAAAACATTATTTTGTTACTTTTCATACTTATGTTTGATTTGATGTTGATTTTATTGAAAATATGCGTGACGTCACACTAGGTAAGAGGAGAGGAGAGGAGAGGAGAGGAGAGAGAGAGAGAGAGGGGGGGGGGGGGGATTACGAGCACTAGTAGGTTATATTACGCTTCACCTTAGAAATATTGACAACTTGTATTCCTGGCTCCAGTTCTTTCGCTGGGGGCTCGAAGTATTGTTTGCTTAGAGGCCTTTTCAACGGTTCTTCGATACATTCATATTTTACTTTACGCCAGTATTCTTTCTGAAATATGTCGGGTGTTTAAAGGCTGAAGTCTCGGATTCGACTCTCGATTGGATCAAATATTTGCAAATACAGTCAAAGCCAGATCTAACCATTAACTTTGGAAATTACATACACAACAAACAGTTAACATGTATGTATTTATGTATATTTTTTGTATATTTTTATTATTAATTGGTATATATTATTATATTTTGTTTTTTTTTTGCACCCTTAACCCCAATTAAATTCGCCATTTACTACCTAAAGGTTGGTTGCCTGGTAGAGATCACTACTCAGTGATAAGGCCGCCTATTGTTTTTATTTTTTTTTTATCTTATTCTCTAATAATGTGTGCAATAAAGAGTTATTATTATTATTATTAACAAACCACACATACATAGAAGAAAAATTAAGTTAAGTTTGCAAATCTAATAGTTGTGTTCAACATATATCAGATGAAAAGTTTTACATACATTAAAACGATATTATTTAGTAACTGTAATACAGATGCTAGACTGTTGCTCACAAATTTCGAACACTATGAAAAAGCCAAGTGCAAAATAGACTTGAGCGTCTTAGGTTTCAAGTAGAATAAATCAATATCAGTGACATTTTCATGTAAATTGCTGAAACGGCGGCGGATTTAAAAATTTACTGATTTTTTTTTTAAAAAATTTTATATATACTTTAAAATACATATGTATGTATCGTAGAGCTGTTGATTTAAAATGTTGAAACAAGAAAAATAATGTTATTCATTCGGCCGGAACGTTACCATTTCGTTATATTCTGTTTATTTTATTTATTTACTTAAAACTTTTTTGCACATTCATTCGGAAGGAATATAAGTTAGACTGTATTCAGGGGCGTAGCCAGCCATGGGCTCAGGGTGGGCCAGCAGTCTAAAATAATATGTAACTAGCAAACTACATATACCCGCGGTCTTACCCCGGTTTCTTTTCTTTTTGTGTCGACTGACGACTGTCGAGTGTGAACTTTCTTACGGATATTAAGTGTTATAGTTAGTACCTAGTTAATTAAGTTTTTTAGGTTTGATTAGACACCTTACAGGTCAGAGCCAGGGAGGGGCAAGTGCCCCACCCTGCCCCACCGTGGCTACGACCATGACTGTATTATTAAAATGGAAATTGTCTTAATTCTTATATGTTTGCGTCTTTTCCTGATATTTATAGATATTGGGAGTCTAGTCTATATATATAGTTTACTAGCTTTTACCCGCGGCTTTGCTCGCATTTAAGTCATTAAATAAGTATCAGAGATCATTTCAATAGAACTATACTCTATATTTTACTACAGTCAATTCGAAGCCATAGTAGCGTAACAAACAAACTCACATTCACATTTATAATATTAGTAGGGATATATGTATTTATATTATTATTTATTGAGTTATTGAACGAAGTGTTACAATTACTGTTGGCGTGGCTTAATTCATGTGAATAAATGTAACCTTAAATAAGAAATTCCAGGGCTTAGAAACGCCGTAAGGGCCGACTACCACTTTGTCCAAGTACCAAGCCAACGAGAAGAACAGCAGACTCTGCACCAGCATCATGAGAAGTGCCACACCCGACGGCATTATCAAATATTTTCGTGTCAAATCACTGAACTTGAGACCTTTGCCTGTAAAGGGAAGTAAACAAGTAAAATCTTTTTGAAAAAAGTAAAAAGAAATATCGCTGAACGTTATTCGATTGTTCTTGAAAAAAGAAAATATCACTGAACCCTCGAGAATTTATAACTGTCTGCAACTGCCTTACGTCACATAGTGGTCGGAAAATCGAGGTCTTAACCATATATTTTTTTTTGTCACGAAATAAAAAAAAAATTAGTATCTCTCTGGTATACCTCCCTTTGGTTAATAATTAACTATGGTGTATATGGGTAGAACCATGAAGGAGAAAAAAATTTTAATTTTTTTTTGCATGGCAGAAATAGAGAGAAACCATATATTTTTTAAAACTTCGTGACAAAATAATTCTATGATTAGGGACCTCGATTTTTTGACTATTGTGCGTCACCCTCAAATCGTTAGATCATTTAAATCTGCACTTTACTTGTAATTAACTCTTAAATTGAAGCGCTCGAGTATTTCCGAGGATCGATTTTTTACTGTTCAAATCGACTGCCTGTGACGCGCGATCTAATATAAAGCATGTAGGTATATCCTTTTTTTATTTATTCACTTTAGTAATTGGGCTCCAATAGAGCGATTTTACTCGCAAAAATTATTACAATGAATTTGGTTTAGCTGCTGTATACTAGCATTGTCCACTTACATACTAACATCATAATAATATATAATAAATCTACTATGACGTAGAAGAATAGCTGCTGTATAGGGGCATTGTCATCCTATTATATACCCACGTGTAAACACAAAATAATATTGGTAAACAAGCTTTTTTATCAGTAAGATATGTATTCAATATGTGATATTATTTTTGTATAAGTTTGCGTTTAATAAATTTCTTAAATTGATAAAGATGTAGGCTTATACTAATATCATCAGGTAACTTATTACATGACATTATTCAGAGATACTTAACAGGGTACAAGGTAAATAAAAACCCTTATTACATAGGACTAGAAATGAACGATACTTACAGTGTATCTCTTTGTAAATAACTTCCTCCCAAAACCAATCGATAGCAATGAACGGAATAAGCCCAGTTAAAACTCTAATTGGTTTTGGTAAAGTCTGATTGGCGATTGCGATTTGACCAAACAGAACGACAAAGAATAATATGCTTAGTATTGTATCACTGTGATTTGCTGAAATATAGGTTTATGAAATGAAATGAAAATCGTTTATTAGCATAGGCACTAAAGGTTTCGGGCTCATCGTTAGAATAATTGTTTCAGGTGTTACTTTGCGGAAATCCATATAAAAGGAAATTATTTAAAATTATCTTGCTTATAATTCCCGCTACATTAGGTCGATGAAGGAAAATAACCTCCACCAACATTCAATAACTTGTCTCGACGCGTTTCGCCACTTCACGTATCCTGATGATGCCACCTTTCCTTCATCGACCTAATGTAGCGGGAATTATAAGCAAAATAATTTAAAATAATTTCCTCATCGTCAGACTTTACCATGGCTTTGGAAAGGCATATGACGAGAAGAAGACCACAAGAAACTCGACGATTGACATTCTTTCGTAATAAATTCATAATTATTAGAAAATTATTTAGTTGAATCATACAATCCTTATTTTTATTTAATTTACAAAACATTTCTCAAGTTAAATTAAAAATTACTCATTTGAAGAGGTCGACCACGTGAAAGACAGACTTTATGGGTAATTATTTTACTAAATTATTAAAGATATACTACAAATAAAAGACTTACTACTCTTCGGTATGTAGCTGGCAATAAAGGCAAATGACATTATGGACAAATAAAAGAATGCTTGCGCAAAAAATATCAGCGCACCGTTAGTGTGCATTAGCACTGGTGAACTGAACGTCTGGAATATCACACTGAGCGCGGTTGCATAAATGACCAAGAATGTTGAACTATTCAGAAAGTGACTCGCATTCAACGTGCATGTCGACACCCCCTCCATTTTCAGTAATTCCTGAAATTGAAAAAAAAATGTAATTTATTTAATATACAGTAGTACTCGAGGTACGAGTTTAATTGGTTCCGTGACCTTGCTCGTATCTCAAAGCACCGTGTGCTGCTGCGAATGTAGATCGGGCGCATGTTGGGGTCGTGTGCGATTCCTCGTATCTCAAATCTTGCTCGCATCTCAAAGCAAAATATTTCAAATAATTTTAAAACACTCGTATATTAGGGCACTGGTATATCGAGGTACCACTGCATTATAAATTTTATAGTACACTAGCTTTTGCCAGCGGCTTCGCTCGCGTTAAGAAGTATTATTATTAATTAGGTATAGCTTCTTTCATCCCCTATTTTATCCCCTTAGGGGTGGAATTTATCAAAATCCTTTCTTAGGGGATGCCTACGTCATAGTAGCTTTATGCATGCAAAGTCTCAGCCCGATCGGTTTAAAATTGACAAAGTTTCATACAAACTTTCATCCCCTATTTTATCCCCTTGGGGGTAGAATTGATCAAAATCCTTTCTTAGCGGATGCCTACATCATAACATCTACCTGCATGCCAAATTTCAGCCCGATCTGTCCAGTAAGTTGGGCTGTGCGTAGATAGATCACTATGTCAGTCAGTCACCTTTGAGTTATATATATTCAGAGATATAGTAAATTGTAAATTAATGAGAATGGACCATCTACAAAGAATACGCACTGAACCAGAAGATATACAGGTTTAGGGACCCGAATTCAGTTCAGTACTTGTGACAATCAGTCAATGTATAAAAAAAGCATCTAAAGCTACAGTTTCTAGAACAAATAATTTACACTAGTTATGTCAACAGGACGAAATATTAGATTTATGATCATTAGTTTGAAACCTCATACGTTAATGGATGCCGACATCATAACACCTTCGATAATAACAACAAAATATAATGATTAACGTAACATTAGAACAATGACAATAACAGGTAAATTTAATAGTGTTCGCCTTGTAATTTTAGTATATAAGCAAAATCAAAATAAACAAGTTCAATGAACGTCACGATCTCACACGAGAACTTTGTCTTTATTTAATAACACCTTCAACTGCCGCGCCGGTACAAAAGAACACATATTATTCACTACAATATTTTAAAGAAAGACGAATTAATAAATGTAATATTATTTATGATAATTAAATTACTCCTGCCAAATCATACCTGAATTCCACTGATGCGCTCCGAGACCATCCGCCCTGCTATGAACAAATAGGGCAACACCAAAGAAAACATGTTAGCCAGTCTTATGAAGATGCCGATGAGTATTTTGCTTTGGTCAATGCAATGCTCCCTTTGCATCGGCAGTTGGTGCAGCGATACATTCTGAAACGTAATCACGCATGCTACATAGATGCTTGATGATGGTCAGAATTATTAAAGTGATCACCAATCACATTAGCATGTTTTTCTGTAATAATTATTATATTCTTTATAATTGCATTTTCATTAATCAATTATACTATTTTTTTTTTCATAAAAAACGGGACGTGTCACAAAAAAGAGGCGGTAAATTTAAAAAATACAGTAATACCCCGCTTTACGCGACCCCGTTATGTGCGGTTTCACTATAATGCGAAATTCAAATTTATTATTAAATTACGCGAAAGAGTGCGTATAAACATAACGTAGTCATCAACTTCTCTATGGTCGCGGGAATTTCAGTTAACGTGATTTTTTTGGGAACGTATCCCTCGCGTAAAGCGGGGCATTACTGTATTTTCAGCTAATAACTTCCAAGTAACTGAGACTCAGTGTTCGAATCTCTCAAAAATTAAGCCGGCACCAATGTAACTTTGTTATACAATTAGGCACTTTGTTCGCTCAGTGCCTGCGATATGTTGAGTATAGGCATACAGGCATACCAAACACCCAGTTGATATTTTGGTCTCGTCAAGCGAAATTATTTATAATTATTTACCGCAATTATTCAAGAATTTGCTTTTTTCGTTAAATTTGGCACTGAAATCTAGCATTGCATTTAAATGGCCTGGAGCGAAAGGGTTAAACTCGTGTCGAGTCCATTTTCGAATTGCCCCCCTGCACTGTGGGGCGTGAGCCCCACTTTGGGAAACACTAGTCTAGACAATTTTTATAGTCTAAAATTCGAATAAATACCACCATACCTTCAACATAGGCCGCCCATTTCGTTTTTTCAAGTACGCCTGATCTACAGCCCATTGTAATTTCATAAAATTCTTATATATTTTACCTTCAAAGTAATATTGTATACAATTAATAATAACATCTACAGCAATCCTAATATTAGCCACATATGCATATATCTTCTGTCTTTGATTAGTGTGACAGAGTAGAATAACCACTACGCTACAGAAGCTGTTATAAAATTAGATGTACACACGAAGATTTTCAAATGGATACAGTTTCTGTAGGTGTAAGCGATAGAAAGAAACGATCGCTGCATCCCTTTCACACATGCCTCAACTTCGACACGACAAGCATATAGCTATCCCTTTCTAATGATCGTTTCTTCCAGTCCAAAGTCCAATCTGTGTCCATTTGAAGATTGTCGTTTGTACTTACCAAAATTCTTTCTTTGAGATTTATCAAAAAAGTCCTTCTTCATTCTGATCGTGTAGTTTAGGCTTCTAGTAAATTTAACATCGTGAATATCGTAATTTCTTCTCGTGAAATTATTATTCGATTGAAACAGATTCTTAATATCTGTAAGTGTGAACTGAAAAACAATTGTATTAATACAAGCAAGCGTCTACTGTCTATAGGCCGTAACCAACCGGCTTAAATGCTACACCCGGATATTACCAGGATTAAGGATGGTCAGGAAATATACTAGACTACCATTTTATTTATGTTATTTTAAAACAAAATATCTCTTAATTCTTTTATTTATTTATTTCACTTATAAATTTTCCTCATAAATATATGTATGTATTTAAGTATATGTTATTATTTATTATTTTATGTAATGCATGTATTGTGTAGATTTAGTTATTATTATTTTCTTTTCATTGCACCAAATATCACCGCTCACACCGACAAAGATTAGCTGTGGGCTTATCACGAATTTTAGTCTGGCTTTCGAACCGAGTTCGCTTCAAACGATTTGTATGGAAATTTGAGCAGCGCCACCGCGTGCGGATTTGGAACTACAATATTTTAGATACTTTTTGATAATTTTCTGGTGCTCGTTAGTCGTTAGTAAAAATTCATAAATCCGATTGCTAACGGATCCGTTTTACTTGTGACAGCTCGATTCGAAAGCCAGACTAAATTCGTGATAAGCCCACTGGTAGATAATACCGGCGACATTAAGCTCGCCTATGTGAAGATTCTTTTTGCAATAAAGAATTTATTTATTTTATTTTTTAGTTTGTACGCATATTGTGCCATATGTATAACTACAGCTCAACTGCAGTTTTTCTTAAATGATTTTAGTATCGATATTGAAGTCTCCTTTTTATTTATGCTTTAATTAATCTCCCTTACATTATTTTCCGGCGGAGGATGTTCATCAAACTCAAGTTCTTCACCAGGACCGAGTTCTAAGGATCGTCTTCCAGAATTATCTAGAACGTCTTCCGGAAGCTAGTTAAGAAAATTAGAGAGCGAAATATAATATATTTTTAAATAATAAATCTCTACTAATATTATAAATGTGAATGTGAGTTTGTTTGTTACGTTTTCACG
This sequence comes from Tineola bisselliella, assembly GCA_028551675.1. Lineage (NCBI taxonomy): Eukaryota > Metazoa > Arthropoda > Insecta > Lepidoptera > Tineidae > Tineola > Tineola bisselliella. The sequence continues at coordinate 320,293 of JAPWLS010001519.1, read as the reverse complement.
CAACAACTACTTAACCGATCGTCATGAAACTTTGTACACATATTTTTGGAGGTACTAGAAGTAACATAGGATACTATTCATAAAAAATATATTATTTTTTACTATAGTTTCCAACTGACTATAGTTTCAGCTATTTGGAATCATATTGATTTATTTCTATTGAAATTATCTCTGATACTTATTTAATGACTTAAATGTGAGCGAAGCCGCGGGTAAAAGCTAATATATTAGCTAGTATATTATAAAGAGAATACATACATGAAATAATAAAATTGCTTCATCGTTAGTCATTTTTCTTGTAAATTCAGAAATATACATTTTAGGAGCTGTCCAGTAACCGACTGTTTTGTGATCTACAAAATACTCAAGCTTGAAATTGAAAATAATTATTAGGTATAATTCAGCTTTTCGGGGGAGGGGAGGGAGGGAGGAGGAGGGGGGGGGGGCATAAAAATCTCACTTCCAACTTCCACCACTCACAATATTAAATTCAAAGATTGAAAAAGGGTGTATGGCCATTTGCTAACCTTAATTTTGTGTTAATACAATAATAAAAAATGCAGTCCACTTAATCTGTGTATGGTCCTTCGAGCCGGATTTAACGAGTTTTCGTCAAAAAGCCATAAGTAATTATTTTCATAAAGTTGTCACTACATACCTATATCAAAAACATTAACTTCGGACAGATTGAGCACATTTCCTACGTCCTTCATTAATTCCCTTGTCATTGGAGTATAGGGTGTATATATTATTCTTCTCAATGGCGGCTCCTTGGTGTTAAAAAGACATACATTACCATAAATTTAAGATATAAAGATATTGAATTGCCAATAGCATAATAGTTTTATTCCTAAATCCCAGTCGATTTGAATTTATAAGACCTAAAGAGCGTCCTGCGTCATTACTAAAACCATGGACATTGAGAATTTATAGTTTACCCTGTGAATAAACAATCTCTCTAAAATTAATTTTATTTAATTTCATCAATTGTTTTTTAAGTTATACGAAACATCGCGTCTAGATATTCTTTGTATTATAGACAAGGGCGTAGCCACGGTGGGGCAAGCGCTCTGACCTGTAAGGTACCTGATCGAACCTAAAATACTTAATTATCTAGGTACTAACTACAATACTTAATATCCGTAAGAAAGTTCACAGTCGACACAAGAGAATTAACCGGGTATAGTTTACTAGTTACATTTTATTTTATACTGCTGCCCCACCCTGAGCCCAAGGCTGGCTACGCCCAAAATTATTTATAGATATGCGTCTAAAGTAGGAAATTAACCGTCCGCTTGTTCAACTTTACCTCGAGCTCTCTTGACATATCTTCCAATTCCGCAATAGTGTTTCTGCTGAGGGCAAGGACTACGTAAATCAGTATCGGTGCGGCCGCTTCTATTACACTATTTATTATTCTTCTTTTTCTAATCACAGAGTTCTTCCAAGACAACGCGAGAAGATGATACGCTGCCTCTGACATCTCAACGAAAACACTCTGTCAGACTGCAACATATTGTTTAATATACTACGCCGTTCACCATCACGTTTATTTTGGCTATTTTTAATTTGAAACTCTAAAACTAAAGATAATCAAAATAAAGGAGACAATAAGTGTTTTCAGTTAGTTAAATATCTTTTACCTTTTATATATTATTTAAATTTTTTATCACAAATACATTCAATATAACACATTTCAAAATTCTCTGTATATGCTGTCAGATAAATTGTCAGGCATTTTGTCATCTTTTGTTGATCTTCTTCATGGCATTACATGTTTTATTATATTATATTTATTAGTGTAATTATTCATTAATAACGCAAATTATTTGTGTATTCATTTTTAATGTTTTATTTATTTTATTTTTCTGCACTATTTACAACGTCACCGTTCACATCTCCCAAAGGTTCTTCTTTCATTAATTGCCTCAAATATCTATTAAAGCCAATGTCAAGTGTTCGGGCAGCAGTCCAATAAGAAATTATAAATTTTAATATACATAAACCCTCATGTCAAAAAAAAAATATATATATATATATAATAAAGAATATATTTATTATTATTTTATAAAGATTTTTATTCCGCCAATGTCGAGCATTGAGTCCGCAATACTCTCTAAGCAAAACAAAAAATCCTAATTTTTAAATTAATATCTTTTAGTTTTATTTAGCTTCTAATATTATCTTTAAATTCATGACAGTTTTGTGCTAGGTCTAGAGATATATCGAGTTTAAAGGTCGTGTCATCCAGTTTATAACAGGCTTTTAGCCGGACTGATTCAATTTACACTATAAATAATTCATAGGGGAAAAAAATTAATCAAAATAATAAGAAAAACATTTATTTTAATTATAATAATTAAAATTAAATTAATTACTCTCAACCTTCATCTTCGTCTTCTTCTTCTTCAACATGAGGCTCTTCTTGTGCAGGCTGTGACAATTAAGAATATTAACACTTTCAGAAAAAATCATGTTTAGCTATAACGTAGTACAGAGACATCTGTCTGCAGATAATGGTCATCTCCGCTATGCTGACATAAGAAGATAAATATGCAGCATCCAGATTAACTGGGCACAATCTTTTCAGTAATTTAACAGGCAATACCTTATCCTTTCAAAATACAACCTTTAAGAAGAACTTACCTCAACTTCATCCTCTACGACCTGGACTTCAGGTATTTCCTGAAATAATATTATATTATGTACTGATCTGCAAAAGAAGATGGACTCTATGCGCTGTTTATATCTAACATTTATTCCATATTCAAAACTACTATATCTGTCAGACCTAGAACAATACAATCATGTAAGACCCAGACTGAAAAATGCTTTTATTTTTAATTTTTAATATAGTATTAATGAATATCAATAAGTATTTATTTTGAGTCAAAGACTTCTATACCTATATCTAGTTTCAACTAATTCGTGTGTCATCTTGTAAGAAAATTATGAAAAAAATACTTTGAAATTATGTGAATATACCCGCTTGTACCGAGGCATATACCAATGGTAAAGCAAAAACTTTTAACTAACAATCAGATCGTATAACCCGACTAATAAAAGTATATATTCAAGTACATCTAAATTATGTATTTTTGTACTTTTATTAGAAGTATAGTATGTATCCTTTTATCACCTTGAGCAATGAGCATGCCGTCCTATCCTATAATTAAAATTTTATTTAGTTTATAATATAATAGTACTCCTTTTTATAATATATAGTCATAATGTAATTTTGTGGGCAGGCTTTATAAATCCCTACTAATATTGCAAATGTGAATGTGAGTTTGTTTGTTACGTTTTCACGCAACAACTACTTAACCGATCATCACGAAAATTTGCATAGATATTTTTGGAGGTAAGTACTAGAAGTAATCTAAGATACTTTTTATTGAAAATAAAATTTATTTTTACTATAGTTTCCAACTGACTATAGTTTCAGCTGTTTGGTTATCATATTTTTATTGAAATGATCTCTGATACTTATTTAATGACTTAAATGCGAGCGAAGCCGCGGGTAAAAGCTAGTTAATAAATAAATATTAACTAGACGTATTATACTTCATGAAAAAAATCAATAATAACCGCAATCTCTTGTTCTTCCACACTCTCTAGTTCCTCGAACTCATCTCCATATCCGACGGGGAAGAGTACAAGACAATCTCTTTCTCCTGTTTGCACGTCAGAGCTAATGTAGCACGGATTCAGACCAGCTAATTGCAGCAGTGGGAGACTTCTTTTGCGCGATACCATTAGTGCCAAACGATCCTTACTAGAATGGATAATTATATTTGAACACTCTATTGCAGTGTTTCCCAACCTTAGCCTTTCTAAAATTCTTATGCCCTCCTTATGCAACCAAACACCCAGTTGATATTTTGGTTTCGCCAAGCGAAATTATACTTAATAATTATTTACCACAATTATTTAAGAACTTACTTTTTTCGTTAAATTTGGCACCGAAATCTAGCATTGCATTTAAATGGCCCGGAGAGAAAGGATTAAACTCATGTCGAGTCCATTTTTGAATTGAACCCTGTGGGGCGTGGGCCCCACGTTGGGAAACACTGATCTATAGCTAAGGATTACGAAAACATTGTAGATAAAATAATTTTAACATACTGTCGACGTATTCGTTGTATATTGTCATATTGCTTGACAGAATAAGCCAAGTGTTCCATGTGGTAAGGATCTTCACCTTCAAATACGCCTTTCTGAAAAAAGATCCTATAGTAGTGCAGTTGTCCATAACTGCTACCACAAATATATGGTACAATAGTAGACAAGAGTTTTAACCCGGCGAGACCGTGGTGAAAAAATGTAACAAGGACTATGTGGCAGGGTATGACATACCCGTTTCAAAAATTGGCTGTAAAACTTGACCCTTAAGAAAAAACATTACAAAAATTATTCCTCATTATAAAAAGACTAATTTATAACGTATTGGAAATAAAACATTTGCGCCATTTCAACAATTTTTATATATTACTTAACTGGAAACAAGACACTATACATTTTCAACAAAAATTTTCACACTTGCAAGAAAACGACAAATGAAACTAAAGAAAACAAGTTTTATGAAAAAAAACTTAAAGGTATGATAGACCATGAAATAAGTAACTATATAAGCTTAAAAAAATAATAAAACATCTTAGGACTATCTTAAGAACTGGAGTCCAATTCAGTGCAGTTTTTACAAAAAAAGTTGCATACTCCATAGCCTTTGCACATACGAATTTTGTCTTCCGATCCTTTTTGTTTGGGCAATATCCGCATCTAATATAACGACCAGAAACATTTTGAGTCGATGAAAGTGGTTTGTTTCGTCGTGATCGAAAATCTCTTGGTCAGTATCAGATTCAAGATGGTGTTCACTACAATGGTCAGATTCTTCTCCAGAACTCGTCTATTCGGAAGTATTTTCTAGTACTTCCTCCAGCATGGACCGAAGTCGGTTTTCTTTAGTGTCAACGTTCATTTTCTATTAAAATTTACAACGCAACAAAGAAATTAAGTTAAAATAGCAGAAAAAACAGTGTCAGTTTTTGTCACGAAATATATACATCAACTATGTGGCAGGGTATCGCATGCCCAAACGCAGTTTGCAAGCATGCATCTCGAGCGCAGGCTAATGCTACACTTCGATGACGCCACTATCCCCTGCCGCAACCCTTTAACTCCAGCTACTAAAAGCAACAACAGATTTAATGGTCAAAAACCAAAAATACACACAAATAAGTAACATGGTGGGTATGACATACCCTGCCATGGTCTCGCCGGGTTAAGAAGTCAGTGTCAATGTGACACCCGGTCAGAGCACAGCAATATGATTATACAATTTAAACCAATTAATTTAAAAAATAAATAAAATTTGAACAAATTTAATAATTTCAATTAATTGTTTATTTTCATTTACTGTTTCCAATCGTCAATTGAATAAAAATATTTTAATTCCAAATATGTTTTCAATTTATTTTTAAATTGTATTAGGCTCTCATCACATTTTATCGCTCTACTGCCAAAAAATTATTTGGCCTCAAGTTTTTGGGTCTCGAGTATTCATAAAACAAGTGAATGTGCTTCTTAACAAAAATACATGCATTTAAAATCTTAGACATTACTTCTTTCTAGTCTAGTTAAACAAACATTGAATTGTTTATGTCGATATGTAAGACTGTTTTACCGATGGAGACGCTCTAAGTAAAGTGAAAGAAAAAAATACCTGTAATATTTCAGTAGGAAATTGCTGTATGACTTCATTGACATCATGCCGCTTCATGACGTCAAACATAACGAGCACATGCGGCGGGAGAAATTCAGACTCGATAGCACAGACTTGACTTATTAGCTGTTAACATTAAACTGTAGCTAGTATCTCGAATGGAATAAAAATCTTTATCATAGTAGGCCGATATGTGACTACAAATATTTGGACCCAGACCCAAAACAAATACCTTAGTTTTAATAATAACATGTTTCAAATGAGAATCAAGTCCGCTACCAATGAGTTGTGAGCGAATATCGAGTGGGTCCAATAGAATAGATCAGTCCTTCATTCTAATTGGAAGCGCGTCTATTTAATGTCTCCATAACTTATTAGATGGGTCAATTTTGAGAACCACTGGTCTAGATTATTAACATTACGTGAGTTATGCCATATATTAAAGTGGCATACCTTCGGAAAAAATAAAGTAAGTCCATTAGCTTTAGCTAATTTATTAGGTGGTGTATACAATCCTGGTATGATGAGACCGCCTGGTGGTATATAATCTTCTCCTTCCACTGATACGTCCGAATGAAATTCCTCCTCTTTGGGTTCTGGTTCATGTTCCTCTTCAGTCTAAAATTTCGGATATTTTTTATAATAAGATTTGTCGGCTTACTAAATGCGATAGTAACATTGATTTTCATATTAAGTGGATATATTTAGCTACTCACTTCTTCCGCTACTTCCTCAACTACTGCTCCTTCTTCACCAACTTCTCCCTCCTCTCCTACTTCCCCTTCAACTTCAGGCTCCGGTTCTTCTGGTAACTGTTACATACTCATATCATCATCATACCATTTAGAGTTTTTGATTAGGTGTTAAAGTTAACTCACTCCAGCTTGTATTCTGGCCATTCTTTCTTCTTCTTTACGTTGCTTCTCCAGCCTCTCCAACTCTTCTTGCTCTTCTCTTAACAGTCTAGCTCTTTCTGCTGCAAGCCTATCAGCTTCCTCTTGCTCTTGACGCTGTTTTTTAATATTATTTTTTAAGACATTTTTAATAATCAAAGTTGACTCAATAGACGTACCAATTTCTCTAACTTTGCTTCATACCGATCTCTTCTCACTTGCGGTTTTGTTTTACTTATACTAGCATATCTTTCAAATGCTGGAATGGGTGGTAATTGTTTTTCAGGCGGTGCATCTTCCTTCGGCACTGGTATCTCTTCATATAAGCAATAACGGAGCAACTCTATGTTTCAAATAATTATTAATTTACCTAATGTATTATGGATTATAAAGCCTTCAAGTAAAATGCTTGTGACTTAAGTTGAAGTATTTTAGCTTAACATTAGGTGCAATTCGTAGGAAAAATATTTTACGTTTCAGTATAAACTAAACGGTATTAAAATTATTTTGTCTCTCTCGTTCACCGTTTAAAAGAAAGAGACAACAAATCTACATTTTTTACAGGGAATTTTGAGAGCGAATTTGATTCGTGTTAGATTATGGATATGTTCTAATAAGTGATTTTATTTTGATATTTCTTTATATTCTAACAATTTTGTTTATATATTATATTTCTATTTATCTCAAACATCTAGCACAGGTTTTTGAACCTAATACAGGGGCCTTGCTATTTTTATATACCAAAATTCTTTACTAATAAACTATTTTATTTAGTTTGACTTTTGCCTTTACTGAATAGTAAGGAATACTAACTAACAAAGTCGCGTGTGTCTGTCTCGAACATTTTAAACACAACCACTAAGACTTCTCCAGTTAGCAGCGCGTGCAGACAGGCCTCGTTTGGGTCAATGTCACTCATGTACAACACTTCTTTCAGGTGCTCCTCCTTCAATTGGAACGTCTCTTTAGCTGCCACGTTTATATCTATAATTATTATTTTAATTTGATTTTATATGCCAATACTGACATAGCATTTTAGCCTGATGTTAAGACCAGAGATAGTGCCACTATGCCAGTTTGAGAAAGCGAGTGTTCTCCATCCAAATTGGCAATGCACATTTCTTTTGTACGTTTGGGTCCGTACAACATGACAATTAAATGTTTTAATAATATTCTGCCAAGAGCGATAAAATCTGATCAGAGCCTAATACGATTTAAAAATAAATTAAAAACATATTTGGAATTAAAATGTATGTATTTAATACTATGTAAATAATATGTATGTATTATTTATTATTTTCTTTTCATTGCACTAAATATCACCGCTCACATCGACAAAGGTTAGCTGGTAGATAATGCCGACGGCTTAACGCCTATGTATAAAAAATATTACTGTTTTTTTTGCAATAAAGTATTTATTTATTTATTTTATTCAATTGACGAGTACTACAATGTGATCCGAAACAGTAAATGAAATTAAATAATTAATTGAAATTATTAAATGATATATTGCTGTTTTCTGACCGGATGTCGAATGTCTGATTTGTATGACATCTTAACTATTATAATTGTGACATGCAATAAAGACATTTGAATTTGAATTTTGTTACTTCATGGGTGTTAAATTAAAACTGTACAATAATGATATCTACTTCGAACCAAAATCTGTGTGTTAGTAAGTTTCTTATATTTCCCATGTAGATTTCAGTAGTCACTTACTTCAGAGACTTTTATTTAATGTTAGTGAAAATAACCCAAAGTAGCTACGTACTAACTGAATCCCATTTTTCGTACAAGTCGTAATGGGCTTGGTGGCAGTGAGGCCAAAACATAATAAAATTGTAGTACGGTATGTTGTTGGCCAATCTCTCGGAGACGCGTTTCTTTCTGGCCGCTAGCGTTATTTGTTGAATCTTCTTTGCTTCTTCACGACTCTGTTCTTCTAATTTCAAATCGGCTTCTAGTTTTTCCTGGACACAAGTTATTTTATTTTGGGCAAACACCCGAAGTGGCAAAATAGCGCCTTAGATTTAATAATTTATTTAGACTGTTTTCAAATTTATTTTAAGAATTGGACTTTTTATGAAAAGCCTTATCCCTACTAATATTATAAATGTGAATGTGAGTTTGTTTGTTACGTTTTCACGCGACAACTACTTAACCGATCATCATGAAACTTTGTACACATATTTTTGGAGGTACTAGAAGTAACATAGGATACTTTTTATTAAAAATAATAATATTTTTTACTATAGTTTCAGCTGTTTGGAATCAAATTGATTCATTTCTATTGAAATGATCTCTGACACTTATTTAATGACTTAAATGCGAGCGAAGCCGCGGGTAAAAGCTAGTATAATTAATAAAGTGTCATTGTTAAAAGATAAATAGTTAGTTTTGTTCTAGCTTATTATAAAAACCGTTCGTTTTAGGATTTCATAATCACTTTAATTTAATTCATAGTTATATGTAAAATAATTTTTAAAAACACAATAATTTGGTTTTGTGGATATTCTCAAACTATGGGTTGCGAGCGAATATCGAGTGGGTTTTAAAATCTAACATGTATGTATGGGTTAATAGAATAATCTTTTATTCATATTGGTAATTCTGGTATCTTTATTTATTCCATTCCAATTGGAATAAATAAGACTGTATTAAGAATGTATTGCAGTTCCACGACTCGCTACTGGGGAATTTCTGAACAATACCTTTTTTCTAAGTCACACATGAGTTGTCGGAGTCTAATTAACTTTGGGAACTACTGATACATATTCTTTTTTATATAAGTACCAATACTTACAATGGACAGTGGGGCATTGTCTGTATGTACGTATATAGAAAATTACTAATATTAATCACTAACAGACTCCTCTGGTAACATTTCAAACACTTCGGTCCTTTGTAAGGGCTCTCCGGTCTGCACCTCGCGCGCGAGTAGACGAAGCTCTTCCTCCACTATTTTACACAATTCAATGCCATTTGCACCAAACAGGGCTCTTGTCAATTTGCCTTTCTGTGTAATACATTCTTTTACAAACATGCAGTTACACCAAACAACAACATTCAAGCAGTGACGTAGCGAGAGGGAGGGGAGACAAGGGGAAGGGGCATCACCCTCGGGCGTAAAACAACAAATTCCTGGACAATTGATTTCTGGATCTTTTAAATAGTTCTTTGCTAAGCTATGATATGCTAGTAGAACATGCTATTTATATTGTACACTGTTATTAGCTTAAAACACAATAGCAGCATATTTATGTGCTACATGTATCCCTCTTTTTATTGCTATAGAAGGTATAAATTCGCCACGTCTAACTACCAAGACAATAGTGAATATAATTACCGATATCAATAGAAAAACTGGTTCACTTTTATTTTTGAAACGTATTAGTGCTTGTATGTGGTCAGATGGCGCCTTGAATAATAAATAATACATGTATTAAACTTTATTAAAGCATAAACAAATGCAGCTAAATCCCTTACAAAATCAGTGGGCTTATCACGAATTTTAGTCTGGCTTTAGAACCGAGTTCGCTTCAAGCGATTTGTATGGAAATTTCAGCAGCGCCACCGCGCGCGGATTTGGAACTATTATACAATATTTTAGATACTTTTTGTTAATTTTCGAACGTCTCGATCTTTCGTTCATTTGATAGATTGCTGGTGCTCGTTAGTCGTTAGTAAAAATTCATGATCCCGATTGCTAACGGATCCGTTTTACTTGTGACAGCTCGATTCGAAAGCCATACTAAATTCGTGATAAGCCCACTGGTGTCGGGTAAAGTTAGTTATCTCACCTTAACCATAACGATTCTATCTTGTCCAATTTCTAATTTAGCTTTCCTTATTGCAGCTGACATTGCAGTACAATAACCGCAAAATTCGGAATATACTTCTAAACCTAGATATATAGAAATCAATATGTATCACTAACTACAATATTCAATTATACCTAATGTATAATGCTTGTAAAATACCTATTAGATAGTACATGCAGCGATTTTCAAATGGATACACTTTTTATAGGTATACAAGCGATATAAAGAGAAACGGTCGCAGTGTCGTGAACGGTAAATGATGTTAAAACGCCTCAACTTGAACAAATGAACGGCGACACGATAGGAATATAGTTATCCCTTTCTAATGATCGTTTCTATCAGTCCAAAGTCCAATCTGTATCCATTTAAGGGTTGTCGACTGTACGCGCGAGATGAGTTACAATATGAGTTGATAGCTATCAACTCGCGTGTTTTTTTAAATACTATGTTAAAATGATTCAAAATAGAATGTGCGTTTCCATTCTCTCTCCTCTTGTTTGGAAATTTACCGCTTTATCGAAGTTTGAATGGCTGGACTCGACTTAATTGTTTAATAAAAACTATACAAATAGAAAAAAGAAGTGGGATCCTCTTGACATTAAAATTTTGTAGGTATTACGTAAATTATTTAACACTAGAAGTGTCGGGCTGCATACTATATCCTTAAAGACCGCAGCCGTCAATTTTGTTTACTATAAGAATATCGCTGCCGTCACATTGACGTAAAGGAATCTCGTATACCACAAATATAATAATGGTTTTTTATATGGATTTAAGCTGACAATAAAAAATTAGGAAAAGCAATAAAATACGAAAAGAAACAAAAACATAGTTTGTAAAATATTTAAGAATGAAATCGCCGTGCCGTCAAATTGACGGTGTTGGTCTTTCTAGTGTTAACGAAACGGGTTCGTGTTTTAACATGGGAGTTTACATGTGTATTAAAATTTCATTTCTTTTTGGGGTTGCCCGAATACTTGACATTGGTAGAATTGTCTTCGCTAGACATCTGAGGCTATTTAATAAAATAAGAAAAAGAAGGAGTTTTACGTGAGAATTAAAATTTTGTAATCTCTTATTGGGTTTTTGCCCAAATACTCGATTGGCAGGATTGACTTTATCGGACATCTGAAGTTATTAATTTAAAGAAGAAGAATAAAAAGAAGAACTCACAAATAAGTTTATCAGCATTATTTGTAAGGAATGCTTCAAAGTCGTCGTTGGTTTCGAGCGTTTCCTGTATTGAAACTTGTTTTCGAGCCATTCTTATTAAATTACTCTATTTTGATAGAATCTTTATAATTGATTGACAACTTCAATTTGTTTTGTAATCAAAGGTATCATTGTCCATGAAGCCTAGACTTGAATGTGAATTTTTTCGCAGTTTACACTTTAAAATTAATGTACACATTTAGGACTATGGTTGAAATATTTTAATTTTTTAATAAAAACAATGGCATATATTTAGTGTCGTAGTCTACAATTAAAAGTTGTAATCTCGACAAATGAATTTTACACAAATAAAAACTTGGCCAAATATTTTTAGACTAACATCTTCTTTTTTAATTAAATGGCCTCAGATGCCCGATAAAGACAATTCTGCCAATAGCCAATTAATATAACCTAATGAAAGTACGATTGTAATTTCAGTCTGCGCTTAGCCTTCAGTATTGATTCTTCGATACAATGTATTTTTTGACATGAGCGTTATAGTTTTTACGTGTAAAGAATTAGAATTTCTTAATTTGACATGGTGCCACGTGTGAATTACTCATAATGGCAGAATCAACATGGCAGAATTGTCTTTAATCTGAAACCATTAGTAAAAGAAGATTTTTTGAAAGCCATCACGTGTAGATAAGACTTCAGAAGAAAACACAAACTTCAACATTATACTGCTTTTTTTTGGCATGAGGGTTTTACGTGTGAATTAAAATTTCATAATTTCTTATTGAATACTCGACATTGGCAGAATTATCTTTAATAGACAACTGAGGCCATTAACACTAGATTTACCAGACCAGTCAAAATGACTGGTGTTGCAAGATCAAATTAAAATTCCTACTGCATCTAACATTTCCTTTAATTCTTCTAATCTTCTTTAATTTATAACAGAAGAATTAGTTTTATGAATTTTATATTATTTTATATATATATTTGTAATAAATATATACTTTTTTGGTTTTGGTAGAAATAGGTATATTGAAGCTGGTAAATCTAGTGTTAATAATAAAAGAAGAAAACATTAGACTGCATGTATCTATCCCTCCCTGAATTTGAATGTAAGCTGAAATTTATAGAAATAATTAAAATAAAATTCATATAAATAATAATTTACTTTAATAAATAAACACAGTACTAGTACAAAAACTTCGCTTATAGGCGACAAACGCAAACGCCCAAGGGGTAGGCAGATGACTCAGACCGTCGACTCTTAAATTTTCGATTTATACGGCATCAACTTCCATTGAGACTGTACGATCTCCTTATTATGCTCCATTAATTGTAGTTTTGTTTTATCTGAAACACAAAAACGAGTGTTTGCTAGAATTGTCTTCATTAGTCATCTGAAGTCACTCATAAGAGAAGAGAAACAAGATGATGCATTTTAAATATTGGTTTCCAATTTTTTTAACCTTAACCAGAATACGTTATTTTTAATGGATTTTTTTTTATTTGACCAAGAAGAATGCAATGCTGGACAAAGAGAGTAGTCCCTTACTACAACTCTTGAATTTCTTGACAATTCTCTCCATCTACATAACCATCCAATCTAGAATTCCCCACAGTGGTTTTTTATCCATCAAAAAAAGAAGGAACACATACCTCTATGAATCATATATTCTAAAATGAAGCCTTTAAACGCGTGCACGGGAACTGCTAAATTGATAAAAGGATAGCACGCCTTCAAATCCTGCGTTTGCGCATTGCACACAATCACGCCGACTAATTCAATTTTATGGGATTGATGCGTTAATTTGTAGATTGGACCGCCACTTGAAATAAATGAAATACAAAAAATGCATAAAAACTCACAATGACGTATCTCCAGCTATGCAAATACATCAAAACATCGTATTCAAATTAAACAAAAATAAATGCGGCAGTAAACCACAAAGTTTTTCAAATTAGTTAAAAACATTTTTTTTTAAAGTAAAATTACCTAAATCCGGATTGTACACAACATGACGTCTGCATCATGGTAGGAGATACATTACTAACGTGTCCAGCAGATATCGTAGGTCTAATATCGTGCAGATGGTTTTCATTGAAGAAAGGGAACCCTGCTGCTATCACATTATCACCTAAAATTTCAGTTCATTCATGACATTTCCAGTGTACAACGATGCATTTTTTATTAATTAAAATTCATTAAAAATGTATAAATATAGGCTAACGTGTAAATGGTCCTTCGAGCCGGATATTATTAAAAAATACCTTACCTTTGGAAACAGGTTTTTCAGCGAACTTAATGGGTACCAAATGCTCCCAGTTTTCAGGATTTGTGTATAGCAATGCTAAGTCGTAGGCCTTCTGATCCGCTGTCTTGTATCGGACTATAGCTGTTTCTTTCACACCTTGACTGTATATAGTTACTTTTTCTGTTGAATACTGTACAATAAAAATTATACCATATAATTTTCATTAATTTAGTTATTTAATATTCCTGCAACTACTCTAGCTAGATTTTAAAATGTAGGCTAAATATGAAATAATATACAAAGATTCATTGTTAGACATCTGTATTAGCTTTCTTTTTCTAGACCGCATCCAGTCTAACACCAGGAAAATATTACTATAAAATATTGTCATACAAATCTCACAAACCCATGTTCATACCAGAGCAAGCACAGACAAAAGGAGATCATTCCTCTAACAAATCCCTTTCGTCTCAACCTTACGCTTCCTTGCTAATGTAACAGCTTAGATATTCAATAATTACTTACACTGGCAATAACATGCGCACACGTCAATACATGTCCACCTCCTATATAAACACCAGTACCCCAAGTAGGACCACATCTCACCAACACACTCCCACAATCTATTATATCTAAAACAAACATATTCCGAAGGTTAGGTCCAAGATTCACTGAACGATTAGAAGACTGAACTAACAACTCTAGTGGCCGACAGATGGCGCTCACAACTCGTAGGTTAACACTTACTTATAAGTTGAATCAGAGTATCACTCGCTTCTTTTGTCAACGGTCTTTCAATCTTAGCGACGCGTAACTTCGTTGTGAGCACTGTTATTAATGGGGCCACGAGCGACAATCCGACCCATTCACCACGCGACCAAGATACACTACTTATCACCATGCCTATTAAATTGGACCTGTAACAGGTTCAAAATTTAACAATTAAATTTAAGAGGCATTTAAGGATTGATACCATTACATACTGTGGTCCAGCCATAACTGGTCCACCTTCGGACCCGATCGCGGTTGCAGCATCAGTCATGAGTAGACACGGGCGTTTGCCCAGAACACCACAGACGGAGCCCTTTGTCACTGTATTCAAGAAGGCCTGGAAAACAAACATACAACAGACCACTGCTGGACTACATGACTGTTGCTTTTTCTTCCAGATGGACTTACTTCACAACCGAAAGGCGTCGAATACACCTCCAGTGTTGATCCCCTATCGGGAGGCGGTCTTACTAAATCCAATAGCTCTGAGAGTGGACGCAATGTTTTCAAACCTGAAATATACGTATAGAACAACATATAACCCTCTGAAGGAATTATAATAATAGTAGCTTCTTCTTCTTTTTCTTTATTAATGACCTCAGATGTCTAATGAAGACAATTCTGCCAATGTCGAGTATACAATAAGAAATTATATATAAAAGGTTACGCTTTAATTTGTGTCAATTTTTTTAAAAAAGACAAGTTTATGACGGGCTATGACGGCCGTCTACTAATATAGAGCTAACTCTAACCTAACCTTTTCGTTATTCGTACAGTTTTGGGGTCCTCAACTAAAGCCAAGCCTTATAAAATTTTAATTTACACGTAAATCCTCATGTCAAAAAAATCCCTTTAAAAATATTTATAATGATAATATCTATAAAAATATTTGTTACTGAAAATCGAAAGTTGAAGACAACTGCATCAAAGTGGTAACTAAAAAAAACCAAATCTCATAGTATATTGTATAACCAACCTCCTTTCAAGATTAGAAGAATTATAATTTTAAAAACAAATCAGAGCAATCAAAATTTGATATACACTATTCTCAGAGAAAGTGTCATACGCTTTTTCTCAAATAAAGCAATTGTTGTTTTTTCATACGTTTCCCTTGTTAATATAAGCACTTACAATTTCTTCGAGGTCATTAGTAAAAGAAGAAGAAGCAATTAAAAAATGACTGATTATGAAAAACCACCATATTATACATATTACGATACGCCGGACGGTTGTGATATTTTAAAGAAGGTAATTTTTTCCTAATCTTAATTCTATACAATCCCGTCATTACAGTTTCAACTAGTACGGAGTACATTATGTTTAGCATTAAGTTAGCCGCAGTGTTTGTTATTATTAGAGATGTTCCGACTAGTCGGCCACTAGTCGGTAAAGCCGACTATCCGGCCACTATCGTAGTCGGCGACTAATCGGTAAAAAGCGCCGACTAATCGGTAAAAAGCGCCGACTATCCGGCTTCTTACTTTATGTCTATTTCTCAATAAAATGTATGTGTTACTTCTTTGTAAAGAAAATATATTGATGACATTTATCAAATAAAATTAGTATCTTAATTAAAAAACAAGTCAACATAATATTTAATGACATATATTGCAATTCTGCGTGATGATATTTGAAACTATCGTCAAACTAGTGAGCTGTAAAACTCAAAAACTTTTTTTGTTATTTATATTTGTCCACATGTCAGTAGTGACTGAAATTGCAGCGAATCAGCTGTAAACGAAGCGTCACGGGAATCCCCTAAACCGTAGTCGGTTTGGCCGATTAGTTGGCTTATTTACAACCGACTAATCGGCTAGTCGGCTAGTCGGCCAAAGTCATAATCGGCACATCTCTAATAATAATACTTTATTCACATATTTAATTGTATACATAAAGAATTCACCGATGGTCCCCACACTGTCTTATGGGACAGATCAACAATACAAATTGCGCACACTAGGTTAGGTAGAAAAGCTGATAAAAAGCTTGGACATAATCTATGTCATTTTATGTTTACCCTTAGGTATACAATAGGATGCCAATGCCCCTATACAGCAGCTAAATCAAATTGATAATTATTAAATTAATATATTTATTTCATTTATATTTGTATATGTATTGATGAGTAAAAGCGCTCTATTGGAGCCCAATTACTAAAAGTAAATAAATAAATAAAAAAGGTGGAAGGGAGTTTCTGATAATATAATAAATACATATATATATATATATATATATAGTATCTACATACATATATAGGTTTCAACAGAAATACTAGTACAACAGTACTGAATCCAATTTAAGTCTTTTAACACTAGGTTTACGGGACGCGTCAATTTGACGCATTTTGACTTTTATCAGAGAATTACCAAAAACTGTTTAAATTTTTATTTTATCTCTTTGTATGACTTTTATTCATTGATCGAGGGAAATATATATTGAAGTCTATTTTCTTTAAAAGTGTTGAATTACTGAACTTGTCTATGTGGTAAATTGACGCGTTTTAGTAGAAGTAGGTATATAGAAAACGTCCGTAAACCTAGTGTTAATGACTGTCTCAGTTTTACTAACTCCGACTTAGTGCTTACTCCATCTTTCTAATCACAGATACTAGTAACATCTCGTTATGGTTTTATAACGGGTTGCATATTCTCGACTTACGATGTGCTGATGTACACGCACGCAGTGAGAACGCGTCATATTCTGAAGAGATACGCGTATCACACGCTCCCGCTGACACTGATGGGGACCACGTTCGCCGTGGTTGCCAACGGCCTCGTGCATATTCGGGATAAGGACGACTGTTGGAACTATGTTGGAGGTGCGTATCAGGTCTAGACTGTACTTATATATAAAGAGAAAACATTTGATTGTTTGTTTGTTTGTATTGAATAGGCTCCGAAACTACTGGACCGATTTGAAAAATTCTTTTGCCATTAGAATCTTACGTTATCCTTGATGAACATAGGCTATAGAATATTTTCAAAAACCCGGATGAAAATTTCAATAATGTAACTCAAAATGTGAAAAAAAAAAACAAAAAAAAACATCAATATCTACAAAAAAGTCTGCGATACCATATATCTAACTATTACAATTGTCACAATAACTGGTTTTTTATGTTAAAATTTAAATTTAATTGGCAGGTGCGCTAGCAAGTGCTCCAATATTTGGTTGGTATTTACGCTCAAAGCATGCATGGTTTTTGGGATCGATTGGCCTATCAATAATCGCCGCATTCAAAAAGGACTCTGTGGACAACTGCTGGGTTTTCTTCCCGGAGAAAGTGCCTCACAGCACATGCAGTTTATACACTAAATATACTGATTACACAATCCTTAAAGACATTAAAATATACCCGGATGTTCCTGCCGATAGCAAATTGAGTAATGGTGAGTAATTTACCTAATATGTAGTATGTATGTGTCAATAGAACATTCCTTCATTCTTATTGGTAACGCTATCTTTATTTTTAATTCTAATTAGAGCAAATATTTATGCACCCATTTTAACAGAAAAGAGGTAGGTCCCAAGATTGGAAATTTTTGTTAAATGAATCAGAGTCCATACAACTTTGGGAATCACTGTTATATATAGATGGAAGGTACAAGACGCAGGGGTCTCGGATTCGAATACCGCAGATGCATTAATTAATGTTAAAAAAAACTATAGTCGTCACTAAGAACATCTAATTCTGGTCTGGGCTTATCTTGTCCTTGTTCTCATTCACATAATAATAATGTATATTTATGTATATTATTTTTACAGTTGACGAGGATGGCTGCGCATGCGAACCGTAGTGTGTATAAAAATTATTAAAAAACTTAATAAATGTTACATTTATATTAATCTGAGCGTTTTCACTAAATCCAAGATGTTGCCAGAATAAGGATTCAAATTTAGAATGTAGCGTAAGCCTTTTTGTTTCTGTAACTTTACACTATTTTATGTTCCGTCTCTTTCACTCACCGTTTAAACGAAAGGGACAAAACATATTTGAATAGCTTGATGCAGCCATTCTCAAAGTGGTGTTTCGCGGAACCCTAGGGCTAAAATACTGCAAAAAATACCTACTAAAGGGAGATTATAAGGTTACATCTAAATATTCCAACTAAATATTACATTTGCAATATGATTATTCATAAATACACATATTATATTAAGGCTTTTCCTTCGCCAAAAAAGTTTGAGAACCGCGGGCATAATGAATATAGTGATTAATTGTAATAAATTCGACAAGAAACTCACCCCTAACATCGCTTTCCAAATCGATCAACACAAAAACTGATAACAGCGACTTTCCTAAGTCCGTCTGCTCCTCTATATTGCCATCCTTATGGCCTATAGTCCAACTATATAAAATGTCATTAATGCATCTATCGAGTATAGGACATTTCCATACATGGCAAATTTGACCGGTTAATACTCGAATTTGGTAGCTACTATGACTTTCCAATTCCTCTGCGTTTCTATGTCGACTTAATAGTTCTAATTGTTTAGTGTTATTTGGTAGAGACGTCTCGTCTTTAGGGGCTTCGCAGGTCACGTATATTTCCGGTAGATTATTGTAGAACTCTTCGTGGAGTATTGGTTTATTTTTTAATCTAAAAATTGTCCATTAGTTTAAATTCCATTCCGGGAAACAGCTTCTCTAATTAACACTACAACTACCAGTCGGTCGATATGACCGGATGACTTGTGCTTGCCAAAATATCAAATATAATTCAATTAATTTATAAAGAAAAGTAAAAAAAAAAAGTAAAAAGTCAAAAAATAACGAGTAAGGTTTCACATGTCTTGTAAAAAATTTTTGAGAGCGGTCATATAGACCAGGTTGGTATTTCTAGTGTTAATGTTTTGTATAGTAATTTTAAAAATGCTGGATTTCTTAAAATACAACTAACCTGTCAATCTCTTTGGCCTGTTCCAATAACGAAAGCATGGAGCCATGAGCTAGAACCCATCGCTTCGAGAATAATATGCCGGATGCAGCGACGGTTACTATGCTCTGATCACGAGTGTGATTGTATGACACTATTACGCCTTCCACTGACATTGTGTTATCTGGATGATCTGGAAGAAGACACTTGGTTACAGAGGGTCTACTCAGGCATATCCGAAGCTTCGTGACACGATCGTCACTTCTGTAGCTTACGTGAATTTTGACATATAAGTCCGTAAAAAGTCTTATCAAATGTACGTAAAATCAACCTTGTATAGCCTATCCGCCGTGAAGTCGCTGTCAAATCCGTAATTTCGTGAGTAGGAAACGTCCGAAGTTCGTGCGTCTGAGTAGCCCCCCAGGCCCGTTTGACGGCTAATTAGTTCCATTCTACTTCTTTATAATTATTTAAATTCAATATTCACTACTATACGTGGCAAGCTATTAAGTGATTAGTTACCGATAGGTGGCGCTATCTATAATGTAACACACATTTCGTACTTTGGTAAATGTGCATATGTATACCCGGATTGGAATATTACATTAAGCCCTATGGTCGTAGACATATTTGTGCTTGGTGGTAGAATTTCTTTATTGCTCAAATCCGTTGTCTCTGCCTATCTCTATTGGATAAAGCACACAACAACATGGATGGCATTTAATTTAGATTTACTATTTCAGGCATACAAAAATAAGGATATATTATTTTCAAATTGTATAATAAAAAAGCGTGACGTATTAACGAGTCTGGCAGTTCTTTGTATGCATTGACGTAGGGCAGATCCTTGATGGCGACTGGCTACTCTTATATTTGGATGTTTATGTGCGACAATATTTCCTAGCACGCATACATTGCTAGGTTATTTAGGAGTTATTCGTTCTGGGTTCATTTATAAATGCGATAGAAGTGGCAATGTTTCATTTCAAGTTGACAAGATCTGTGGGCTTATCACGAATATAGTCTGGCTTTCGAATCGAGCTGTCACAAGTAAAACGGATCCGTTAGCAATCGGGATCATGAATTTTTACTAACGACTAACGAGCACCAGCAATCTATCAAATGAACGAAAGATCGAGACGTTCGAAAATTAACAAAAAATATCTAAAATATTGTAGTTCCAAATCCGCACGCGGTGGCGCTGCTCAAATTTCCATACAAATCGCTTGAAGCGAACTTGGTTCGAAAACCAGATTAAAATTCGTGATAAGCCCACTGAGTTTTAAATGTTTGTATGTGTGTAGTGTTATAATAAAATAGTATTCGATTAATGTTATAATCTATGGTCTTGTATTGTGATTTACTCTATGGTCAACTTGAGTGTTTTGTTGTAATGCAATGTCATATCTGCACTGTGCTGAATATATGCATCTAAATTTAATTCACTACTTATATAATATGTAGATTACTGTATACATGTAAATTGGGGAAATGTTAGTGATAGTTGAAAATTCATCCAATGACCTATGACAAATGGGTATTTCCGTCCTATTACGATCAATTTTGCATGTTATTATAGTTTTAGCATCACGTTTCTTTTAGTTATTAAATTCAAAATCGTGGTCGAAGGGAATACACGTTAGATGAATATCTTACTGATAAAAAAGCTTGGACATAATCTTATGTTTACCCTTAGGTATACAATAAGATGACAATGCCCCTATACAGCAGCTATTCTTCTACATCATAGTAGATTTATTATATATTATTATGACATTAGTATGTAAGTGGACAATGCCAGTATACAGCAGCTAAATCAAATTGATAATTATTAAATTAATAAATTTATTTCATTTATATTTATATTGACGAGTAAAAGCGCTCTATTGGAGCCCATTTACTAAAAGTAAATAAATAAAAAAAAAATGAGGTTTTATTTTTTTGTTAACAGAGAAAATGTATATAAAAACGGCAATGTATATTACGCTTTCTTCAAACAGACGTTAAGTTACATCGTATTGCGACTAAATTACTTTTGAAGAGGTCTTTTGATTATAATGTCAGACCACACCCGAGATGAAAAGAGGTAATTCTGATAAGATACATTCAACGGGGGGTTAACTAGCCATCATTACTCCTATATAAACTTACTGCACCTATATTCTACCCCAATAGAAGTCGAGCGCTTTGCCGAGGGCGCCTGTGTTTTACCCCGCGGTTTCTATTCGTGTATTCTGGCTTCTGGACGCTCGTTTCAGAAAACTCTAAAGGTAAGTCATTGTCATATATTGCTGATTTTATATATAACTTCCGTACATTAAAATATAATTTTTTTTAAGATGCTAATACAAAAAAAACAGTGCCATCTATCGTGTTACACACGAACTAAAATAAATATTGAGTTGCTGCATAAATAAACTAGATGTCGCTGTAACAATGAATAAATATTTTGAGACAAACGCGTTATATGTAGTTTATTTATTCCTGATATAATTTAGAAAAATTTTACAAAATATTGTTTTATGAATATAAAGGTAAGTGCTTATAAAGCATGTTTTCGAGCGCTTCGAGGGAGTTCCCGTAGTGTAGTGGTTATCACGTGTGCTTCACACGCACAAGGTCCCCGGTTCGATCCCGGGCGGGAATCAACCCCGGGTGGTCGCGTATTATTTTTGGAATATTTTTCTTAGTAACATTTAAAAAACAAAAAAACCTCCTTCGAGCCGGATTTGAACCAGCGACCTATGGATAACTCAAGCTTAAAACCTCTACAGTCCACCGCTCTACCAACTGAGCTATCGAAGGTATACGACGACTGTTAAAATTAAGATATATATTAAAGTCCAATTTTAAACATGCTATACACTGAAATACAAATTATATGTGCATATCTCGGTTCGACTTTGGGCACATTAATCATGAGTTGGTTTAAAAAAAAAACTTACATATTATCGTCATTATCATACATGTCAATTTGTAATACCAATCAATCATAAAACAGTTATTACGAAAGGGGCCATATCTATAAACTGTACTTAAAGACGCCAGCCCCTTACCTTTTAAACTGGTTTTCAAATGCGTTGAAATTTTTAGTAACAGATATCCCTTGCTTTTGACAATACGCAGATTTTAGTTCGAGCGTTAAAAAATGAACATTCCATTTCTCAAATGCAGTTTATAGATACGAATCTAAAATGGTAATAGTAAAGTGACAGTTGAAATACAAGAGCTCATGACCACTAAGGTCGTATTCCGTAGTAACGCAATCCCAGCCCCGTGATTGGTGGAAACAGGTGGTGTGACGGCCGCGCCGCCATGACTGGAATTGTTCTTTTATACCGTTAACTATTGCTTTTTATCACTTCTCTAATGGACGCCGTTTCCATCTTACCTTCGTATACCGAGAAAGGGCCTAGAGTTTAGCAGGAAGTTACGCTTAAAGGCTTGCTCGGGATTAGAAACTTCGTTAGTCCCACCACAATCTTACATAGGAATTAATATTGGATATATCTACAATTTTAGTACAAGTCTGTACTTTCCACATGACCTAGGAGTACATATTTACCTCTCAACTTAGTCGTTGCAGTATGAATGTTATATATTATACTGGTTTAATGTTAAGCCGCTAAATAACGAATTAATGTATTAACTGTTTTAATTCCGAAGATTCGTTTAGAATTTGCGTATTGTTTTGTTATTACGAAACCTAATTTGTTTTTTCATGTAAAGTGCATAGTTTTGGATCACAAATGTGCCCCACTATTTCCATTTCAGCTGTAATTTGTTTTGCACACTATACACAAATAAAATCTTCAAAATTGTCAGTCTAGTCTAAAACGTTTTATTTTCGAATCGTCCGGAGCAATGGATCAAAATACTTTCTCACAAGTGATAATTGGTTGAGTTATTTAGGCTGGCATGATTAGCGGTTGACAAGTGTGGTGGTCGCAATGTGGCAACTCAACTGCGCAGTCGCAACCTGTTTCAACAGGAAAAACTATGGACTTACTTTCGATGGTGAAGAAATGATATAATGATGCACGAATTACGTGATCGTGTTTCAATGGAGTTTACATGTTTGATGGAATCTATAGTTGAATTGCGATATTCTTTCACCAAGTCGGGGGAATTTTGACTGACACTTGCATGGTTCACATTGGGTCATCATTTTAGAATGTAATTTATAATAATAAACCAGATTTACTTCTTCCTCTATTAATGGAGTATTCAATAAGAAATTATAAAATTTTAATTCATACGTAAATCCTCATGTCAAAACAAAAACCAGATATCAAACTAGATTTAAGATAATAATATATTACAATGCCAGCTGACAAGAAAGAAGGAATAACAGAGCAAAAGACAATACCTAAAACATTCTTAATTTGTAAAAGCAACCACCACATTCATTTTCTTGATAGAATTTTCCAATAAAATTAAATTTATCTATGGAGATAATAGAAAAATTATTATTACTTCTTGAATTGTATCAGTTTTAACACTACATCCAACTCTGGGAGGCCTAATCTAACCAATTTTAATTAAATGTCTATATAAATAAATAATCCATTGTAGTATTTGATATAACTAATGTCCTTGTTCGAATTTGTCGAGTTAGTAATATTCTAGCAGCAATAATTCAGGTCGCTGCAACCTGTTCCGACGACGACAAGCGGTCTCGTATCTCTCATTTTCTCTTCGACTACTAGCTTAACTAGTTAATTATCTACTTAGTAACTACTTTACAGATAGACACCTGACCACGTAATATAAATACATGTTGCATTAGATGGAAGAATCTAGAAAGAGATACACCTTTATTCAGAATGAGTGGGCTGTATTTTTTATTAGTAAATTCACACATTCATTAGTCCCTGACCAAGGACAATATGGCTCTTTTCAGCCGTTAAATTTTGAAAGTTATATAGTTAAATATTTCAAGTTGAGAGCGGGTAAAGTGGATAATATCACAACGGCTTAGGTCAGCGGTTCTCAAACTTTTTTGGCGAAGGAAAAAGCCTTAATATAATTATAAAAAACTGATTTATATGTATTTATGAATAATCATATTGCAATGTAATATTACGTAATATTTAGATGTAACCTTATAATCTCCCTTTGGTAGGTATTTTTTGCAGTATTTTAGCCCTAGGGTTCCGCGGAACACACTTTGAGAATGGCTGGCTTAGGTCATGGAAAAGAATCAAATGAAAATAAAGACGTTTAGAAACCAATCGAACTTAAGTTCCAGAGAGCGTTCTCTACCAAACATAAAGATCTGAGAAATCAGAAGATAAATGAAATGAAACTAATGACGCATTTAATAGACATTAATTTACCGATAATTGACCAAATAATTTTGAATACATAAGCGAATGATGGAAGTGATATATGAAACAAGTTTTGTATATTTTTAGATTATTAACTGGTTTTATCCAGTTTTTTTTTATATATCTATTATACTTTAATGATAAAATTGTATTTTCGTCTTAACGATGGCTGTATGAGGCATGATTGCACCCTCAAGCTTCATAAAATCTTAGTAACTTCAATGGTGTGTTTAGATGCATGTAGAACACTTAGGTACTTTATTTTCATTAATTAATCGTATCAATTGTTTTTAAGCAAAAATGTACCTATACTAACATATTGTACAGACTATGATTGGCACGTAGGTCATATGCTTTTCCGAAATACCCGTAGATTTATTAGTAAGAGTCATAGCCATAGTAAGAGCCAGAAGAACCTATACGGATTGACTTTGTTTTTAATTTGATTGTACCCGTAACTATAGTCGATTTAAAATAGAAACACACAGTGACGTCACTTGTCTAAAAATAAACAATTGCAACCGAAAAAATAGATGAATAAATCGAACCATTATTTTTCATTTATAAATAATATATCAAAAGAAAGTGTAATTCATCGACAATAAAACGGTAATAAAAGCGTCATAGGGTTGTTGAACTTGAAAATTTCAAGCCCCAAATTATTCACCCGCGAGTTTATCATTTTATGACGTATAATTTAACCTACAGTTCTCTCTACATACATACGTAAAACGCTGAACTAAATTTACAAATGATAACAATATAAATATCGACATTAATGAAATTGTGTTAGTAACACAAAAAAATGATGTAAAGACGTAATTTGCCGTGTACCTTCAGTTCCTGTCAGAGCCGCCGGAAGTTGTCGGCTTCTTATGTTGACCAACGTCTTAAACTGCCCAATTGAAACAACGAGCGTGAGTAACACTGGATCCGGTCCCGTGACTCCATTTTACGATTCTCCCAGCCGTGAAGGCGGACAGTTTTACAACTCGCACGAGTTTAAGAATGATTAAATGTTATATTATCTGATAAACAGATAAGTAATGCATTTGAGGTTCGTTCGGGAATTTTAATAATGCACGTGGAAACCACTCAAAGACACGTTTATCTGGCAGGCAATTTGAGTAGACTGTGCTAATGTTACGATAAGCCGTCGACAATACAATAATGGCTCCTTCCACTAATGGGCTGCATCCTGCGAGACGCCGGTAGTCAATGCCGAGATATAGACCACCACGCTCACAATGCCACTAACAATTCTACAAGATTTTATTTTGTTCTAAAAATCGTTGTCCCACTTTTATAATTCTTATCTTTTATTTAATAAACGTATACTTTTGTGACAAATATGTTTCGTACAGTTGTAATTGTGTACATGCGTGACAGTTTAACAGGCGTTAGTGAGTGATTTAAATGCTTACAAAGTGTACTAGTTCTGAGGCATTGGGTATTCCTTTCTGTGTTTGGAACGGATATGCCTCCGTTTAGGCTGGCGTCAAGTGTTAAAAAAAAAGAGATGTTTTGTGGTACCGTGTGCATAGCTGCGTCGATGCGATAACAATTTAGGTAAGTCCATAATATTGTCATAGGAATTACATTTAGCTAACTTCAGACCTAAACATGAACTTCCTCTTTTACATTTTTTAATAGTAAATTATTTCACATAGTACCAGTCTCAAAAGCGCGACTTATTTATAAATACTAAATATATACTTTAAAAAACCGTTGATTAATAATTCACATTAAAAGCATAAGAAATCACACTATTTTGTTTCAAATATTTTATAAAACATACTTAAATTATAAATAGAATATAAAATGGTCGCTAATACATAAATAAATGAATACTACTAATAAATATTGTTCTATAAAGATACAAATGACCCAAAAAATGTAGAAACCTCCTAAATTTCGTAAACCGTTGGCGCTCTACAACTACCTGGCCTTACCTTTTTTGTGTTAAAATGCTCTACTACTTTTTCTAAAACTGCAAGAATATTTTGAAGCAATAAGACTAGTTATAACTAGTTATAAATTCGTGTTTTTATTCCGATGGTTTGAAATTGCGTGACATGATTCATTTGTTTTAAGTAAATCATATAAAACAAATGAAACAATATGCTAGTAACAGTCACCAGGAACAATGTTATTAGCCCATACAATAATCTAACCAATGTTTCTATTTTTAAATTTATTTTATTCGAATTCTTCTGTTTCTAAGCAATCAAATCAAGTGGTCTATTTTTACACACAAATTTCACTCGATATATAATAATTATATGGCAAAATTAACAAAAATATGTAACGTTATACACGAAAACGTAACGATAGATAATTACCACATATTGACGCGAACAAGTAAACAAAGAAATGTAAATAAACATATTCTAACAAGATTTCTAATACAAAAATGTATAATTAATTATGTTATACTAATGTATTAATTGTCTAATAATAGTAAATAATCGTTTTTAATAAAAAGAAAACAAATTTAAACTCACCACAAATGTAATTTTTGAGGTTATAAACTACATTTACAAAAATCAATGACGTTAAAACTTAACAACAATGCACTATTTTTGCAGAACGTTCACTTATAATTGAAATTAATTAATTGAGTACGGTTTTATTTATAATAAACATTAAAAACGACATTTGTTCACCAAATCCCAGCTGTCCCGCCTTGCGAGTTTTATCGGTTTTAGTCGATAACAACGACACAGGTTAGAGTACGGTGTAGTTCTTACCTTTTACACTAGATGGCGTTTATTACACTTTCAAATCAAAATTCGAATTGTTTTAACGTTATTTATTTAATACATTAATTGCCATTTATTTTACGATTTATTTATACGATAACCGAAAACCTATGTTATATCCAAGTACTAGAAAATAAATGTCAAATGAAATGTCCCGCCTGGAATGGAAATCTCAACTCGTAAATAGGGCGTAAATCAGATGAGATGCAATAGTGATAATTTCTAATAAGTTAATAATCTAATAGGATAATAAGCTAATATGAAATAAACAGATGGGATGTGGGTAAATACAATTCTACTTAGAAACTAAAGAGCTGGTATTGAATAAACCTTTCAACATTTCTTCCTCAATATAATATTGTCCTTAAAATTATTGTAGACGGTCGTTTTGACTTCCTAGAATTTAAATTACAATCGAAAAAAATACGGTCAAGTGCGAGTCGCGCCAATAAGTGTTTTCGTGTATTATAAAAAAAGCATACAATATTTTCTTGAATGGAATATTTTTTTAAAGACACAAAAACTTTATAAATATTTAGATAGTTTTATTAAAGTAATCAAAGATTATTATGTTTTTTTTAAAAAATATTTTATAAAAATAATAGAAAGATAATATGAAGACTTCTGTCTAAATATTTGCTTGTGATTACAGATGTTTTTAACTGAAGTTAGTAGACGGCCTGTTATCTCAATTTCTAAAGTTAACTAGAGATTTACCGCTAAATAAAATAATACTTTATGTAGCTTATAATAGCACGTGTTTTGCAGTCATGGTTAGACTGAAAGGCTCTCAAATGTTGTGTGAAATTAATCAAAACAAACGTGATAGAAGACCGAATAATTAATTAAATAATAATTAAATGTAAATATATATAAAACTGTCTCTGTCATACACCGGCTACACTCATATATGAATGTAGAGAAAGAAATAATAAAACAAAACACGTCGGCTTAAATAATTTCAATAGGGAATCTGTTATAATGAATTACACAAACCAACCTCAATAGGCGTGTGGACAGTATTAAAAAAATGATGAAATAATGAATTTAGTGGGAAAAAAATGTTAAAAGTATTGCAATGAATTACTCAAATTTGTAAATTAAATTGAGATTATTAAGATTTTCAATAAAATAAAAGTACAAAATACTGCAAACATACTCACATGACGACTATGAGCGTTTTCCCGCATAATTTAAAACCGATATTTAAAAACTCAATATTTAAGTAATATACTTAGTTTATTACTGAAATATTGTGTTTTTCGGTAATATTAGACGCCTACCTGCATTATAAAAGGCAATTTCAAAATCTGTCCACATGCCTATTACTGTATTAACACTAGATTTACCAGCTTAAATATACCTATTTCTACCAAAACCAAAAAAGTATATATTTGTTACAAATATATATAAAATAATATAAAATTCATAAAACTAATTCTTCTGTTATATATTAAAGAAGATTAGAAGGATTAAAGAAAATGTTACACGCAGTAGGAATTTTAATTTGATCTTGCAAGACCAGTCATTTTGACTGGTCTGGTAAATCTAGTGTTAAACACGTCATCCCCAAAAAATGTATAGAATGATTCATCGTGTGAAAATACTTTTAACCATAGTCACCGACATAACCTGCGGTCTCGGATCAAAAGGAGTAAAAGAACCAAACCGCTACATTCCTTTGTTTAAAACATATTAAAAAATTGTGTAGAGCGTGCACTGAGTTAAATATGTTAGACAAGTCATGTCAAAGGAATTATATTGCTCGGCCCTCGCAATTTTATAGGAGAGCTAGTTGTTATTGTGCATAGTTTGTTTGTGTAGATTTTTCATTGTTATATTAAATACTAGCTGTTGCCCTCGACTTCGTTCGTGTAGTAATGAAGATACATATACAGTACTATGAAGTCTTTTATGGCAATTTTAAAAACGATCTTGGGTTACATTATTGTAGTTGTGTTTCCTGTAATTTGTATAGCCTGTATTGATCAGTGATAATGTAGCATTCAAATGGCGAAAGAATTTTTGAAATCGATACAAAAATACAAATCTTTCCTCTTTATGTATGAAAATTTTAATCTCTGGTAACTAATAAATAAAATTTGGAATACCGGCCCTTAATGAATGAAATTCCTTAGATGCCATATTTTAACGGCTATAACAGCAGACAGCGCGCCGACACACCTGCATATATTTCGATAGAGCAGCCCATTGGAGTTGTCGATAGACTTTCTTACAATATAACACGATATATTTAAAATACTTTTTACGGTTTGCGACAACGGTTATAAAACTCTTGAAATGTCTGCTTAAAATAAAATATAAACGTAGTATAGTAAGCCGTAAATCTTTTAAAATTAATTATAACATATTTATTAATCAAAAAATCGGTTGTCTGTAAATCGTATAGACGGTAAGCCACAAATCTTTTAAAATTAATTATAACATATTTATTTATAAAAATAGCAATCCTGCGTTTTTTCATACGTCAGATTGCTGTTTTTAATTCTATACGACTGATATAGTGTAGGTATATTAAAAGTTTACTAACTCCAATATTTATCTCTAGTGTTGTTCCCACGCGTAGTGAGTGACTTGTATTCAATTGAATTCGTTGTATTCGATACTTTTTTTGTAAATTAATTTTGTATGGATAATGTTATTTATTAATTAATTTTCTGTCTTTAATAAATCATTGGTTATTAAATAGACGGGTAAAGAAGGAAAGTTTAATAAAAGTTATTTTCCATTATTTCATGGAATATAGTTTGATATCGTCATAGGAAAACCCCGTTGATTATTCACGGTGCAGTCAGCCTGCAATTTGAACACCTGTTTAATTATAGGTTGGCGTTTGATACAAGATTGATATGACACTTATAATAACTTGTCTAATTGGAAACTTTTTTATGAAACGTATGAAAAAAAAACTGTCACTTTAAAATTATCTTCTTAGGATATTCGTAAACATGGTTTAAGTAATTTAAAAAGACTTTTTGAGGCTTATCCTCGTATTCATTTCAAAAGTTTTATAGTCATCGTGGTTACAGCTAGTTGCGGCAATCTCGGAGGCTGTAATAGCTCAGGCACAAAAGTATTTAACACTAGAACTACTAACCGGTCAATATGACCGGTTTCAAAAATTCTTCACAAGACTTTTATATACAACCCTACTCGTTATATTTTGTAAACGATTCTATTATTTACAATTCTACAATCAATTTATTGAATTACATTTAATACTTTGCACGCACAAGCCATCCGGTCATTTTGGCCGGTAGGTAAAAATAGGTCATATTGACCGGCTCGTAGTTCTAGTGTTAATTTCAGCTGTTCTTGCCTGACAATCTTTTATTGAACTCCTTTCAAACTCGATAACTACCCCGTCATCAGTAATTCGTAGTTTATTTTTCTATGAATCTCGTACTATTTTTATGTTTACTCACGTAACACAGTAATATCGCTGTTCTCTTTAATTCCAAAACAATTATTTTGTTTAAAACCTTATTGGGAATACAAATAAATAAAACAAATAAACAAACATTAATTTGTCTAATTTTAAACTCTTCCTTCTTGGAAATTATTGTAGTTGATTGTTATTTAAGCATAACATTTTGTGACGTAGAAGATAGGTAGTTATTATAAAAAAAACACCTAACATCATCAGATAACGTATCTTGGAGTTTCTGTGACGTATGCACCTACCTTATATACACCTATATGTATATTAAAGCGAAGAATATAGTATAGTATTAAAAATCCAATTATGTAATCAAATATTACCGTAAATAATCCCTACTAATATTATAAATGTGAATGTGAGTTTGTTTGTTACGTTTTCACGCAACAACTACTTCACCGATCATCATGAAACTTTGTACACATATTTTTGGTGGTACTAGAAGTAACATAGTATGCTTTTTATTTAAAAAAATAATTATTTTTTACTATAGTTTCCAATTGACTATAGTAAAATATTGAGTATAGTTCTATTGAAATGATATCTGATACTTATTTAATGACTTAAATGGGAGCGAAGCCGCGGGTAAAATATAGGTATTAATAAAATTAATCGCGTTTATTTTGTTTTATTTAATCTGAATTTTCGAAAGATATGCAGCTATAGTAATTAAAGTTATAATAATAACCGTATTTTCGGATTTATCTCGCCGTGATCAGTGTGCTTATCACGAATTTTAGTCTGGCTTTCGAACCGAGTTCGCTTCAAGCGATTTGTATGGAAATTTGAGCAGCGCCACCGCGTGCGCATTTGGAACTACAATATTTTAGATACTTTTTGTTAATTTTCGAACGTCTCGATCTTTCGTTCATTTGATAGATTGCTGGTGCTCGTTAGTCGTTAGTAAAAATTCATGATCCCGATTGCTAACGGATCCGTTTTACTTGTGACAGCTCGATTCGAAAGCCAGACTAAATTCGTGATAAGCCCACAGGATGGTTGTAATATCTCTCAAGACGTAATAATAAGTCGCAAATTGTTTGAGACATTTTAAGTAATTTACTTCTGTGTTAATATTACATCAAATAGAAATACTGAAAACCGCGTTTAGTAAAGTTAATTTACTGACATAAAAACGTCTAATAATTTCTCTGTCAAAAGGTCAGCAAATTAGGTTTTAGATATAGAAGAGAACTAAGAAAAGAGTATGAAGTACCTTGCCCTAATACCTAAATGTTATTGTTATAATTTTAAATAATTTGCAAATTTAATAACCTATTGAATAACCTAACGACTTTAATCGAAATATGTTTAAATATACAATTACTAGAAAATTTAAAGCTTTATTATATTTACGATGTTATGTTTAAAAACAAACGCCTTTTATTATGTTAATTGATTGGTTTTACGTTATAATTGGTTTTGAAGAGAGCCTTTTTAAGGCGTTTAAATAACACCTTTATAATAAATAATTCATTTTAGTGATACCTGTAAATAATATTTACAGAATAATTAATAAAAGAAGAAAAATTTTAGAAAAATAAAAAGGTTTTTGTAATTAAATAATTATAATATAAGTAAGTTATTAATTAAAAAAAAAAAGAAAATAAAATATAATAAAATTATTTGTATGAAATCGACATGTAATGATAGTTTTAAAATTAAATTTTATGAAAAAAATAGTTGTCATAATAGAAATTACGAAGTATTAAAATATATGAAACCGTCTAAAAAATAAAAAAGACTTAATTGTCAAAATACATACAAGGGATTAGCATAAGAAAAACTTGACAAAAGTAAAATAAATTAGCAAAAAAATGTACCAATTAGTTGTCTTATTACGGTTAATTTAGTGGCTTGTAAATTTGCATAAAACACACGAAATATGTAACAAAAATATTAAAATTATAATATGTAATTAAAAAGCAACGAATATGAATTAACCCACTTTTTGCTAACACTATTGCGATGTGAATTTTAGTTTTATTTACTTGTACATTACGCGTTTTCTTCTCGATCGTGTTCGTGTATTTTGGAAATAAATAGTAATGGAACTAATTTTATTTAAATTACGTCTTTGGAAAATATTTTAGGGTAAGTTGTATTAAAACTTAGTGATGTACTCCCACTTATTGTTTCTCGATATCGATACAAATAAGTCTATATATATAAAAATCAATGGCACTTTTCGTTGTAATTTTATAACTCAAGAACAGGCTCACCTATCCAAACCAAATGTTTAGGCTTTGTTCGGACTATTTAGTAGATGGTTTATGTGAAGTTTGCACAAAATCGGTAGAGCGGTTCTTCATTTATCACATTTTTTGTAACAAATTAATTCAATAAATGGCGGATCATTTTGTAAATGGGGATTTTGCTGTCAAATTAAATGATGTGGTAAACTATAATCCTGTTTTGGATTAAGTTTTAAAATAGCTAGCAATTAATAAAATATTTTTTTGTTTGAATAAATGAATTTGATGTTCTAATTAATTTTTTTTAATATTTCACTTTATACGTAACGAAGCACGTACCGGGCCGCTAGTTGATTATATTTTGTACGTTCGAAATTATGTAAAATAATTCTACCTAACCCTTTGTTTGGATTTATTATTATTACACTATATTAACTATATTACGTAATTGAAAGTGTTGACTCACATTTTTAGAGGAAATTTTCATTACATTTTTTCTAAGTAAAACAATCTATGCATGTACGAACTGTTTGTTTGTCCAATTATCACTACTTCTAGTATTTATCAAGTCTATATTGAAAAGTTATAGACGAGTATCGTTCAAAAAATTATATAATAATAAATATAAAGAAGGATATATCAATAATAAAGAAAATGAACTTCTGATTTTATTTTATTATTGACATTAAAAATGAAACCTATTTTTAGATTATCAAATAAATGTATATAATAATAATAATCTATAAATCGTGGACCAAAAGAAATTAAATTAGATCAGTGGGCTTATCACGAATTTAGTCTGGCTTTCGAATCGAGCTGTCACAAGTAAAACAGATCCGTTAGCAATCGGGATCATGAATTTTTACTAACGACTAAGGAGTACCAGCAATCTATCAAATGAACGAACAATCGAGACGTTCGAAAATTAACAAAAAGTATCTAAAATATTATAGTTCCAAATCCGCACGCGGTGGCGCTGCTCAAATTTCCATACAAATAGCTAGAAGCGAACTCGGTTCGAAAGCCAGACTAAAATTTGTGATAAGCCCAGAGATCCACGGTGCAACAACACAGGTATCAAATCCACAATAATATGAAAAATTACGCTTGTGAGTAG
Organism: Tineola bisselliella; assembly: GCA_028551675.1. Lineage (NCBI taxonomy): Eukaryota > Metazoa > Arthropoda > Insecta > Lepidoptera > Tineidae > Tineola > Tineola bisselliella. The sequence goes on along the minus strand of JAPWLS010001519.1, from coordinate 285,920 downwards.
CAAATATAACTCTGTGTAAAATATAAAATTTATTTAGTGTCCGGGCATTGACTAGAATACCCATTATTATGGGTATATTTTTACAAGGACAATACAGCCATATATAGATTTTTTATCGATAACTGAATTGACATCACTAGCGTGGTGGTTTTTCCTAAAGTTAAAAAAAGAAAGCTCTACTACCAACGTCATATTATGTAAATTGAAACCGCGAAATTTAATTTATTAATAAACATCTTACACTTAATTCTTAAGAAGTTTATTTACAAATTAGAATTAGGTTATTAAAAGTTTTTATTCTAGGAAAATTGTGGTATTAGTTTTTCATCGAATTCTTATTTATGATGTTTTATTTTTAACAATTTGATTTACGTTTGATTTATATTTTTTTCACTTTCAATTGTAATTATTTATAATTTTCGATGTTTTTAATTTAGTATCTAACGGTTTTTCACGTTATGTCTGATAAAAAAATAGAACGCGATTATAAATATTAAATTTAATACAAATATATTTGAAAATATAATTTATGAGAATTAAAAGAAAAGAAAAATAAGAATGATGACAATGAGACATCAAATGTCAAAAACCTGAAATCTTCTTAATTTGTAGAGATGACTACGACATTAACACTAGATTTACCAGACGAGTCAAAATGACTGGTCTTGCAAGATCAAATTATAATTCCTACTGCGTGTAACATTTTCTTTAATTCTTCTAATCTTCTTTAATTTATAACAGAAGAATTAGTTTTATGAATTTTATATTGTTTTATATATATTAGTAACAAATATATACTTTTTTGGTTTTGGTAGAAATAGGTATATTTAAGTTGGCAAATCTAGTGTTAAAGAATGTAATTCAATGTTCACTTCATAATTCCTAAACAATAAAGGACGCTAATTTCTTATTAATATATTATTTTATATTAGAGCATTAGGAATATAATAAATAGCAATTATCCCGACATAGACCACGAGTAATACCTAACTGTCAACTGTGATAGATAGTATAGCGTCATAAATATGCTTAAAATAGAAAATGCAAACATTTTGAGTCAGTGCCGTTTGTTTTGTGACGTCATCACTTTGAAATTTTATCTTAGAGACTTCACCCCGCACGATTATTACTCCGATTGCATAACACCGTCCCAATACTTGTTTTGCTTAACTTGAGATCTATAACATACGAAGCCTTATACTTCCAACATAGAAATGTAATCAAATAAATATTTTTTTGTATCTTAACTTCAAATTATAATTCTCCATCGCATGAAAATGGTTTCTGAGATATTCAATACAAGAACGAAGAATCTACACAAACAAACTATGCACAATGACAATTTTAAATCGTTCTCCTGTCAAATTGCGATTTTGTAGATCTACCATGATCGGTCCCACAGGACAGGCTTGGCCTAGTGTGGGAACCATCGGTGAATTCTTTATGTATATACGTATAGAGTGTGAATAAAGTATTATTATTATTATTAATAGGAGCCAACGTTATAATACATACATACATATAAGTAATCTATATATTTTCAATCATGAATAATCAAAATCAATGATATCATCGTATTGGCGCCAACTATCGTTTTTTATCAATGAAACATAAATTCATTCGTGGAACACAAGTTTTTTTGCTTCTTTTTTGACAGTTACATAACCTAAAAAAGATCTCTAAGTCAGATATATGTAGTTGTACGATTTTGTGTCTTTATTACAGAAAAATTACATATTTATTATCAAAATTATTGTGTTTTATACTAGTAAATAAATTTACATATGGATTACTGCTTATATCGCCGTAAATATACTTTTCATTGTTCTGTATTATTAAAAATTGTGTATTTGATTGTTAACGCGGCAGCCATCTTGAATTTTGGAAAAAACAAAAGAACGGCTCTCGAGTCTGCGAAGTCGTGTGAATTAGTACTATTGTGAAGTTTTTAACACAATATTAAAGCAGAAATGTAAATCTGTTTTATTAAACATTTCGAAGTGGGTATATAAAAAATAATGTTATTTACTAATTATTCGCGTTACATTGCTACTTTTACATAGCATTGCATTAGTTGATTAACGATCGAGATGGCGTCAAATGAAATTTGTTATAAGTACCACAGGCGTTCTAAATGACTGACTTCTTTTGGTTATAGATACTTAAAAAATATTGTAATCTTCGTTTTTATTTATTTATTAAGCAGTAATTATAGGACATAGGTCTATAACTTACAAATACACAAGCATAACAATAATAAAATACATCAAACTTGTATAATTAATTATATTAACAATAAAAATTAATGATAGCGCAATTAATTAATTACAATTCTAATTTATTAATATAATAAGTACATATATTTATAGAAAAAAATATTTTAAACGTTCTTTATGGTCTCTAGAAATAAAATTAAAATAATAAATATCATAGTCAATTTAATTGTATCAGTTATTGAATATGAAAAAATTAAATTAATTCAATATTTTTTATATTACTAGAGAATATTAATAATTAATTATAATGATTTTTATATTGTAATAAATTATTTTTTAAAATTTATCAATATATTTTGTAAGGCGTGTCTAATATGTCGTATATTAAATGAATTGAAAATCGTTTATTAGTATAGGCACTAAAGGCGTGCTCATCGTTAGACTCTACAATGGCAGTCGTCAATTTTGTAAATAAAATATGTGTTTTTTAAAAATAATATAAGTTTATTGTAATCTATATCTATTCTATACTAATATTGTAAAGAGGAAAGATTTGTATTTTTGTATGTTTGTAACGAATTGGCTCAAAACATACTGGACCTGTTTCAAAAATGCTTTCATCATTTGAATGCTACATTATCACTAATTAATATAGGCTATATAAATTACAAGAAAAAATGGATCGTTGCTAAAACTACAATAATATAACCCAAGGTTGCCAAAAATTGCCATAAAATATCTATCATCGCATGCGCTGCTATTGATGATAGAACAAAAAAATGTTTCACGTGAACGCAGGCGTCGTTGAAATATGAAACATCATTAAACTTCATAGTACTTTATATCTTTATTACTACACGAACGAAGTCGGGGGCAACAGCTAGTATAATGTATATGTCGTAGGTAACGATTTGAATGCACATCCACAGTTTCTATGAATGCTGTCGTTATATAGTTGAAATGAAATGCAGGCTCGTCACAATCTCGGAGTAAGCATCGTCGGTGGCGCACGCTTGTAAAGTTACCTTTGCGATTTTACGCACACGCGAACGCGAAAGTGGTCGTGTACAACGGTGTCTTGACATTACAGGGAGATTTCTTTTTTTAAATATTAAAGTGAGTAGATTTATAATTTTGCGGTTTATTTAAAATTCGAATTAGGAATTTTTGCTTCCTTTTTTTCTTTAAAGGCAGTGGTTTTTAATGGTGATTCTCAAAGTTGGTTTTTGTTTTACATAAATATGGTCTGTGTGGTGTGAAGTTTTAATATGTAACTTTTATCGTTTTTTTTTTTTATCAATTTTAACACGTAGTTTTTCTTTTATCAATATAAGATTACATTAAAAGAGTGAAGTTAAAAATGTTCTACGTCACTGACATTCTAAAAAAACCTTCAAGAAACAGGAAAAAGTGTGATACAATTTATATTTTTACTGTCGATCATTTATTTGAAGATAACATTATCTAATGCATTTTTATGCAATTTTTAGATTTTAATTCAAATTTTTTCTTCAATGCTAATTTTATAACTTATAGAAAAACAAAAGTAAGTAAATAAATTTAGATTTAAATAAAACGTAATATTTTTATAATAGTGAAGGTAATTGTCGCAGATTTTTGGAAATTATGTGAAATAAATATTATTTTAAAAAAAATTTGACAGATATTAAAGGTTTTTTTTAATGAAAGCTATTATCACTTTGTCGTAAGATAGCGTCAGTGTTATATCATTTTAGATAATTTAAATTTATTTATTATATTAAATTTAATATAATAATTTTTTCTTAATTTTATATGCTTACACAAATCATAGACACAAATATATCGCAAAAATACAAACCATTCAAACCCATTACATATTTTTTAAAATTAATTTTTAATTGCCTATATTAAAAACTCTTTTAAGCCTACGTTATAAATATTAAAAATCTATACCCGAAATTTTAAATACATAATAAACCAGTACAGAGTAATATATATAAAATTATTTTCATAAATGTAGGCTTTTAACGCTTAATTTGATTACTTGAATTCGAGGCTTTAATATCATTTCTTACTATCAAACACTTACTTAAAATATAGGCTGTGAGCGCCCGTAAAGCCTTTCGAATTATTTAAATCACGTTGACGAATAACCTATGATATAAAAATAATAATTATTAATTAATAAAATATAATAATCCAGTAATTTCCTGATAATAAATATCTAATTGAACATGTATTGTAATTGAAAGTATAGCAATTTTTTTTATTATAGCAATAAATATAATATTTAATAAAGCTACGGGTATGTCTATGTTTTTCGTTCAATAAGATTTTTTATTGTCTAATTAAAATACAAATTATGAAGATTTTAGGATTTTGACGTTTCATATGTCATGTTTCACTTTTGTTCTTCTTCCTTGTCTTTTTGCATTGTGATAATTACATTTTTAAAATCCATTTTAATTCGCAGTGTTATTTTACATAAGTTTTTTTGAAATTGGTTAAATTTATTTCAGTCAATATAGATAGTTTAAGATATGTTTCAGACGTCTTCCAAAATATTGATTCAGTTCCATTTTTCTGAAACTCTGCATCCAACCTCATTACGACAATAACTGCTATAAATTTTCGAAATGTCGAGTTAAATAATTTTTAAATTTTTTTTTTCTCTTTCTTTCCTTACGTCTATTTGGTTCTTGTTTTTTATTTTTACGTATTTTTGTAATTTTATTATAATTCCAGTATCTATCCCTTTATCACCTTGAGCATGCCGTCCTATCCTATAATTAAAATTTCATTTAGTTTATATAATAGTAGTTCTTTTTATAATATGTAGTTTTAATGTAATGTTGTAGGTAGGCTTTATAAATAAATAAATAACAATTTATGTTATCATAAAATGATTGAATTATCTAAATACCAATAAAAATAAACGTTTCAAAGATTGAATTACAAACCGTCGCATGCGCATCTTTGGCGGCACCTTTGGTATGAAAGTACGCCTACCTTGACAGATCGGCTGACGCAATTTTTATAGTTCGTTACACTGTCTCACACCTGATTTTTAACCACACGACTACAATAGAATTTTTACTCTACATTCTTTAATGTAAATTTATAACTGTAGTGTTTTGTTTTTCATAAGAATATTTTGTGGTTCATTTATTATACATAAATTCAAAATTTAATGATTATAAAACAAATCAATTAAACAATTTAATTGAATATAAATTAATCTGTCAATAATAAGCCCAGCGGACTAATGTCGTTTAGTCGGTCACTAGAGCTCTTCGTGATATGACGTCTTTCTGTGTTTGAATTAAATCGATTTTATTCGAATTCCTTTGTTTATTTCATATTTTGGTTTACGCATATATTTTTTTCTTATGCCCTTTACTTTTATATTTAATTAGATGAGAAAAAAAAACATAAATTTATTTATTGTTCTTTTATTGGATCTTAATAATTTTAAATACAAGGCGAGACTCGGGAACCTCCAATATTTTAAAAAATCGGTATCGTCGTCTGATAGTGTTCCCGACCGAAAAATGATTTTGTGAATATACATAACCCTTATGGATTTAGTTTTTTTGATACATCATATAGTTTACTTTTACCAGCTTTTTATAATGTCCCACCCTGTATTTACCGAACGTATCTAATTTCGTTTAGAAATTGAATTTTAACACTAGATTTACCAGACCAGTCAAAATGACCGGTCTAGCAAGACCAAATTACAATTCCTACCGCATGTAACATTTTATTTAATTCTTCTAATCTTCTTTGATCTATAACAGAAGAATTAGTTTTATGAATTTTATATTATTTTATATATATTTGTAACAAATTTGGTAGAAATAGGTATATTTAAATAGCTGGTAAATCTAGTGTTAATCAAGTAGACATTTGAAAGGGATTTAATTTAAAAATATTTAATAATTGTTATGAAAATCAATCTTGATTTTATTGGGACACAAATCCTGACAAGTGTGGGAATAGCAAACAATCAATTAACAAAAGCATCCAGCTTTCTGACTTAATACGTTTTCAGGAAAAATTTCAAATACTAAGCGTTGAAGTCTTTTATAAGAGTTACATAATACATGAAGGCTTTACAAATTAAATATAACAACGTAAAAAGAAAGATTTTTATATTATTATAATATATTAATATTATTACATATATTTGCCAATGTTTTATAGCTATAACGTAAGTCAAAAACATAGTTATTAGGAAGTATATATTATATATAAACTTGAGTTTTTTTATTTTAGGAAATAATAATCAATTGCAATCTCATAATTTTTTTATATTGCATGAAATGAAATGAAAATAAAATCGTTTTTTAGCATAGGCACTAAAAGCGTGTACTTGCTCATCGTTAGACTCTACCGTGACTTCCGAAAGGCGTATGACGAGAAGAATACTACAAGAAACTCGTCAATGATCATATATATTATGATGAATCTGATACTATGTAAGTTAGTTAATAATTTATTTGTTTATGCAGAAATGCACCAAAATATGCATTCTTACACAGAGGTAAAGATAGTACAAGGTTATGTTATTATTACTTCCGTTAAAAGTTTTTTTTTATATTGGTAGCCCAGCATATGACCACACTCCGCCTGATGTTAAGCTAGAGTGCGATATGAGCATAGACAACTGCTACCACAGACAGATGTCCGCGCTCTGTCCAAATTGACAGAGCACACTCCTCTTGTTATCTCGGCTACTTCCAAGCTGTTCCCGAAACGCGACTAGGTCACTTCACCGGTGTTCCGCTTGAAGGTGGTGGTACTTCCCCAAGACGACATACTGGGCTAATGCCTACCACTCTTTAATAGTTTCGTTTTCGTGTAGAGCGTAGACCTTCCTTTACTGACTAAAATCCCATAGTCGGAAGTATTAGGTTAGATACATTTTACCAGTTTCCTAGCAGTAAGAGTTAGTTCCAAACTACTTTTTTTATACAGGGTGACACACGGGTACCTCCCACATTTTAAAAGGCTGCTAAAAAAACTATATGATATTTTAAAAAAATCAATATGTACATTCACATTACACACAGTACAGCTAAATTCGCATACTCAATACAAAATTGTTTTTCGGTCGGGAATACTAGCAGACGATTAGGATTTTTAGAAATGTGGGAGGTTCCCATGCCCCACTCTGTTGTATCCTGACATAAGGCTCATTACAGACATCTCTTTGCGAGCAAAGAAACAGTTACGATTAGCAATTACATAATAGTGAAAGAAACATAAGTCGATGATACACCAATAGTAATTTAAGATAAGATTATAAAATGAGACCAAATCACCGGTTGGATTTAAAAAAAAAACATTTAGAAGGTTATTCTTGTCTAAAATATGATTTTTTTTGTGTACAGATTCGAATTTAGTAATATTATAAATGTGAATGTGAGTTTGTTTGTTACGTTTTCACGCAACAATTACTTAACCGATCATCATGAAACTTTGTACACATATGTTTGGAGGTACTAGAAGTAACATAGGATACTTTTTATTAATATATATATATATATATATATTCTATAGTTTCAGTTGTTTAGAATCATTTTGATTCATTTCTATTAAAATGATCTCTGATACTTATTTAATGGCTTAAATGCGAGCGAAGCCGCGCGTAAAAGCTAGTATTTTTATAAATATATAATTCATATATAGTATATATCGCTGGGTTCTATAAACATTTTCAATCTTTTTTTTTATTTGAAAATATGAAGTAAAAAATATTCTCAACGGTTTCTGAAATACTCAATACAACAACGAAAACTTTACACAAACAAACTATGCACAGTGGCAACTTAAAATCGCTCTCCTATAAAATTGCAATTTTGTTAATTCTACCATAATAACAAAACTAAAAACAAAAAAATTACTGATTGGTATTTTGATTATTTTTTTTTTTTTTGAAATAACAAATTAACACGTTTTTTGCCACGATAATATCAGAAAAAGTTTCACATGGGCCATGGTAACTTTATTAGATAATTTAGTTAACAATGTATCAAGGAAACAATGTATCACAGAAAAAAATTTTTTTGCCAAAATTCCCGGAAAAACACTATTTTTTATGTCACACATATATGTCTGACATGGCTCATGTAGAACTTCTTAGCGTCAGACACATATGACTGACATGGCGATTAACATGTTAAATATTGTAAATACGTTCTTTCTAATACCAAGAATATACCGTTTCGATTGTGGGGCGCTTGTAGATAATAATTTAGCAAGGATTTACTGTGAAGCCCACCTGCTCGAGACAGTACGCTCATTAAAGAAGCCGACTGCTTTAGGGTTACCACTATTTCTTAACAATATTATTAGAGAAAAATAATTAACTTATAATCAATTAATATTTATTAAAAAAAATCTGAGAATAAAAATACCTATAGAACCCGTAAAATATTGACAAAATATATATAAATAATTAGTTAAAGTTAAAAAATGAATACAAAAATCTTTTAGTCAACCCTGAATCTTGGATCGCCGTCAACTTATTTTGTTAGGTTGTTTAGTCGTAAATTTTTGGCAACCCTAATTATGTAGAAATATTGCCGCAATGCCCGTCTTTAAGGTTAATAATTTATTGTCTATGGTTATAGAATATGTAAGTTTGGACGTCGGCCACAAAGAACGGCGATTCCGAACACTTTCATTCACGTTTATAACTCATATGACGATTAATGCCAAATTATTATATACCTACATCGTAAACTCGATTTAACAACAAACTCCCTATAACACCTAAATTACTTTGATTGGTTGGTTATCCACTCTAAATAACGTCATTATTGAGCGATAAACAGTAGAAATTAATAAAAATAGCAGCTGTGTACATTATTTATATTTTATTACTAAATACATATGTATTATAATAATAAAATCGATTTTTGTTCTCTCCATTTAACGACAACTCTCAATAACGCCTTGTTACTTTAAGTGTGGTTATATTAAGTTTTAACTGGATACGTAAACCGACCTTACCGACACTAGACACGTTTACCATTAAAAAAATAATAATAAATATAAAGTAAACCGACGAATGATCGATGTCTATAGACCTGTGTTTTTTTGAAAGTACATAGTTCGGAAGTAGCTCCAACTAGTGCTCCTAACAAGTGAACCTAGGTGGAAAAGATATCGGGCTTCTACAAAAAGACAGCTATCTGTGAATCATGCGAATGCTAAGCCGTAAAAAAGCATATCGATGCTACTAAATAAGCCAGCAATATTACTTGAAATGACGCACTTTGCGTGCAGAATAAATTAATTTTGATTATTATACTACATACATAATTATTATGTTAAATTATATTTAATTACAACCGAGACTGGCTCATAATTTTCTGCTATAATAATATACAACGCCATGTACTAAATAATATAGGCTTCTAACGTTTATTTCTAAATACAGAGTAACCTTAATGTAACGACCCTCAATATAACGATTTGTTCGATTTAACGAATTTTAGAACTGCCCGTAAGAACTTTACATTACGAATACATTTGTTAAAAACTTATTATAAGGCATTTTCAATCTTTGCAAAAAATAAAAAGAAAGTATTATTTACCTCTATTTAACGAAATCGTTCGCTATAACAGGGAAAGCAGATTAGGATCTACGTAAAGCTGAGATTAATAATTTTTTTAACCTTGTTAAAACGAATCGTAGATCAACCTAACCTCTGTATAACGTACCCCATTGTAACAAATTATTTTCTGATTCCCTTCAGTAACGTTATATCATGGTTGCACTCTATTTTTGGTATTAGTGCGATTTTTTCTAAAACATTAATTAATACTATTTTTAATAAATAATTTCCATTGTACCGACACATTTTGTTTGGCTAATTTGGTCATAATACATTTATTTAAGATAACTAAATAATAATAATAATTTATAAGCCGCATAAAGTATTTTTAAACTTTATTTTTAAATTAAATCGAGTTAGTAATTAATTAAATTTTACCTTAAAAATTACTGCCTAATACAACGAATGACCACAGACAATACTACTCTATTTTTGAGTTTAAAGTTGTCTATGACATACAATTGTTGTAGAGTTCGAAATTTAAAAATATATTGTATTAAAAAAATATATAACAAATTTATATTATATAAAAAGAAATTCATTTAAATTTTATATACATTAGAAAAGCGTAAAATAGCATGATTCATAATATTATAGCGATAATATGCCAAATTTAAGCACAAAATTTGCATTTAACCAACACCTGGTCGTAACATGATCCTATGCAATTAATTAGTGCCGCCCGTCATTTTAAACTGCCCATTTATTTATTATATTAGCAAAAAAAGACGATTTTCACAAAGTATCAAATTGATTTTGCGTATCTAATTTCATTATAACACTGTCCAGTAGTGATGAGTCATTCAACTCGATTGGCTCGAGTAAAACGTTACTCGAGCCACAACTGTGGGCTTATCACGAATTTAGTCTGGCTTTCGAATCGAGCTGTCACAAGTAAAACGGATCTGTTAGCAATCGGGATCATGAATTTTTACTAACGACTAACGAGCACCAGCAATCTATCAAATGAACGAAAGATCGAGACGTTCGAAAATTAACAAAAAGTATCTAAAATATTGTAGTTCCAAATCTGCACGCGGTGGCGCTGTTCGAATTTCCATACAAATCGCTTGAAGCGAACTCGGTTCAAAAGCCAGACTAAAATTCGTGATAAGCCCACTGAAGTCAAGTATGCTTTTTATAATTTAGTCGTTTAGAATGAAAAGTTGTATGTCCTTGAAGTCTATGATTTAATAAAATTATTAACGTGTTCTATATAATTTAAAATTAATTACTAAAACAATACGTATGATATAATGTGAGTCAGTTACGTAGAGGTCCCGGAATCGATTCCCTGATGAAATATCCCTACTAATATTATAAATGTGAATGTGAGTTTGTTTGTTACGTTTTCACGCAACAACTACTTAACCGATCATCATGAAACTTTGTACACATATTTTTGGAGATACTAGAAGTAACATAGGATACTTTTTATTTAAAAAAATAATAATTATTTTTTCTATAGTTTCTAATTTACTATAATTAGTATGACCTATGATACTTATTTAATGACTTAAATGCTAGCGAAGCCGCGGGTAAAAGCTAGGGATAATATAAAAAAGTAAATATTTGTTTTGTATAGAGCAGGGTATTTTAATTTGGGATAATATACAGACAGATATGTGATGGCACTATACCAGTATGCCATCGTGGGGTAGTACCACCACTTTTGAAGTAACGAATCGAGACGATAGTAATTTATCTACTCGTAGTGGGAAATCTTTACATCGAGCCGCTAATTTACGGAATAAAAATTAATAAGAAAGCATTGAGCATATTTGCTGAAAAATTGTATCTCAATACAATATATAATAATAAAAATACTAATTTTGTACGTTTATTTATTTGTTATTTTGTTATATATACAATGTAACTAACAATATTTACATATTTACATTGTTATTATCATTATAAAATTCAAATATTATAGTATGTCTAAAAATTTACACACCATCTACTATTATTTGCACAATAAACGTACGAACTTGATGCTTCCTTGAGATCCTTAAGAATTATTTGCACCATAAACATACTATAGGTACATATTTATTTTTGTGATAAGAATATATTTTTATAATTCCATTATTTTTTTATTAATTAAAGAACTCTTATATTTATCTTAATCTATACTAATATAATAAAGAGGAAACATTTGATTGTTTGTTTGTATGTATTGAATAGGCTCCGAAACTACTGGACCGATTTGAAAAATTCTTTTACCATTAGAGGCTATAGAATATTTTCAAAAACGTTAGGGATCCATATGAAAACTTCAATAATGTAACCCATAGTGTGAAAAAAAAATCATTATATTGCGTACGCTGCGAAAATTATTGACAATAGAGAAAAGTGATGTACAACAGTTTTATAGAGGACATCAATATCTACAAAAAAGTCTGCAATACCATATGTCTAACTATTACAGTTATGTCTCAATAACTACTTTTTCATGTTAAAATTTAAACTTCATAGCACTTTATATCTTCATTATTACGCGAACGAAGTCGCTGGTAACAGCTAGTTATTAATAAATTGAATATTTTACCACATGCGTCTACAATTTTTTAAATGTTTGAGGTAGTTTTGTGATCTAAGGTAAGCAGGAAAAGTCGAGACTAAAGCCAATGACACAATATCGACCTTTTAAATATTTTTTTTTGACTGTTTAAAAGTACGCACTAGTTGTATAATCATATAGTAATAAGATACCAATTAGAGTATATATTTTTAAAATTATTTCCATACAAGACATTTATTTCTACGTAATATATTAGTGTTTTTCAAACTTTTGTATTTATCGCGGCACACGACGGCAACAAAACAAAAAATATGTGATAATAATTTTGAATGTAAAATAAAATAACATGTACTACAAAAACAACATTATTGTGGCTATATTTAATGAGAAATTTGAACTTCATAATACATTTGTAAAAGTTGTGGTGTGAATCACAAATAAAAAATGTTGAGAACCACTGTATTAGAAGGCCGTTAAATGTGACATTTTATTGAAGTCTACATAGATCCAATATTAAAATGGACTCAGGAAAACTTCACGGTGTGAAGGAACAGATTCAAAGCTAGTATAGCCTGTATCGGTTTCCCTACCCGCTGTCTGTGTGTGCGTAACGGATAAAGTTTCACATGCGTCACGTGTTCGCATGTGTGAGTGGGACGTGGCAGACTAGCTGGCACGTCGGCGTCGACCGAGCGTCCAAAGCCGAGTTCACATGTATTTTATAATAAAATATTGTTTAATAGCATATTTTCTTTTAGATCTTTGATACATTTAATTGTTTTAATAATATTAGTTATTTAATCAAGTTTTTAACAACAAACAAACAACCTGCATATAAAAGTAAACAAAATAATATTAATAAAAACAGATGGTGGTTTCTCAAACTACCCGCAATTATAAAATTAAAATATTTTTTTTCTATTTTTTATTATAATATAATTTATATTATTTTGTTACTTATATTAATTTAAGTTATATTTGGGATGTAAGACGAATGTGCAGCGCCAAGATAAAACCAACGCTGATTTTTGGCGCCAAGAACAAATAATGTAATATTTATTTAAAAAAAACGTTTTATTTATTATTTTATTTATTAAATTGACCTAATAAAAGGGGAACAAGACAAAAGTCACTCAAAAACAAACGTTTAATAGTCTTAAAATAATTGAAATAAAAACGATAGTAATTTTAAAAATATAAACATATACCTACATATATACCTACTTTTTATAGTATAATATATAAACATAAGAAATCACGTGTAGTTTTAAAAGCGAGTGGAATTTATACAATCTACTTATTTATGTAAATATTTTATGTAGGTGCTTGGTTACGTCTCTATAAGGTTGTACTGCATTTTAGTACATGTATATAATACCTAGTGATGTATATAGAACCACACCTATTCGCTAAGGGCCAGTATCTCAATTCTAAATTAAACATGCCTAACCTAACTTAACCACTAAGTTCTATTAATATATTTATTCAAAAATCTTTATTTACCATAGGCCCTTTACGCAATTGCCTTGCATATGACGAGAAGAAATCACAAGAAACTCGTCAATCATAGCCTGTACAATAAAATGTCAGTATTAGTAGGTACATTTTTGCTTACCTTTAAAAATTTATTACAATTAACCTGTTAACCGGGGAATTAGCTATTGCTCAACTCGTTTCAGAATGGGGACTTTTTGTTCGCAGCGATAACTAATATCACACCTCAAATAATAAAAGAATATAGTTTTTAACTTATGGTTTTTATTTATTTTGATAAAATATTTTATATTTAAAATATATTACGTTCAATATATTATGATTAATTTCCATGACGAAAAATGTCGTCATTCCCTTTGCAGTAGGATTTTATTGAATGACGAAATATTTCGTCATACCCCGTTAACAGGTTAATGTAAATAAAGCTAGTACCTAAGTATATAGAACATGCATCCAAGCGCTTGTCTCTATAATGCAAATTATACAATACTTTTAAAATATGACTTTATCACTAACATGACCGCCAATGTAGGTTAGTATTAAGTAGATTTCAAATATAAATCTCGATCTTATGAAACAAATATATATTTGTTAATGGTTTATAAGATTCTCAATACAACAACGAAGAGTCTACACAAACAAACTATGCACAATGATAGCTTTAAATCGCTCTGTTTTAAAATACAATTTTGTAGAATATACCGTGTTAATAGCACTCGACGATATCTAGTTATATTCGAATGTTTTTCCTACAACAAGAAAAATATTCACTTCTAGCCTTACTAGTGATTGTACAATGTGAAAATGGTTTCTAGCTTTTCATTACCCTCTATGATATAGCAGTTAGCGTGAGGTCCCAGGCTTCATCTTTTATTATGTACTAGCTTTCACCCGCGGCTTCGCTCACATTTAAGTTATTAAATAAGTTTCAGAGATCATTTCAATAGAAATGAATCAATATCATTCCAAACAGCTGAAACTATAGTCAGATGGAAACTATAGTAAAGAATATATTTTTTTAAAATAATAAGTATCCTATGTTACTTCTAGTACCTCCAAAAATATGTGTACAAAATTTCATGATGATCGGTTAAGTAGTTATTCTGTGAAAACGTAACAAACAAACTCACATTCACATTTGTAATATTAGTAGGGATTTTATACAAAGTCGTGATCATTTTATACTACAGCTTTAGGAGTCTAAGACGCTGTTAGCATGATAACTAAACGTTATCTAAGCTTAAATACGAATTTTGATTTTTGTAATAAAATGACTGCTAACGAAACCGACGCGATGGCTCCATCTTGAACATTTTTAACTTTGGAGTTGGAATTTACTTGTATTTTATGGTTTCATTTTTTTAAATAGTTATTATTAATTTGTTTTATTTCACGTAGTGTAAGCATATTTTTAGATCACAGCTTGGTTTTACTAAATGTGATTCACATTTTTACTTCATTAAGCTATGATCAGTTTTGCACACCATAAATTTATAGTAAAAGCTATAAAGAGAACAGTTTAGGACATTTAACTGTTATTTTTTATACTTTGAGTGTGTATTTATATTGGTAACACTTGTTTCATTCTAATTAGATCAAATAAGACTGTATTAAGTAGTTACATAACTCGCTAGTAGTCAATTTGAGCATTACAATTTTTCTATGATAACCAAAAGATGAGTTCCGAGATTGGAAATTTTTGTAAAATGCGCCGGAACTTAGTCAACTGTGAGAACCACTGGTTTAGGCGAATCGATAGTATAGTTAGTTACAAGCGAAGCTCGTACTCACTGTACAGTCAGTGAAAGGTGCTAGGACTATATCTTTAATTAAATCTGCATTCCCAGTTACCGAGTTGATGCAGGAAGTCAATAAGCCTTTTGGTATATAATAATAATAACTCTTTATTGCACACATTATGAGAAAATAAAAAAACAAAAGGCGACCTTATCACTGAGTAGTGATTTCTACCAGGCAACCAACCTTAAGGTAGTAAATCGCGAATTATCATTTAATTGGGGTTTAGGGTATAAAAAACAAAATAAAATAATATATAATAATGCCCCGAGGGATACGTTCCGGAAAAAACTGAAATCGCTGCGACCATAGCGAGGTTGATGACTACATTATGTTTATACGCACTCTTTCGCGTAATGCGGGGCAATTGAGCGCGAAATTTGAATTTCACGTTATAGTGAAACAGCGCATAACGGGGTCGCGTAAAGCGGGGTATTACTGTATATACCAGTTTGCGATTAAATAAAAATAATTCTAATATTATATAGGTGGTTTTCGCAACACCTTGGCGTACTCGATTAAGTATAAAGTTTGTTATATACAGTTAATTCTTAATTCCTCGTTGCATCGCTGCAACTGGCAAACCGGACCACTCCGGTATGTAATTTAATTGATGCAGGCAGCGCGTGATTGTGTATTCTTGAAAACGAAACGTTACGCGATCTCATTTTAAAAGTGTTGAATTATATTCCTTTCAAGCCATAGTGGCTTTTGTTTGTGATAGCAATCGTTTCCGCTCCAGCTTAACATTTTGATGCTGAGCGTAGTCATACCAGGCTGTTATAATATACAAATAAATTAAGCTATAAACTAATAAAACAATTGAAAGTGATATTATTATCATTAAATGTATATTAAATTGTAAGAGGATCAAGTTCTTTTGTTTTTCAAAAAAATAGACTGTATAGTGTGTTTTGTTTAAATAGTTCAAATCAATTTCAAAAATCGTAGATACCATAGTGATTGTTTTATGAATTGGAATTGCATTTTATTGATATCGTATTTAGATCGTGTTTGTTTAGTAGAGAATAACCCTCTCCCCAGTTAACAGTCGCCGAAGTGTCTCGAAGTATCGGCCGGTCTCGGTACAAGCAATAATTACAGCACTCCATTTGGCGTGAAACTTATAATATATATTTATCTACATATATACATTATATATAGTACATATATAATGTATATATGTATATATATATATATGTATATCCTTGCTTTAATCTATGTACTTTAAGCTTAGGCATTCAGTAAAATATGTTTTTACGATATCTAGTTCCATTATTAATTGCTTTTTATTAATGTGGTTTAAAACATGGTTTTTAAATGTTAATGTCATTTAATTAGAATTTGGTGAATTATTTGTCGTATCTTTACACAGCCTGCAGCCTACAGGTGTCTCCTCTATCCTGGATTGAGGAAGCCAGTACATACTATCCGGATTAACAGCCTCGCGTAATGACCACTTCAAGTGTGTTACAATTGAAAGTGGTGGTACTACCATTGTGGCGTGACAATACGAAAACGAATTTGATGATAATGTTAGAAATCTCACGCACCCGCATGCGGTTATTAACGATATAAATCCGTTTTAAGGAACATAATCTTCCGAACAAATATTTGTAATTTTTTTTTCGTATATCAGGCAGTGTTATTGAAAATTTCTGTGAAGTAATTCCTTACTTAATTATCAGTGGTGTCTTTTTGCATACATTCTTTCTCGGTCATTCGATAGATGACGTGTGAGCCGCAAGGCATTCTCAAATGCTGAAGGCAGTTTTTGTTACCATAGGCACTAATTGCGAGGATTGTATTTAGTCCGAGTGAGCCGAAGCATAAAATTGCTCAAAGAACAAAATAGTAATAATCATTTAACTTAGTCGGAACATATATATATTTTTTGGCAAATTTTGTTTTTAATTTTGTTGAAGTAGCTTCAAAATAAAATTTTATATTTCATTAAAAAAAAAAGAGATATAAAAAGTAATAAATATGACATCTTATCTAAAAATAAAGAAAAACTTATTAAATTCCACATCAAAAATTATTCTACAAATCGAACCGAATACGAACCTATCGGCGACGCGATGAACTAAAAAATCTCCATAGTAAAAATGTTTACCATGATACTAAACACTAGGCCACAAAAAGTCTTTTAAATTATTCATATAATTTAGTTGAAAGTTAAGTTTTAACCAGTTAATAATAAATCAAATATAAAATATCGATCTTCGTAATCTTATTCTAAGCGACAAACGTCCCATGAAACCGATAAATATCGGTAATGGCCTCTCAAAATAGCTACTGGAGTGGCGCGGGCAGAATTATTAGTCTTAGGGCGAGCGACGAGTGCCATATTCAATTTGAAAGAAATAAAAACTTAAAAGTCATTGATCCTTATCATATTCGGGTTTCATCGTAGTGTCTCTAGTAAAAATTCAAACCACAGAATGGCGGCCAATGAAAGACAAAATAATACACATCCAAATCTAGAACAAATGAATTTTTATTTAAACATATTAATTTCCTCCTTTTTTAAATAAAAATTATTATTAGTATTGTAGTGACGTTTTATGACCTTCCTCAAAACCTTGTCTCTTTGACTTCGCTTCAACTTTGATTTGTGTAGACAAGGACAACCATGAAAAATGTTGAAGCTAGTTGTAAAGGCTGGATTTGGTTCGAAGGAAAGCCAAATATATTGATAAATTGTACGAATTATAACAATACATATAAAAATATATAATGCGTTTTAATTAATTTAAAAATTACGTTTATTTTAATTATATTTGATTTAACGCCATTCTGGTCGCGTGCCTAAATTAATAAGAAATTAGCTGTAAAACTTTAAATAGGCGATAGTAAACAGCAAAAAGTTTTTTAAACTAGTTAATACATAATAAAATATTACATATTATCAAAATTAAAAGTAAACACAAATTAATATTTACGCCCCATAATATTTGATTACCATATTTAATAATTAATGTATGTCATTAAAATTAATTTAAAAAAAAAGTGGAGATCAACCTAACGAGTTTCCGATCTCGTTAACATAATTCAATGTAGTCTAAAAATAACTGATATTTCAATATCGTCATTTTACATAATTAAACGGGTTTTAAACGTTAAAAAAATCGTTCATTGTTCTAATTCTAATTTACACTAAAAATAGACAAACTTATGTTTAAATATTCGTGAATATATTATAATCTAAGAATGTATAGGGTGTTATATAAATATACACATTATTTCAATATTATTCTTTATTTAATATAACTTACATAGATCAATACATATACGTTCCGGAAAAAATCGCGTTAACTGAAATTCCCGCGACAATAGAGAAGTTGTTGACTGCATAATGTTTATACGCACTCTTTCGCGTAATTTAATAATAAATTTGAATTTCGCGTTATAGTGAAAACGCGCATAACGGGGTCGCGTAAAGCGGGGTATTACTGTAACAGCTAAATGCTTTGCATCTATCAAACCAATACAAACACAAAATTAATTAGTTTAAAAAGTATATAATAACCTTCCTCGTATCTGTTCTGCTTCGTCGGTAACCTAATCGTAATACAAAAATAAAACGTAGAATTACACAATTTCTTTTTAAACATCATCAAAAATTATTAATAAGTACAATTATTTACGTTTACTTTTAATTCTCGGTTTACGTTTTACATTTAACGGGATTGGGTTTTATTTGTTTATTTTTAAAGCCTACCTACAAAATTGCATTAGGAATACATTATAAAAAGGACTACTATTATGCAAATTAAATCAAATTTTAATTGGGATAGGACAGCATGCTCAAGATGTTAAAGGGCTAGATCAGTGATTCTCAACCCTTTTTTTGTTGCGTCACACTTTTAACGATTTCAAAATTTGGCGGCACACATTTTTTTTAAATTTTAATTTATATTATTTAATACTATTAACATTATTGATATCTAAAATTTGGCGGCACATTTTTAGTATTTCGCGGCACACAAAAGTGCCACGGCACAGTGGTTGAGAATTACTGGGCTAGATAATACTTCTAATAAAAATATATAATTTAGACGTTATAGTATAATAAAATAAAACAAGAGCCAAACGGATTTTTATGGGGGAAAAATTGAATTATACTTGGATAGTAATACAAGTAACAAATTATGAATCAGTTTGTTGAATTAACTATTCGTGACTAACTGATTGTGATTAAAAGTTTTTATAAATATAAAGTTCTTCGATTCAATTTAATAATTATTTAGATTTTCACTTTGATATATATGCTTCGTTCGAAATCTAAATAATCTATACACGTTTCAGTAACACGACTAGGGTAGCCAGGTCGCCAAACCTAATAGCCGGACAGACCAGCCAGCTTGGTCGAATATTTTTATAAAAAGGCCGGATACCCTACATTATTGACGATTTCATGTCTTAGTGTTAAAACGACAAAAAAATTATATGCAAAAAGGTTTAAAGATTGCTATTATTTCTAAGGGCAGTATACATAGAAAAAGAGTCTTCACGGGTTAGGGGTAGCTAGCTACTCAGGCACACTTCGGACGAAAATACGGACGTTTCCTACTCAGGAACACTTACGTAATCATTTACGAAATTACGGATTAGACAGCGACGCACAGTGGTCGGAAAATCGAGGTCCCTAACCGTAGGATTTTTTTGTCACGAAATTAAAAAAAAAAATTGGTATCTCTCTGGTATACCTCCCTTTGGTTACTAATTAAGTATGGAGTATATGGGTAAAACCATGCGGGAGAAAAAAAATATTTAGTTTTTTTTTGTATGGGAGAAAATACATTAAGTACATTTATTTGAAAACAAATAGAACTGAAGGGCTGGTGCTTATATGGGCTATTGTACCATACACGGCGAACAAGATGACACACAGATCATGCACCTTTAGGCGCCTATTCGCATTTTACAGCCTTTTGAAAATTTGAAATTTCCTGAAGTGATTTTACAAACTTTTGACGTTATTAAATGATAATACCGATCCTTATGGGTAAAAATACTCTTGAAATAATAGACAGGGAGCAGTAATAAATAAATAAAAATAAAGTAATTACGCCAAAAACTTGTAAAATCACTTCACGAAATTTTAAATTTTCAAAAGGCTGTAAAATGCGAATAGGCGCCTAAAGGTGCATGATCTGTGTGTCATCTTGTTCGCCGTGTATGGTACAATAGCCCATATAAGCACCAGCCCTTCAGTTCTATTTGTTTTCAAATAAATGTACTTAATGTATTTTCTCCCATACAAAAAAAAACTAAATATTTTTTTTCCCGCATGGTTCTACCCATATACTCCATACTTAATTAGTAACCAAAGGGAGGTATACCAGAGAGATACCAATTTTTTTTTTTTAATTTCGTGACAAAAAAATCCTACGGTTAGGGACCTCGATTTTCCGACCACTGTGCGACGTCCGACGGATAGGCCACACAATGTTTATTTTACGGACATTTTGACAGGATTTTTTATGGGCTTATGTGTCAAAATTCACGTAAACTTCGGATATGCCTGAGTAGCCCCCCACTATCAGCTAGTATGGGTCCACTGGATTGTTTTAAAAACTATAAATATTGTGTGGTGGTCTCCTTTATAAGCCGAAAAAGATTTTAGGTTTTGACGTTTATTCTGTCACTGTCGTCATTTTACTTGTCTTTCTTCTCCTTTTACTGTCACAATGCATTGTAATAATTATATTTCTCTAAAATTGTATATAAAATTTAACAATATGAATAATCTTGAATATATATAATGTAATTCATAATGGCGACACTGAAACGTTAAATCATAAATTCTAAATTTAGCCTCGAATATGCAAATGTTTGACGTTCTATGCCTAATTAGACACGTTATGTGAACATGTTAATTTATTTATAATTTCTTCGCATATGTACGGACGTGTATATCAATATATGAATATATACAGTATGATTATATATTATTATATTTAATCTTGGTATTGAACTTGTAAATATTTTTCTCTTTGCTACTCATCGGCATAGTTTTTCATATTATTGTAGGGTGTGATACCTGTGTGGTTGCACCGTGGATCTGACGTAATTTTAATTCATGTGAATTATGAATTGTTATTTACTTTTTTCTGAACGAAAATTCAGTTTTTTTTTGTTAATTATTATATGTACAGGCTATGATTGGCGAGTTTCTTGTGGTCTTCTTCTTTCCGTCTTTCTGAAGCCATTATAGAATCTGACGATGAACAAGCGCACGCCTTTAGTGCCTATGCTAATAAACGATTTTCATTTCATTTCATTTCAAATAAATAAACAAAAGAATGGTGACGTAATATGGCTTCAGATCTCTCATGAAGACAATTATGCGAACACACTTATGTTTATTATTTATATTGGATAATTATTATGTAATATTTTATCATTTATTTTTCTCCCCTCCCCTCCGTTTTCCCCCTTTGAATATAATACGAGTCACTTACGAACTTCCGCTTCCTGAAATATCTTCCGTTATTAAAGATACATGGATAAGTTATTGGTTATTTATTATGTTATTATTGAAATTTCTAAGCCAAGTATTAATTATTTCTCCCCCCCCTTATAACCCAAAAAATACGTAATATTTTTTGAAAATGTAATATAGATATATATATAATTTTCTTTTAGAATGAAGTAATAGTAATAAAAAGCGTCTTGGAGCGTGAAGTAGGTGTCCATGTAGAGCCTATTATTAAGTATGATTATAAGTACGTCGTATAGCCCAAGGTCCGCCAGCTCAGTTCAACGTACCAAACACCGCTGGTGTGGCTATACTGGAACCTGTCTATCTGGTTAACTGTCACTCCTACAAAACAGATGATATCGTTATTCCGCCGACAAAGAACGATTTATTAATAATAATATTATACGCTGGCCTCCTGAAACAGTTTGCAAAATTACTTTTTTTCGTTAACTTTTGTAATCGATTTTGTGTGAAGCTGTATAGAGGGTCGAGGCTTAGAGTTTTTAATTTTGTGATTAAACTAAAAATTCATCTATTAAGTGCGTAATTTTAAAAGGATTTTAACACTAGATTTACCAGACCAGTCAAAATGACTGGTCTTGCAAGATCAAATTATAATTCCTACTGCGTGTAACATTTTCTTTAATTCTTCTAATCTTCTTTAATTTATAACAGAAGAATTAGTTTTATGAATGTTATATTATTTTATATATATTTGTAACAAATATATACTTTTTTGGTTTTGGTAGAAATAGGTACATTTAAGCTGGTAAATCTAGTGTTAATGATGTCCTAACCAAAACTAAAATTATATTGATTTAAAACTGACAACAAAAGTGACCTTTTTAACAACTTAGTCTAATTATGGTATTCGATGTTTACTTTGGAAATACCCATAAGAATAAATAGGACCATTTCGATTTTTTTTCTTCAAGTGGCGCCAAGATGCCACGACAAATAAAAAATAAGACGCAGATTAAGTTTAATTAAAAGTTTGAGTTAAATATTTTCGCGCAAAAAATTGCATCATTTATATAACGTAAATTGCGATCTTGTGTATCTAAAGCCACGTCTCCTGCGCGTGTTTTTTCGAAATATTAGACAAAAACATCGAAACATTGGGGTGTGGCCATACACATTTTTGTATGCGTACACAATGTTTCAATGTTTTTGTGTAATGTTTCAAAGAAACACGCACAGGAGACGCGGCTTAATATATTCTTTATTCTGTCACATCATCCATAACACTTGGACTTGTCAAAATACTATTATACTTGATGATATGAAAAAAATATATAAATATATAAACAATCTGTACTAATATAATAAAGAGGAAACATTTGATTGTTTGTATATATTTAATAGACTCCGAAACTACTAGACCGATTTGAAAAATTCTTTTACCATTAGAATCCTACATTATCCCTGATGAACATAGGCTATAGAATATTTTCAAAAACGTTTGGGATCCGCATGAAAACTTCAATAATGTAACCCAAAGTGTGAAAAAATTCATTATATTGCGTACGCTGCGGTAATTATTGACAATAGAGCAAAGTAATGTACTACAGTTTTATAGAGGACATCAATATCTACAAAAAAGTCAGCGACACCATATGTCTAACTATTGCAGTTATGACTCAATAACTACTTTTTCATGTTAAAATTCATAGTACTTTATATCTTCATTATTACGTGAACGAAGTCGCCGGTAACAGCTAGTTAAAAATATACAGCAACTGTAATAGCGCTTTATTTACTATATATGTCATGTCATTTATAGCTTCATAAATTTGTAGGTAGTTATTATTTTCGCTTAAAACTAGGATGACAGATACGCACTAATTAGTGACATTGTTCAAGTGACATAAATAACTGACCCTATTTTCGGTGTTGGCAAGATACGGGAACGTTGACATTCGTGGCAGACAGCGAGGCGCGCGCCCACTATAGCTCGCTTCATACAAAATAATTGCAACATTCGTGGAACGTATAAACATTTAACTTGAATACAAATAATGACATATAATATATACATAACTAATAATAAAACATGTAAGTAAAATAGATATAACAAGAGTGTATTATAAAAAGGTTGTTTTTTTTATGTATATCAGCGACAAGAGACGAAATCCAGTCATAGATTATAAAAAATTGAACTATACACAACATCTTTCCTTTCAAATATCTCTAATCCAATGATCAAATATATTTTTACTAAATTCTTAAAGCTAAGCTAACACAGAGAGTAACAAACTTTCAAAACCGAACCAAGAAGCACTCATTTATCCAAATATAATTTAAAAAAAACAATTTTTTGCTATTTTATACATATGAAAATTAAAAAAATATATTAAACTATCATTTCTATATACATAACCGCAGTAACAAAACGCGGGACTCACAAACTGTCAGTTATTCCATGATTTTAACAATCAACGACATACGAGTTTCATTCGTTCCGTAACCTTGCTCGTATCTCAAAGCACCGTATGCTGCTGCGAATGTAGATCGGGGCGCATGTTGGGCTCATGTGCGATTCCTCGTATCTCAAAGCAAAATATCGCTCGCTCGGCGGCTCGTATCTCAAAACACTCGTATATTAGGGCAATCGTATATCGAGGTACCACTGTACTAGCTTTATTTACATTAATTGTAATAAATTATTTAAAGATGCTGTAAATTTAGCAAAAATGTATACATAATATAATAGATCATACGTTTTCCCGAAATCTCGTAGATTCTGACAAAAATTAAGATTTATAAAGGCTTTTAGAGAAACTGATGTGTAATAATACGGCGGATTAAAATTGGTTTGAAAATATCACAATGCATTGTGACAATAAAAGGAAAAGAAAGTCAGTGACAGAATAAATGTCAAAACCTAAAATCTTCTTAAATAAGTATTTTCAGCTTGTAGAGGAAATCGCTATAGGCCTATTCGAAATAAAGGTTTTTCTATTTCCATTTTGCTAGCAAATCTAAAAGACAAGCAATGTCAGATTTAATTAATCAAAATAAAGGCAATATGTACTATATTAATTAAATTATCCTCGCATATAATATCATATAATTTCATCTTACAGCAGTTCAGTGTCCCTAGAACAATTAGTAGACGTCGTTTATGATTCATGTAGGTCATTTGTTACGGACATCTTAGTGCTACAATTGAAACGTCAAAGTTCTAATTTAAACCAATCAATACCGCAACACTCATATTTAAGATTCGTCCCTTCGACAAAAGATATTGGGGCGAGTTTCGTTTGTGAATCTATTTGTATGCGACTCTATTAAATTCAAACTTCTTTATTACTTCTTATATACTTTATTAATTATATTTTGGGAATTATATCTTTTATAATGTGAACAAACAAATGAACTGACAGCTCGTTTGAGCGCCAAAATTATCCTTAGGCTTAGACATCGAATTCCATCCAAACACTATTAATTTATTTATTGGATCCACAAACAGGGATTTACAACTAAACTTGGAATTAATATCACACTAAGAATTATAATAATCAAATTGTAGGCCCTACGCATGCGCTAACATTACAATGAGCTAGGTTACATTACATTTTAAACATATTTTAAAAACTCATTAAAACTATTTACAATTAAATCAAAATAAATAATATAGTTATTCAAATGTCAAAATTAAATTATTAAAGAATTATTATTCATAATAATTTATCCCAAGCCCTGAATAAGGATGTCTATTTTGACAAATTTTCATTTACAATTGTTATATATAATATTTTTAATTAATTTTTACATGAACTAATCGAATTCTTGAAACAAAAATCATATTTTTATTTTTTTAATGGCATATAATTTGTTCAGTACATTAATAGATGCATATAATTTAATTTATCACACAAAACAATCAAGTCAAGTCAAAAATAGCTTCAGTAAAATATAACATTTTTATTATAACTTCTTTAATACCCAATCAAACAATCACAATTTATCTGTCCGCTAATATTTATAGTTTTATGACATGAAGTTTTATGTGTGCATTGAAATTTTGTAATCTCTTATTGGGTTTTTGCCCAAATACTCGACATTAGCAGAATTGTCTTCATTAATAAAAAAGAAGAATATTTATAAAACGTTTTGACATTCTAAAACAGTGCATACACAACCAAAAATTGCATTCACAAGAGACAATTAGCGAACAAACACCAACACAACAATGAAGCATTGACATAACTCGCTAACACGTAATACCATCGGATATGCCATTGTTTTAATTTAAAAATACACCCTTACATTAATAGAAAAATGACCTTAATAGACGTAAAAATAGAGTTGATTTTTATTATTATTAATTTGTGATATAAAGCCTTTTTAATATGCTGTTACGAGATACGCTTCGTTACCCAGTTCTATCAACAAGTGGCTTTTGAAAATACAAGCTCATAGAAGCTAATTTATGTACTATTACAATTAGGTTTAGAAATAACAAAGTGTAACAGACACTAAACTAAACCATATTTATTTCATAGAGTTCAATATTTTAGAGGACACATATAAAAATTTTCATACTTGTCTATAAATTCAAAATTAAATGTATGATAATTGCCTATATTGCCTATATATTGTTCAATGCCTATAGTATAATAATATAGGCACACAAAGAGTGGTAGGCAGACTGATGATGGCATTAGCCCAGTATGCCGTCCTGGGGAAGTACCACCACTTTCAAGCGGAACACCCGTGAAGTGACCTAGTCGCGTTTCGGGATCAGCTTGGAAGTAGCTGGGATAACGAGAGGAGGACGTAGCACATTCGTCTCCTCAAGCCGGCATAGCGGAGTCGACTGTTGCGCGCGGACATCTGTCCGTAGTAACAGTTGGCTCCACTCATGGATCGCACTCTAGCTTAACATCAGGCGGAGTGTGGTCATATGCTGGGCTATCAATATAAAATAAAAAAAAATTAATTAATTTTAATTGTCAATTAAATCCGAATTCTTTAATCATCACTTAAATAAATTATATGTATTGTTCAAATTATTCATTGCAATGAGGACATTTTATCAGTAAAAAGCATGTTTTCCATTAATTCAATAAAAATGCTGTATCTTAAAAATTCGAGTTGATAGGCAAAAATTATTGGCATATTTGTGTTGAGGGCATCAAATTCACATAAAATCAGTTGAAAAGTCTCTGGCACCAAAACACCTGTTCCCCAATGTAATCAGGCATTTGGTTTCAATTTGAGTTATGTGGTTGTATTTTGAATGTCACTGGAACTCATTTTTATATTATAGTGTTAGTTACAGGTGGACTTA
The DNA here is from genome assembly GCA_028551675.1 of Tineola bisselliella. Classification (NCBI taxonomy): domain Eukaryota; kingdom Metazoa; phylum Arthropoda; class Insecta; order Lepidoptera; family Tineidae; genus Tineola; species Tineola bisselliella. The sequence goes on along the minus strand of JAPWLS010001519.1, from coordinate 258,496 downwards.
TAGGCGTTTGAAGGTAGTCATATATTTGGGGCGTATTGAGTTTTTGCGTGTTATTTAGAAATATTGTTTCCTTAGTATCTCTTAAGTAATAATATAATTGTATAGTTTTTTCGTCTTACAAATTCAAAGTATCAGTGGAAAATCACAAATATTCATACGAATGACTTAAAATTCAAATTGTTAGGGAATTGCCAATTTTATTGCAAGCAATAATCAAACGTGTATAGTATAATGCGTAACATATTTTAATTTCGTATTTATATACCGTACTGCTTATATTGAAATTATCAAATCGAGTTTCATGATTGGTTGCCTGACACATTTCACTGTGATAGCTATCTATACCTAGCGTTGCCATGCGTCCGGATAAAGCCGGACATAGGGTTTCAGTGGGCTTATCACGAATTTTAGTCTGGCTTTCGAACCGAGTTCGCTTCATTTGTATGGAAATTTGAGCAGCGCCACCGGGTGCGGATTTGGAACTACAATATTTTAGATACTTTTTGTTAATTTTCGAACGTCTCGATCTTTCGTTCATTTGATAGATTGCTGGTGCTCGTTAGTAAAAATTCATGATCTCGATTGCTAACGGATCCGTTTTACTTGTGGCAGCTCGATTCGAAAGCCAGACTAAATTCGTGATAAGCTTACTGATTGCGTGTCCGGCCAAAATAAACGGTGTCCGGCTGGTCCGGCTTTTTACACTTGAATCATAGTCACTTCACAAGTCGAGTTAATAAAGTGCTTTGACTGCTTTGGCATTCGATTTTATTTATATTTCATTACAATTTAAGAAAATTTATGGTAAATAATCAAAAAAGCTTGGTTTTTGTGTACAATTTTTCTGTCATCTTAACACTAGATTGCCCGAAGAAGTCATTTTGACTGCTTTTTGATTCCAATTAGAAAAAACAACTATGTATATAATGACAGAATTTTGTGACTTTTTGTACGACATTTCCGGTATATACATATGTGTTATACCTAGATATAGGTACATATATACTAAAGTTCAGTCTTTCTAGTGTTAATACTAAGATATCGTCAATAATGTATGGCTATTAGGTTTGGTGATCTGGCAACCCCATCTATACCCATAGATCGGAGGGTAATATTAAAAATATATATACATATGTAGGTAGTTAACAAAATAGTGGGGTAGATCTAGAAATGTGAGCGGTCTATGAATACAGGTCCTTAATGCAATTATATGTGCAATATCACGCCTCAAACGGCTGTAAACACAATAAAATACATTCTATATTATGGACATTAATGCTGAAGTTTATTTACATTTGCATAAAGCCATTACATTTGTCCACTGCTTGTCTTCGTACTAATATAAACCTAGTTTTTGGCATATGACTATAGAACAGTGTCTCCCAACCTTTTTTGTGCCATGCCCCACCTCAGTCTTTCTAAAATTCTTATGTCCCCCTTATGTAATGTGACAACCGTGTTTTCACATCAAATTTAAAAATTGAATATTTTATTTAACATGGCTTACGGACCCCTATTTCATCGAGCTTTTAAGGGCAGGTTCTAATCTCTACAATACTTAGAACTGTTAACACATAAATTTAAAAAATTTGGAGCAATTCATGGAAGAGAGCCACTTGATTTGATATACGAAGCGAAGTCGTTTGACGGGCGATAAATTTAAGTTAAAATTATTTGTAACCGTCGACTTTAGTTTTAAATTATTAGGCAAATTCATAGAAGGAGACCCAGCGATGTTAGTTGTAACCACTTGTGTTTGTGAAAAGAATATAAGGCTGCGTATACATTTAGCGAATTTAAACTTGGAATTTGTTTATATGAAACTTGGAAGATGATAAAACATAATTCTATCTTCTCAATGTAGACTCGCATAAACGTTGAAGTTTAATTATATAATAATTATTATATTTAATTATGATAAATAATTATCTCTATTTCTATAATATTTAAAATTTCACATTTAATAGTGTGTTACTATTTTAAACTATATTTGGAAGGGTATATTATGGTCAAGTAATAAGAATTAATGCAAACAATTTTGTATTAAATTATATAATAATATTCTCTCCTATGTGAACACAGTCTAATGTTTATGATGGCGTTGGGTTCGGGCAGACAAAAAACTGCATTTGCTCGCGTGGGGAGATTTCGTGAGAGGACGAATAAGGATTCACTGGGGACTCGGGCTCCGGTCTTTGAAAGAGAAACAACTTTCTCACTCGTAATAATTAGTGTCGATAGTTATGGCAACTTGGGCCTCGGCCGCGGGAAGAGCAACAACGTCTAAATCGTAAATAATCCGTAAAAGTAAATAACGTTCAAAGTTGATCAACTTCGGTTTTACGCGGTTGTAGTGTGCGGTTTGTATTAGAGTCAGTGCGTCAGAAACGGGAGTAAGTAATTAGGATAAGTGCGTTTATTGCTTGTGTATTCACCAACCCCTCAATGTCAGCCTTAGGGTTTTAGCGTAGGGATTTCAGGCTCCCCATGTTGTCATAGGTTTGCGTGCAACTACTCTCCACAATTCTTCAGGAGTTCTGTCTGCGTGTAACTACTTTCAACAATTCTTCAGTGGTTTTCACCACATATGTATTTATCATCTAATGAATCTTCAACGGCCATCAATATAATCAACAATTATATTTTATTTCTGCATCGAGGATTAGTTATTTTCTCCACAGCTTATTCTGCTATTATCGTATCCGAATAAGGATACATTACATCTATTATTATTCTTGGTACAAGGATTTTATTTACGGGATATAGGTCACGTCCGATTGAGGACACATCTTCACACATTCTGTTATCTCCATACAGGTTGTTTCTTTTGTTCTCTCTTTTCTAGATCGGTAGGGCCCATAACCTGATCACTAGATCAACCGCCCTTTTAGCTTAGAAGATTTTGCAATGGCTTCTGTTGGACCTTGTCGAAGGGTTTCGTCTTCCTCTTCTAAGACAAAGGTGGTGGGGCTGTAGGTTGGAAGGGAGGCCCCAGTTCGTGGACGATTTACTCAAAATGAGTAATCCATTTTATAGAAAGGCTGACATTAAATTGAGTTCCTTCTCGTATTCATTTCTAATCGTTTCGTGTAAAATTCGTGCGGTTCGTACTACTACTCGTATTCGTTATACATTAAATTCGCGTGGCCCATATGTTATCAATCGCGAGTGATAGTGTGTTCGAGATCATCCGCGGGACGGCGTGCACGAGGCGGCGGTACAGAGCTAAGTTGCATGTTCAATTACTTATTTGTATTATGAATTTTGATTTATAAATTTTCTCTCTGTGAGCATATTCTATGAATTCTTAATATAACATTTAATTCTAACACAACGTAGCGGTCCATATTTAATTAGATAATCACAACGTAGAGGTTCTGCCACTCTAAACTAGACGATCACGATCATAAATCATTGGCCAATATTATTTAAATAAGTACTATATTATTAAGGGATGAATTTCCAAATAGGCGGGAGGAAAATTCAAAGGGGTAGAGGGTTGCTAGGTAGGTACATGACCATCTTCACATGTTCATTCGAGTTGAACACGAGGGGAGTGTCACAGTAACCAAACACCCAGTTGATATTTTGGTCTCGTCAAGCGAAATTATACCTAATAATTATTTACCGCCATTATTTAAAAATTTGCTTTTTTCGTTAATTTTGGTGCTGAAATCTAGTATTGCATTTAAATAGTCTGGAGCGAAAGGGTTAACTCGTGTCGAGTCCATTTTCTAATTGCCCCCCTGTAGGCTGTGGGCTCCACTTTGGGAAACTCTGCTATAGACTGTCTAATTTTAAGCTTGAATGTTGTCTTCCAGCAACTGTCTTAAAGTACATCATCCGGATTATCAGGGCATATTCCTTCCGTTATATCCGGTTACTACCAAGCTGATTCCAAAATATGACTAGATCAGGTTAACAATAACTTGGGAGATATTACAGTGATAAGAATTAAAAAACAATTATACACAAATATACATATACTAGCTTTTACCCGCAGCTTCGCTCGCATTTAAATCATTAAATAAGTACCGGGGATCATTTCAATAGAAATGAATCAATATGATTCCAAACAGCTGAAACTATAATCAGTTGGAAACTATAGTAAAAAATAAATTATTATTTTTAATGAAAAGTATCCTATGTTACTTCTAGTACCTCCAAAAATATGTGTACAAAGTTTTATGATGATCGGTTAAGTAGTTGTTGCGTGAAAACATAACAAACAAACTCACATTCACATTTATAATATTAGTAGGGATATTAATATAAATAATTGAATTATTAGAGGACCATTTTTGGTTCATTCGTTTCTCGAAAAAAATGCTTATGTCGTTAAAACTATAGATTTATTTCAATACTTATTTGTCGTTTAAATACCGATACATTTATAAATAATACTCAATGGATGTAAAAAGCAAATGTTAAAAGCAAAAGAGAGAATACAGTCGAAGTAAAACTGCGTCGGGTTCGGAATATAAATAGACGTCTTGGGTGGCGAGCCGCGCTGTCTAGCTCGGCCATGGGTAATTACTATGCACCCTGATACATGATAGCATGAGACTGCAAGTTACATCATTCGAGCTACATGTGTGCGTCGGCCATGATCGCAACACTACACGCTCCTACTATGACCGCTTGCACTTGCTTGTACCGGCAGCCTATGATGACCGTTTTCGTATCTTAGTGACTTTTAAAATTCATCGACGTATAACATAAAGAAACTACGGTAATTAAATATAGCAATTGTTTCTTCAAACGTCAGACTCGTTCATTATTATTTTTATTAAAAAATTACGCGTTAGATAAATATCTTATAGATAATAAAGCTTGGTTTAAATTTTATGTTTACCATTAGGTATACAATAGGATGACAATGCCTCTGTACAGCAGCTATTCTTCTATATCATATTAGATTTATTATATATTATTATGACATTAGTATATAAGTGGACAATACCAGTATACAGCAGCTAAATCAAACTAATAAAAAAATATATATTTGTATTTATATTGACGAGTAAAAGCGCTCTATTGGAGCCCATTTACTAAAAGTGAATAAATAAATTTTAAAAACAAAATTGTAACCTAACCTAACCTCACTGATCTAATTGTAACCTCTTTATGCGATTTACAGCTACTATGTTAGCTCGAATTATTCTATACCTCAAAATTCTTATAAGTCAAATTGACCTACCTCAACAATGAAATAGTTTAGGAAAACAATAGAGGCATAACCCACACCCAATTAGTTACGAGTGTTTGGTGGACAGACGATGGTTATTGGCCCATTCTTTTGTTTCGAAGTAGGACCACCACTTGTAAGTGTATAGTGCATTCGTTTTGTCAAGTCAGTGACGTAATAACAAAAAATAATCTTAAGAATCCTATTAAATTGACGTTCAAGCAATAGTTTCTACTTGAAACGGTTTTTTAGAATAAGCGTCATATTTAAGCTTTAATTCTACACTCAAGTAAAGATCAGGTGATTCCAGCTCAAAACGCTTGAGTTTTCATAGAGATCTAGATAAAATTGCGGTCTTAATTATGTTAAAAAATAGATACCTATATATATTGTAGCTATCACATGTCGACGGTTAACCTCAAGTACTTGATAAAAGAAACGTGAATCAATCGCCACCACGCCTTTAAGCGCTTCTTAGAACAGCATCTTATTCACTAATAATCTAATAATTAATTAGTTTTTCCATCGATAAAGTAACACGTAAAAAAACAGAATAAGAAATCTAAAACAAACGAAGTTAGAAACAAAAGTTTGAAAAAAGAATCCATTCAGTGTTGGTAGTACAATATCGTTCCGTTTTCCCATGTTTAGGGGTAATATCAATATAAAAATTATTTTTTACATATAGAGTGTAATGTTCATTAGTTTCCTTGTATTTAATTAGTTTTAACATTTTAAAATAGTAGTACTCTAGTATTTAAGTAGTAGAGTTTTTATTTATGACTGCGGTGATCGATCACTAATCCGATTTGTACTGTATACATACATATAGGTATACGTACTTATAACGCGTTTTCATATTACGCGAATTTATGTCTTTAGTATAACACGTGTTTTCCCCCATATAACGCAGTGATTTCAAATTTTATATTTCTGTATTATGAAATTTATAATTATTTGAACATATAGCGATCATAACATAGTTTTTCATTAATATTCGATTTAAACCCACTTTAAAAAGAAAAGTTAAATGTGAATAATTTGTACAAACGTGTTATAGGGGGTATTACAAGCTCGTACAACGCGTTTTCCTTTAACGCAGAACCAATCTAATATACTATATATAAGACAAATAAAATTAAACATAAAATAATTAGAGATGTTCCGACTAGTCGGCCACTAGTCGGTAAAGCCGACTATCCGGCCACTATCGTAGTCGGTGACTAATCGGTAAAAAGCGCCGACTATCCGGCTTCTTACTTTGTGTCTATTTCTCAATAAAATGTATGTGTTACTTCCTTGTAAAGAAAATATATTGATGACATTTATCAAACAAAATTAGTATCTTAATTAAAAAATAAATCAACATAATATTTAATGACATATATTCTAATACTGCGTGATAATATTTGAAACTATCGTCAAACTAGTGAGCTGTAAAACTCAAAAAACTTTTTTTGTTATTTATATTTGTCCACATGTCAGTAGTGACTGAAATTGCAGCGAATCAGCTGTAAATGAAGCGTCACGGGAATCCCCTAAACCGTAGTCGGCTTGGCCGATTAGTCGGCTTATTTACAACCGACTAATCGGCTAGTCGGCTAGTCGCCCAAAATCATAATCGGCACATCTCTAAAAATAATCAATGAATAGTGGACTTTATAGATCGAAAGTTAAAACATTCTAGTTAAGTGTGAAACTGTTGGTGTGGTCCTACAATGTGCGCACTTTACGAGAAACCACTTCACTTAATAGTCGTTTAGTTTGCACACTTCGCTAAACTTAATCGGACCGGCCTGTCTGGTGATTCCGCCCGCTTATTATAATCATGAAGACGGTCGACATTTAGCGCAATCATTTTGCGGCTTATTTAAGTTCTGTTTTGATATTAATTTATTACAAATCGTCGACTACTGTTTAATAATAATAAATCCTTTATTAACTTAAGATAAGAACTTTAATTGGCGGTCTTATCACTGAAAGTAATTCCTTCCCTATGACCAATTGTCAGGAAAAACAGTGTCATTTAACTTTATGACTATGATACATAAATAAAAACTATAATAAATATAAATATATATCTTTTTTGTTTTTTTTAAATTTAAAGTTAACTTTAGTTATAGATAGAATTAAAAATATATATTAATTTAAATAAAAGTAACTACAAAGGCTGTAAAACCGAAATGTTGGAATTAAATTAGTTTATAAATAAAGAAATTATAAAACGAATGCTTCTAACATTAAAGCAAAATATTCTTAGAAACTCTAGGACATGATTATTGCGATTATAAAGTAGATATTAGCTGTCAGATTAGGTGCTTTATAAAGTGAAAGATAGATTAGTTACGAGTTTACAAGTTTGCAAGCGACATCTAGCGGTAGGGAAAAACATTACTCATTTTTGTGTGTATATAAAATACATTTAAAAAAATATATATTTATGATTGTATTATATGACTTGCCTCATCAAGCTATCAAAGCAGCTGCAGACATTTCAGCGTGGTAACAGTTGCTCTAGGCATTTTATATTATCACAATTGTAACTGAGTTTTCCTCAATTCCAGATGCATCTAAGCTCGGTGCATGTCGCGTGTGCGTGCCTAATCACGCTTGCAGTAGGTGTGGTCGGGGCTCCTCCTTCCAGCTCACCGACGCACCACATCGCTCGCAGATCCTTCTTCCACTTACAATGTAAAGGCGTTTATGATGCAGCCATCTTTGCCAGACTAGACAGAATCTGTGATGACTGTTACAATTTATTCCGGGAAGCTGAACTTTATAACCTATGCAGGTGAGGTTTTTCTAATACAATTTTTATTGTTAATCCTTTTATAAAACTTCAATTCATTTTCATTACACCCTAACGAGCTGTGTTCTACTTAAGGGCATAATCTAAAGTTGACTTACTAATAATGTAGTGTGAAACAGCCCTTAAAAATTCCTAAAAAACCGACTAACTCGTTTTTTGTGTCTTCAGTATACAAAATATTTCTATATAAATAAAAATAACAAATTAAAATTTATATCTTCCAATCTTTGGTGTTCAATGAATTAGAGAAGTAACTTGATTAGACTAATTTAGACTAATTTTCTTAATTGAAAATATAGAAAAATGCAATGGCTAATACTAAATTGTTCCAAAAACAGGAAAGACTGTTTTACAACTGATTACTTCAAAGGCTGCGTGGAGGTGCTTCAGGAGACAGACGATTTAGAAATCTTCAAGCAATATATAAAAAAATTACATGGGGCTGAACCGGGGGTTTAGGTGAATTTTTAGTTTTTTTTTCTTTTGGTTTTTCCCCCACTTCCTCTTTCTAACTTCCTCCTTCATTTTCTAATTCTTTTTTATTGACAAATATAACATGTAAGTGGACAGCAATACGAACCATTCCGATATCTCAGGAGGCAGACATCACCGAGACCTCCGCGAATATCTAGGTCACTTATAATATATAAAGAATTTCAATTTCTACTAACAAACGATCTACCGAACATCTATATGTCATTTAAGTCTATGCTCTCAAATTTAAAACAAATACACATCTTAAGAACAAAATCCATTAGCTTTTTTTCAAAAGGAAAGTTTTACTAGATAACCAACCTAATGTACATATTTACTTATCACAGAACCAATCCTACCTTTTTCTTTATCTTTTATCTCTTTTTAATTATCTTTTTTTGGGGAAACACTAATGCACATTGCAGCTTCAATTAAGGCCTATTGTACACGACGGCTCTTTTCCGTACACTTTGTTTATTTCTTACGTTATTAGCGCATACAGACGAACCTCGCATAACGAGCATATTTCGTTCCGGAATCTTACTCGTTAAGCGAAACAATATTAACTAGCACGGATTGATGTAGCTATAGAACAAAAAGTCGCTTGCTATGCGAGCTATTATTTTACAATTTATATTGCTCGTTATGCGAGGTTACACTGTATGACTTAACTAATTTTGAACAAACTACATGTATTTGACTTATTATAGCGTTTATATTTGATTTATTTTGAAATTTCAAAATAAACGTGTCACTAAGTCGCATATAGTAGTTTTAAATTATTTTTCTGAAAAAGAGGCCTAACTCTAACCTAAGGCTCTAGCAAGCAACACTTCTTCCTGCACTGAATATCTAAGCAACGCAGCCGTCCGGTCCGAAGGACCATTAAATCTAATTCTTCTAGGCTTTGTCTTCGCTTGTCTGTCGCTAAGGATTCTATATCTTCATTCTAAGAACAAGTTTATCGGTTAATTATATAATTGTAGTATATATTGGTCACTTAAACCGAATAATTTGTTCTTTTAATAAGAATTGTTATTAATGTAGTAATGTCTTTTTCAGGAATAAATGTTTCACCACGCCCTACTTCAAGGGTTGCATGGAGTCTTTGTACCTCTACGACGAGGTGGAGCAGATTGACCAAATGATCGACTTCGTCGGAAAACGATAAAACGCAATAACATCAGCGACCGATACACTGAAATTAAGTTTAAAAATGCAACGTAAAATAGCAATTATTGTGTTCGGCTTAGATCGGGAAACTTCGATTTTGTAGGCGTTTTCTTAACAAATAGATGACGTTCTATAATGTCAAAAACCATTTATTTAATTCTATATTTAAATTTAAAATGATTTTAGAAATCATAGACAAATAGGGTTACCAGCGCTATTAAAATATATTTTGACTAACTTAAAATGCTTTATGTGACTTGTTGACAACACATAAAGCATTTTAAATTAGTTTAATATTAATGACGAACAATCGAAAATTGCTATTTTACGTTGATATTTTGTTATGTGGTAAAAAGATAAATGATCAGCTTTATGAAGCAAACAAAAGGAAAGTTCCTGGACCGTGGTCTGCTTATAATCCTCAAATTTATTCTAGTCGTCGAAGCGACATAAATATATTTATGTTTGCAAACTAATTTGTAATATTTTTTAATTAAAAAAATGTATTAGTTTTACATTTACATTGAGATACAGAATTCATATAAAACAAAAAATCGTACTCGAAACTAATAACCTAAACTTGAATTCTAATCAGTTATTAACATTTTCACTATTATAGATTTTTTAAGTTATAACAATAATAAGTTTTATAATTGTTTTGTATCTCAATCTAGATGTATTATTTAGTTATATAATGTGTATATTCTTATTATATATGTTTTATAAGAAACTAGAGTAGAAAGAGAAATTGCTTAGGTAGAGAAACAATTCTGAATTTAAGAGTACATTAAAGATTCGAATATTATAGTTTAAGTCACCTCCTAGGTAGATAAATAATTGACGTATAAAAGTAGTTATTGAATTCGATGCTGGCCATCTTGAAAATATAAAACTAAATTATAAATACTTCTTCTAATTTTGAAGTTGACTGACGTTTGTTTTTTTAATTTATTTTTAGCACACACATTCCATTTGTAGTTTTTTAGTGTTTTTTTTATTACTTACATTTTTGCACGAAATGTTACTAATTATGTATTTATTTATTAATTTTTAAATTTTATTAGACTGTTGATTGGTATTTTATCCAAAACTTCTAATTCTGTTTACCAATACAGATTTGATATATTTAAATCACAATAATATATACCTAAATTATTTATCACAAATTGATACAGGACAATTTAATTGATTATATATTTGTTTAAAAGTTGTTTTATTGTTTAGTTTGTGTAGTTACGAGCTTTTTAATATTAATTTAAATCATTATTTTTATCGTAAACATGATCATACAATTTCCTTCAAATATTCTCGATTTATTTCCCAATATTTAGCAAAATTTTCGCGGTTTTTACTTATTATCATCAAAATAATTTCCCTATAATCTCTTCTCTACTAGAATCTCATATTTTTTATTTTAAGACAACTTTTTTAACCTTCATAAAGGAAGTCCTTCGTCTGAAAACTCATCTTCATAATACATCAATGTTTTTAAATAATATTTTAGCAAAGTTATCTATTCAAGAAATTGTATTGTTTAGTGGTACCAAATGTATTGAATTTAAGAAAATTGTAAACGCAACCATTCGTATGAAGCATGTTTAGTTCAGCGAGTCACCACTAGGTTCGCACTAATTCGTTCCGCTTAAAAATACGTTTTGACATTTACCTTGTTGAAATTCTCAGAATATAAGATTTAATATATAATTTACATTAACAATATAATAATTGCTAGTTTCAAAGCATATGGTGTTATTTAAACAATTGATTAGTTAGTTCCCAAAGTGACCGCTGAACTGATAACTTTGTGGCGTTGCATACGCGGTAAAATTTTACCGCGTAGATTAATTTAATGTTTGTTTTTTTAATTGTTAATCCGAGTAAACCCTATGCCGTAGGTAAAATGGTGCCAATAAATGTCCTAATCCTGAATAGATCTAATGTATTTAAAACAGAACCTGTGGTTATTTATAAATTATTTAAATGTTTTTATGTCATTTATATGTTAAAAAATATATTTAAAAACGCTACGGGTTCCATAAAATATATTTCAATTGAAAAATTATTTGCTTTTTTTATTTTTTTCCTGGTCTTTAATTACATATTTACCTTGTAGATGCAGGCCCAGCTCACAACCATATAGTCCAGGACCACGAAGAACCGGTCTTCTGTATACAAACGTGACCAAATGTACCTATTAGTAGAAACTAAAATAAATTTTACGATAAAACATTCAGAACCATGACTGAAAACAGAGTCCACTTTTTCGTACATCTAATATACATATATTTTTAAATACACCCAAAAATGATTAACTACCGCGTCTATTTAAAATTTTACAGACATCGTGGTCGCCTCGATTATGAATGTAAAATTTTCGAAACCAAAAATAAATGATATACAGGCAGTCCTCGGTTTCACGTCATGGTTTTAGATACCAGAAGATAGGTAACGCTAAACGAAACGACGTAAAACGAAACACTTAAGCCACAAAAGAACTTTTAAATATAACACTATATTTTTACTAGTACTATCTTCTTTCTTCATACCGACTTTACAGGTTTTCTAACTGAAGAACCTATTAACCCAGAAAGGAACTATTATTTTTTTATGAATGCAAATAACCAAACACCTGATGTAAACAAAAATATTTATTCTATTAGCATATAACATACATTTGATCGAGAATATTAACTAGTGGATACACTTGAATAACATTTACTATGACAATATAATGTAGACACTTGGATCACAGGAAGTATAAGGCAGATTCAAGACCGAAGTGGACATCTATTAAATAAACTATTGTTCAATCATGACATAACTTATTAACCCTCCGTCGGGCGCGGCCGGTCTCACAGGCACAACAATTATAGGTTCTATGAACTCTTAGTTTAACACTAGATTTACCAGCTTAAATATACCTATTTCTACCAGAACCAAAAAAGTATATATTTGTTACAAATATATATATAAAATAATATAAAATTTATAAAACTAATTCTTCTGTTATAATTTAAAGAAGATTAGATGAATTAAAGAAAATGTCACACGCAGTAGGAATCTTAATTTGATCTTGCAAGACCAGTCATTTTGACTGGTCTGGTAAATCTAGTGTTAAGTAAAAATATTTTCTATAACTTTTGTATAAAATTTATGTCTAAACATTCCAATAAAAAGATTGATTTTGATTTTCATCTTAGATTTTCTCAATGAGCCCGTGAAGCACACCGCGCCCGATCTAAGGCGTTTTCGAGGGGCGCCCGACGAAGGGTTAAAGTCAATAAAAAACAAAAGCTTTAACGTTTTTATAATAAAATTATAGTCACTTTTTGGGCAATCCATAAATTAAATCACATGAATTTCATGATTTTCTGACCCCCTCCGCTCCGCTATAAATTATTAAATTTCTTTTCAATTTAAGTTATTTTTTCAATAAAATCAACATCAAATCAAACAAAATAATGAAAATAAACAAAATAATGTTTTAATACTCGGATACAGGGATACAGTGGCGGCCTTAGCCATTGCGAGGCCCCGGGTGGCAGGTCTTTTCGAGGCCCTTTGTCCTTCTTGAAAAGTATGTGTGCGAATGTAGATCTGGTTGTTTGGTTTAGGTATTACACATATTTAACGAGAAATGCTAATGTTATACAAATAAATAAAATTTGAGTTTTAAAATATTTTACATTGAAACTTTTAAAAACGAGGCCCCTGCAAGAGCGAGGAACCGGCCGATTGCCCCGTTCGCCACCCATATTTTGAAATGTGATGTCACGAAATTTAGGACCCCTCCCCGCCCCTTGTCACACCCTCCCTCTCTTAACGTGTGACGTAATTTATGGATGACCCCTTTATAATTAGTCAATAAATGTAAACGAATTGAAATAACAACTATTCGGAATTTCAGCGACATTTTGACAGGACAAACGTCACAGGGGGGCTACTCAGGCATATCCGAAATTTAGTGGTACAGCCGTAATCTCTGTAGCTGACGTGAATTTTGATATATAAGCCCGTAAAAATTCCTGTCAAATATTTGTCAAATAATCATTGTGTGGGCTATCCGTCGTGACGTCGCGGTCAAATATGCAATCTTGTGAATGATTACGTAAGTGTTCCTGAGTAGGAAACGTCCGTATTTTCGTCCGAAATGCGCTTGAGTAGCCCCCCTGAATCGTCGAATTGAAAGCAACAAATTCATTTAATAACATATAATAATTCGGCATGTGATTCTATCTATACCAGCTGATGTCTAAAGACCGGAACACATCTGTATGGCAGTTATTTGGTGGTATATTTTTTTAAACTTCCAATACCGAAATATTTGTAAATGGCACTAAAATAACATTGGTAACACATTTTAAATAATATATTTTAATTTAACATATACGTATATCATTGCAATTGTCAATTTTAATGCGATTGACGTAACGATTGACAATCGCGATGGATCGCTGTACATAACGTCGGTGCGTTTCATGAAAAAATATTGTTTGGTTAAACGGTCCCAACTTGCCACTTTGGCAAAAAGCACATGTACTGAATAAGGACCGGTGGCGACTCTACGCAAAGATCGAAACGTAAAATGAAAATTATTTAAACACTACCCGCATTTTATAAATTGGCTAAATCATTAAAATTTAAAATAAAAATTTATATTATTTTTTTTCGATTATTATCATCGGTCCTACATTTTATTCATATTATTAACACTAGAACTACCAGCCGATCAATATGACCTATTTTCGCCATCCGGCCAAAATGACCGGACGATTTATGCTTGCAAAGTATTAAATATAATTCAATAAATTTATTGTAGAATAGGGTATATGCATAAAATTTTATTATACGATAACTATATATTTTTATAAACTATATTGCATAAGAATTATGTGTACATGAATATTTTTTATTATTATTTAGTTTTCACCAGGAAAAGAAGTTGATAAAATAGCAGAATACAAAATTCCCGCATATATTTTGAAAAACGGATGTGACGTAATTGTGTTGTAGTAACTTGGGCCAATAGCAGCCAAGAACAAAGAATACGTTCATTTTGATCACAAATATCAGTTTCTCGCTTTGGCACGAAACCGTTATTAACTTTTTTGTATTTTTTTTTTGCTTTAATAACGTGATGTTTTATATTACGTTTACCATATTAATTGAAACGATTAGTGTTTATTATGTCAGATGACAGCGAAAAGCCAAAAATGATTTTTTTAATAAAATTGTTTGCGGCAGCAAAACAAATGGGAACGCACCCATACCATGTTGGCACTTAACAACCGACGTATGCTTGTTTGAAGTTTGCCTGCGATTTGTTTTTGTTTTGTGATTTTCAGAGTTTTGTTTTGTTTGAGAAAGTTGACGAAAATGACTGATAGTAGTTTTGTGAAGGTGCAATCCGATAATTTACTTACGTCCGAGTTTCCTTACGTCCTTATTTCTCGGAATAAGAAAAAAAACACTTTGTCAGGTGCATTCTTTGTCGTATTATCACATTTGGGCGTTGCTCCATGGTTTAATGATGGTGATACAAAATATTAATTCAACGCCAGTACAAAACAACAAGAGAAAACTGAGATTATCCGTCCGTATTGTCAATAGAAATCGTATTATCAACTTTGACGCTATGAGCACTATGACGTCACAGAGCGCGCCAAAGTGGAGTGGCGTTTAAATGCACTATAAACGTTTAATAATTTCGATCTTCATTATTTTACAAAATATACGTTCTTTCGATGCCGGGCTTTTTTATATAGATATATAACAATAAAAGCTATCGTTTAGGATCATAAAAAAATCATGCATATACCTTATTGTAAAAAATAGAATCGTTTACAAAAACGAATGAGTAAAGTTTTACATAAAAGTCTTGTGAAGAATTTTTAAAAACCGGTTGGTAGTTCTAGTGTTAATATGTATTTATCCTAAATTTGCCAACCGACAGACGAGCAAGAAGTCGCGTAAAACTTCCTTAAACCATACACATACTTTAAAATAAAAATAACATTTAAAAATCATCCAAACAATCATCGAAATGAATCTGCATAGCGTCGAGATTGTAGCTCTTAAAACGCATACACTTCGGGCAGGTGTATTGCTGAAATAAAAAAAAAAACAATAATTATACTAACACTGCTTCTCCTATGACAATTGTTTAACTGGAAGAAATTACATTTAGTGATAAGATCACCCAGTTAAATACAGTAATGCCCCGCTTTACGCGAGTGATACGTTCCGGAAAAAATCGCGTTAACTGAAATTCCCGCGACCATAGAGAAGTTGATGACTACATTATGTTTATACGCACTCTTTCGCGTAATTTAATAATAAATTTGAATTTCGCGTTATAGTGAAACCGCGCATAACGGGGTCGCGTAAAGCGGGGTACTACTGTACTCTAAATTTGTTTCTTATGTGTTAAATTATATTATTAGTATTATATATGAGTAAATATTAGGACTTTAAAAACACGATTAAAAATAAAGAAAATACGAAAACGAACAAGACTTCTTTCTAGCCCAAAGAGGGTTTTACTTGCTAAAAATTACAGGTACAAGTTAAAATTACAAGCAAACACTAAAAGAGCCCCTATTCATTAGGCATGATAAACTATATAATGACATCTCTTTACACAGCCATGATTGGGTAGCTATCCCACGACCATGCATTTGTCAGTTGACATTCACTTCCTGTAACTTTTTTCGATAACTACCCGAAAAACTGACACAGCGTTTCATCACCAATTACAGGCTGAATGTGATGAGACGACATTATTTTATTATATCAAGTAATCAAGCAAACAAATATATTATTATTAATAATAGGTTAGTTAGTATCAAGAGTGTGTTCACACAACAAAAATATTAACGAATTTTTCAAAATCCCATAGAACTGCTCGTAAGAACTAATGCAAAATATACCTTTACATTACGAATACATTTGTTAAAAATCTTCTTATAACGAATTTTTAATCTTTGCAAAAAATAAAAAGAAAGTATTATTTACCTCTATTTAACGAAATCGTTCGCTATAACAGGGAAAGTAGATTAGTACCTACGTAAAGCTGAGATTAATATTTTTTTAAAAGCTTGTTAAAACTAATCGTGGAGCAACCTAACCTCTATATAACGAACTGCATTGTAACAAATTACTTGATATAACGAATTATTTTCTGATTCTCTTCAGTATCGTTATACTAAGGTTGCACTGTATTTTGTATGTCAATGCCAGTTTTCAGACTTCCGATTACTAAACTTCTTTTGTCTATGACTTCCGCCTGTCAGTGACTTTTGACGTTAGACAGATCATAGACCAATTCACTATGACTGTATACTTTGATTACTCAATAAATTATAAAGAACCATAATTATATTATTGTCAGTTGTTTAATAAAACGACAAAAAAAAAACAAAGCAAACACACACAATATCAATTCTTAATTCTCACCTAAATCACGTTCAAACTGTCCGATTTAATAATAGAAAAGGAGAAAAAACTTAACCATTTTAAAAATATATATTAAAAAATAATTACGTCCATACTTAATTGTAAATAATATGAAAAAATGAAGACAGACGTATTTACCCGTATCGTGAGAGTTGCTCACCAATAAAGCAGACACACCTCAATTCAGTACTGTTTTAAACATAGACACACACATTTTTAGAAAAGAAAAAACAAAAACATAGAGATGTGGCGGTCTCCTCTACAAGTTGAAAATACTTATTTAAGAAGATCATCTCTTCTTGGCTTTATTTTCTATTGCATTGTGATAATTATATTTTCAATCTATTTTAATCTGCTTCATCACACTTTGATACATCAGAGTCTCTAAATAGATATCATACGTAGCTTAGTAGCATGGGCGTAGTTACGGCTTTGAGTTGCAAGGTACCTAATCAAACTTAAAAAACTTAATTATCTCTTTTGGGTAATTCGAATTCTACACACAGGGTGCTGGTGTAACCTTTTTGTATAAAAAAAATCAACCGGAGTAAGACCGCGGGTAGTTGCTAGTTGCATATTATTTTAGACTGCTGCCCCACCCTGAGCCCATGGTTGGCTACGCCCATGCTTAGTAGCCTAATATTCTATTGTATTTTTTCAAATTAACGCCATTTTTTAATGTAACTAATAATAACCAATGTAATGTAATGATCTCTAATCAAACTAATCTGTGATTACTTAAATGCATTTTATTTCATTTTATTAGTAAATTTTTTTACTAATAAATCGTTAAACACGAAAACCATTAGATAGTATTCAAAATAAAATAGTAATACGTTGCATAATACCATATATATACGTTGCATAATATATCAAATATCCAGTCTAAATGTTAATTTGCATCTTTTCTTTCTTTTTTATTTATATATTAATAAGTAACGATTGAAACAATTTATTATAAATGCGTGAAACAGAACGTGCGAACAGTAATTGCAACAGACAGTTGCAATAGATTATTATCTTCACAAAGCGTGTGATTGGTATATTTTGTTTCGTACGACTGAGTGACATTTGGAGTTTTGAACTCTACTCAGTGAATCTATGCTTGGGCGTAAACCGTGACGTAAAGACGTGGCACGCCTTATACGTCTTGTAAATTCAATACTAACTGGTATTTGAAATAATAGTATTTAAAGTCAGTGGTTTATTCATATATATATATATATATATATATATATATATAAGAGACAATTCTCAACGTGTTCTTGCAACATTTTGAGTGTTTTAAACTGTTGATCACAAATCGGACAGTTGAACCTTAGCGGGGGCGGTGTCCCTTCGCGCGTGAGAGCCTCGCCCTGAACTACTTTCTTCTTGGTACGAGCCTTGATTACAATTAAAGGGAATTAAAAATATAATAATAATAATAATAATAATTGCTGTTATTTTGATCACAGCTCTGCTTCACTATAGATATCTGTTTTTCAGTCCATAAAAACCTGAAACTGAAACACGTGTTTCAGGTTTGTTATGTTTGTGTTGTCCAATTACGACACATTAAGAATAAGTTCAGTGCATTTATAAATAACGAGTATCAATTAAAAGTATTTAAAAAAATAATCCTCACCTGATTTCCACTAGCAACACTGGATGTACCGGCAACACTGGCCGGAACTTTAGGTGCTAGTCGATGCAATGGTTTGTGCATGTTGCTTGATATAGCATTATACAATGCCGGGTTTTGTCTGCGTACTTCTTCCAACTGTATTTGAAAGGACATACATTGAGTACACATTGAGAGAAGCCTATACATTAACAAGTATATATTTATTTATTTATTACTTAATAATAGAGAAAAAATAATCCAGAGTAAGTGAGTAAGGAGATGGCAGCCTTATAAGATAATAAATAATGACAATAATAATACTATAATACACATATACATAAATACTAGGAAAAGAGATAATATTATTTAATGATTTCTTAAAAATGGGAAGAGAAGGAGCATTGCGAAGGTTAGATGGTAAATCATTCCAGAAGGAGACAGCTTTTAAAGTGAAGGATTTGGAGTAAAGAGTAGAAGAATGTGAAGGAGTGCTAAGAATGAGATTAGAGGTAGAACGAACAAGTACAGGATGGGATACGGGAACCTCCCACATTAAAAAAAATCGCACAGTCGTGGTGTAACGAGCTTAACTCACGCCCGGGACACAATATTATTCATTACTATGCGAACGAAGTCGTGGGCGACAGCTAGTGTAAAATATACTCGTAAATAAATAAATAAATAAATAAAGTCATAGGCTCAACACTGGCACTAAAATTCATAATACATTTTCCAGAAATCGATTATAATAAAAATAATTATCCAGCAATTTTTTGTTTTGCGGACCATTTGGCGCCCCTTTGGGAGCTGATTTTGAAATGTGGGAGGTTCCCATGCCTCACCCTATAAATTCCTCATTTTAAACTAGAACTTTTTCTATATCGCCATTAAGATTGAATCTTTGACAAAACTTATTTAAAAAGAAAAATTAATACCTAATCCCATTTCGTTTATAAACGCAACTTAGCTAAATTATATTCCGTCTCTTTCTATTGAATTAAAAATAACATACGACAGAAAGGGACAGAACACATTATAAAACTCACCTGTTCAACCAGCTCCTGATTACGTTTCTGTGTATTCCTCAAATCAGAAAGAACGGTCTCCTTGTCACTCGCCAATTTCTGTCTCGAGTCGCGTTCGGCTTCAAAGTCAGATCTGGAAATTTATAACTATCAAAATGAAAGAATATATAAATATATACAGTAATGCCCCGCTTTACGCGAGGGATACGTTCCGGAAAAAATCGCGTTAACTGAAATTCCCGCGACCATAGATAAGTTGATGACTACATTATGTTTATACGCACTCTTCGCATAATACGGGGCAATTAGCGCGAAATTTGAATAGTGAAACCGCGCATAACGGGGTCGCGTAAAGCGGGGTATTACTGTATGTATATAGCAAATATGAGTTTAGCAGGTATCTGGAAGCACGAGGATATCCCAAACTTGTGCTAATATGTGTGGCGGTCGTCTTTACAAGCTAAAAATACTTATTTAAGTAGTATTAGGTTTATTCACTATTGTTCACAATGCATTATGATAAATATATATTCAATCCATTTTAATCTGCTTTATTATTACACATAAGTTTTTCCAAATACGTTTCTAATATGGATGAGATGGGAAACAACTCAAAATTACAAATTATTATCTATATAAATTAGTTTTTTTTATTCATTTCTAAATAAAAATCTCACCAATTCACAAATTTCAATAAACGCATATAAACTTTGACAATGGCAACTTTTTATAATGTCTAAACCTAATCAAAATATAAAAAAAGTGTCAAAGTTTTGTCAAAAATCAACAATAATAATAAGCATAGACGAAGTTTGGAAGTTGCTTTTTGAAATGAACGTTTACGTGTGAATTAAAATTTTGTAATCTCTTATTGGTTTTTTTTCCAATACTCGACATTGGCAGAATTGTCTTCATTAGACATCTGAGACTATTAATAAAAGAAGAAGAAGAACGTGTGTTATTCTTTTTTTGGAGTAGCCTGGCACATGACCATAAACCACCTGATGCTACAGATGTCACCTCCACAACCTACTACATGGTCACAATTGAAATACAAGCCATTAATAAAAAAAGAAGAGAATTTTGTAATCTCTTATTGGGTTTTTGCCCAAATACTCGACATTAACAGGATTGTCTTTAATAGATATCTGAAGCCATTAGTAAAGAAGAAGAATAAGCATAGACAAAATTCCATACTTATAAATATCAATCTGTGCCTTCAACAAGCCCACATCGTCTTGACTATTCTGCGTCGAATTTAATTGTAATTTCAATTTCCTTAATTCCTCCTTCAAAATGTCTACTTCCGCCCCGCGCGCTAACAGTGCACTCGTCAACGCCTCATTACCACTTGGCTGAAATATAATTAACAATTTTGGCAGTCAAATTCAAATAATCAAAATAATAAATAGGACTTAATAAATTTCTTCAAGCATGCATTAGGTTTTTACCTAAAAAATAATCAATTATTTAAGGTACTTATTCGCTGAAATATTCTAAGATAATACAAACTAAAACTGTAACACGGGGTTGTGTTCGAAGACACAAGCTTTGATGATTTTAGAGAAACAACTCGGTTGCAAAGAAAGGTGTATAATATTAAAACACACAGTGCACACACAAGCTGACAATGACAGATCGATGGGAACAGGGGGGCTACTTCTATACTTTATGTGAATTTTGACACATAATCCCGTAAAAAGTCCTGTCAAATGTCCATAAAATAAGCACTGTGTAGTCTATCCGTCTTGATGTTGCTGTCAAATCCGTAATTTCGTGAATTTTCGTCCGAAGTGCGCCTGAGTAGCCCCCCAGACACGCTGGCTTGACCACCTCCATGTGGGAAGCAGTGTTGCCCACATTCCTACTGTACAATACCATTAAAAATAGGCAAAGGCTACAAAACCAAATAATGTTTTTGTCTTGATAAATCATGTTTTCCCATGCATAGTTGTATACTGAAAGCCTCACCGGAGTGGGTTTAGACAAATTTTTCTTCAACAGCTCCTTATAATCCTTAAATATACCTTCAAATATTGATAAAGTACCACGAATTTGACCTCTGCAAGAAAAAAACCACATTAGATCTAATTAATATTACACTGACCTCAATATGGGAGAGAGTACGCTCAGGGTGTCTTTCCCCTACTGGCTCACCCATCTTTACACCCATAACTTATGTCTAAGCCAGCGGTTCTCAAACTTTTTTGGCAAAGGAAAAAGCCTTAATATAATTATAAAAAACTGATTTACATGTATTTATGAATAATCATATTGCAATGTAATATTTAGTTGGAATATTTAGATGTAACCTTATAATCACCCTTTGGTAGGTAATTTTTGCAGTATTTTAGCCCTAGGGTTCCGCGGAACACCACTTTGAGAATGGCTGGTCTAAGCTATTACCAGTATGTTGTACAGTTGATAATCTACAAATGGATACAGATTGGACTTTGGACTGTAAGAAACAATCATTAGAAAGGGATAGCTATATTATTGTCGTGTCAAAGTTGATATGTGAAAGGAACGCAGATATCTCCTTTGCTATTCACGACACCACGGTCGTTTCTCTTTCTATCACTTATGTGGCGGTCGATTCTACAGGCCGAAAATACTTATTTAAGAAGATTTGAGGTTTTGACGTTTACTCTGTCAGTGTCATCTTGCTTGTTTTTCTTTTACTTTTATTGTCACAATGCATTGTGATAGTTATATTTTTAATCCATTTTAATCTACAATATTATTTCACACAAGTATCTCCAAACTTATATACCTACAAAAACTGTATCCATTTGCTTATAATGTAGAAAGAAACCATTATACAATATACATATATTTTATTATACAAATATAAACTTACATATTATTAAGAGCAGCACTATGCTGCCTCTCCAAACTCTGTTTAACATCCGCTATGCCGGCCTTAATTCTCTCAGCGCAAATCTTCTCCAACTTAAACTCTTGCACTTTTACAACCAAATCCATTGTTTTCATTATACCATCCGATGTACTGAAAATATATATATATTTATAAATACCCATGTGATAGTTCCCCATATGAATTGAGATAACAAAGATTTTACTAATAGACTACATGCTACACCATTGACATATAAAGGCAGAAATATCAATTTGCAATTCACGAACACCTCCTCCCCACCCCCTCTTCCCCTTCCCCCATGTCAATAATAATGTTAGAAAAAAATAATTAATTAACCCATGAAGTACCAACTATATTGTTACCGTAAAGTCGTATGACTTTGGCCCTAAGGGGTGACTTTGGCCCAAAATTGGAAAAAGTTTCAACTTCTTGCCACACCATTCTCAGAGTCTTTGGCGTAAAAGTACACTTGATAATCAATAGATGGAATTGTAACACTGTGTGTACAACAGTGTTTAGCACTGCCGGACTTTGCTCTGATTGGTTACTGTAGCTTGATTTAACAAGTTAAGTTTTCGCTAAAATATGACAGTGCAAACTTCCTCAATAAAATAATATTTTAAGGTGAGTTTAAGTTTTAATTTGTGTTTAAAAGTGTGTTAAATATGTTAGTAATCAAGTACGTTGTATAATTTCTAAAAAGAGATATCTTGTTTTTATGATATTGCGAAAAAGAAATATTCAAAAACTATTAAGCAAATTTGGTTTGACTTTGGCCCACGAGCAAAAGTCCATACTTGGCCATATAACCTATTGTTTTCATCTTATGTTTTTGTTTATTTTTCAGAAAGATCACCAAGAACGTATCTACTATGCCATCAAGATACAAGAGGCGATCTGAAAGCCGCTACTATGGTGATTATTCAGCAGAAAAATTGAAGAGGGGTTCATAGTGGGTGTAATTAAAAGGGGGGTCAAATTTTGGCGATGGCTATGTTTGAAAGACGAACAACTATACCGCTGGGAAGATGTGATCCAAAAAATCAACGAATCGACGTTCGAAAAAAAAGAGGCTGCTTTCCAATCCCAGAATTAGATGAAAAATGAATTGGAGAAGATTTAAATGGCAATTTAATTGATAATTTATGCTAATGTTTGATCTCGATTCAGATATTGATAAAGAGTAGGTTGATTTATCTAGAGTTTTCATTGTTTTGTTGATTCTTGCAAGTCATGCTGTGCAAAGGTGTATGTGCCTTACTTAGTTGTATGAAAATTGTACTAGCAAAATAAAGAAAAGTTGATTTATTAGATGTAAAATTATTTTCCTTGCCCTTTGCATAATTACTTTGTCCTTACGTTAAAGAAACTTACGATAAATATACAAAAAAAAGGAGTGGGCCAAAGTCACCCGGTCTTAAGTAAGACTTTGGCCCAAAGTTTGACAAAAAATATATATATGAAAACTTATATGTAACTTATATTTTTTTATATATACAGCTTCCTTGTCTCCCCAATAATGTGCCAAAATTATTTAAATAAACATATAGTTGAAATTGTCGGAAATATGAAACGAAAATAAAAATGTTGTCGAATATTGGGCCAAAGTCATACGACTTTACCGGTAAGCATATTG
The DNA here is from genome assembly GCA_028551675.1 of Tineola bisselliella. Classification (NCBI taxonomy): domain Eukaryota; kingdom Metazoa; phylum Arthropoda; class Insecta; order Lepidoptera; family Tineidae; genus Tineola; species Tineola bisselliella. Next base: position 234,249 of record JAPWLS010001519.1, on the reverse strand, counting down.
TAATGAGTAAAACTTCTCTTTTGTAATAGATTATTCACGTTTATTAATTAATAGCCTGGGACCTATGGACACTGTCTTTCTATGTATTTAAACCTATGTATATATATTATGTATTGTATGTATTTATCATCAGAACTTCTCTTCCACCTATTCTATTATATTCTTATATATCCTAGTGTGCGCAATTTTTATATAGTCAATCAGATTGTTGATCGGTCCCACAGGACAGGCTTGGACTAGTGTGGGAACCAGTGGTGAATCTTGATGTATATACGTGTAAATTGTAAATAAAGTATTATTATTATTATTATAATCTTTTTCCAACAATGCCGGTATCGTCCACACCGTCCAACATCTCGCATAATTTGTAGATACGTCCAGACTAACTATCTAACACATATTTTTAACAGAATAAGAAACATAAAAAAAAAACATTAAACCAAATGAAACTCCAAAAAAATCGCTTTTACATTTGTTTTCAAATTGGAATATTGGTATTTAATGGGTTAAAATTATTACAAAAGCAAATAAAGTGTTAAAAGAAGTATTATATACTTACTTATGGGTAATAGAATTTAACAAATCGGACACGTGTTTCAATGTTTTATCATAAAGTTTAACATTCGCTATAAGACCTGAAAACTCAGATTCCCCGTCACCCAGGCTGTCTGTTTCCGAGCTTATTGAAAACCTCACTGGCTGAAATACCTGAAAGCCGATAATTTTTTAATGGCATGAAAAATTGTTTTAATGAAATAACTATTGTTAACCATTAAACTATAATTTATAAAAAAAAAACTAAACGGCCACATATGTGACTAAGAGCGTGAACAGGAGTTTCAATCGGGGATCTTATCACTGAAAGCAATTTTCAGACAACTAATTGTTAGTAGTAATACAAATTAGGATGATGGCTATATACAGGGCCACAAAGATGAGATATCATTGGATTCAGGTTACTATCAATAGGGGATGATATCCTACAGTGGACACCCTATAGCTGAAATAATGATGTGAAGTGAGTATCTATCCCATTATAACCTTGAGCATGCCGCCCCATCCTATAATTAAAATTTTATTTAGTTTATATAATAGTAGTCCTTTTTATAATATGTAGTTTTAATGTAATTTTGTAGGTAGGCTTTATGAATAAATTAATAAAGATAAGTAAGTCATTAAACTCAATACTCACAGTGGTCTGCGCTTCTTTGAGTCTACTTTGTAAGTCATGAATCTGTTCCTTGTGTAATTTTGAATTTTCATTTAACCCACTCTTCAATTTCGAATATTCCAGCTGTGAATTTTTATAGTACATGATAGTTCGAAACAGTAAATGAAATTTAGTTTATTAATTGAAATTGTTATTATTATTATTGTACTTTATGTTATACTAGCTTTTGCCAGCGGCTTCGCTCGCGTTAAGAAGTATTATTGTTAATTAGGCATAGGTTTGTGTGGCTTTACTTTTGTTTAACGTGTGTTAAGTAGTTATCATTGAAAACTTGCTCTAGTTATTAACCGCATATCTGCCAATTTTTAATTTCAGTTCAATCAGTCGAAAATCTAATAAGATTTATACAAATTTTCATCCCCTATTTTATCCCCTTAAGGGTAGAATTGATCAAAATCCTTTCTTAGCGGATGCCTACGTCATAACATCTACCTGCATGCCAAATTTCAGCCCGTTTCGTCCAGTGGTTTGGGCTGTGCGTTGATAGATCACTAAGTCAGTCACCTTTGCGTTTTATATATATAGATTATATTGCTGTGCCCTGACAGGGTGTCACATTTGACACTAAACTGTATGACATCTAAATTAAATTGTGACATGCAATAAAGATATTTGAATTAGTAATCATATAGAGTGATCAAATATTACTAAAAGGTAGACGACACTTTGCCAGGTTTAAGGAGACAAGTCATCTGATAGATCACTTTATAGAACGTAACAATTGATTTATTTTTATATACAAGACTAGATATTTCTGGATGACAATTAGAAATTTAACATTGAATTATTGGTCTTTATATAGGTATAGAACACATCAATGCGAACCTATCGGTAACAAGCAGAACTAGAAACAGCCAATACTGAGAAAAAAAACATTCACGAAATAGATACGCTTTCAAGATTAAAATCCGCACCAAATACACTAGAAATATTTAAGAAAAGATCTGTTAACAGAATAACTACTATATTTCTATACTAATATATAAAGAGAAAACATTTGATTGTTCGTTTGTATGTATTGAATAGGCTCTGAAACTATAGGACCGATTTGAAAAGTTCTTTTACCTTTAGAATCGTACATTATCCCTGATGAACATAGGCTATAGATTATTTTCAAAAACCCGGATGAAAATTTCAATAATGTAACTAAAAATGTGAAAAAAAAATACAAAAAAAAATTGCGTACGCTGCGGAAATTATTGACAATAGAGCAAAGTGATGTACTACAGTTTTATAGAGGACATCAATATCTACAAAAAAGTTTATGATGTCGAATGTCTAACTATTACAGTTATGTCACAATAACTGCTTTTTCATGTTAAAATTCAAACTTCATAGTACTTTATATCTTCACTAGCTGTTGCCCGCGGCGTCGCTCCCGTTAAGAAGTATTATTATTAATTAGGTATAGTTTTTGCGGCTTTATTTTTGTTTAGCGTGTAAAAACGTCTTCATCATAGTAGCTCCAATCATTAATTTCAGTTCAATCAGTCGAAAATCTAAGAAGATTTATACAAACTTTCATCCCCTATTTTATCCCCTTAGGGGTGGAATTTATCAAAATCCTTTCTTATGGGATGCCTACGTCATAGTAGCTTTATGCATACAGTCTCAGCCCGATCGGTTTAAAATTGTCAAAGTTTCATACAAACTTTCATCCCCTATTTTATCCCCTTGGGTGTAGAATTGGTCAAAATCCTTTCTTAGCGGATGCCTACGTCATAACATCTACCTGCATGCCAAATTTCAGCTCGATCTGTCCAGTGGTTTGGGCTGTGCGTTGATAGATCACTAAGTCAGTCAGTCAGTCAGTCACCTTTGAGTTATATATATTTAGAATAGATTACTATGCGAACGAAGTCGCTGACAACAGCTAGTTTTTATATAAAGAAGTAAGTAATATAAATAACCTTAACATTTTCCAAATCCAAAATTCTCAATTGCGCAGTTTTATATTCACTCTGTAATGTACTAAGTTTCTGTTCTAATTGTTTTATGATCCCATCTCTCTTCTTCATTTCTTCCGACGACCCATTATTCTGAAATCCATAATATAAGATATAACAACCAAGCAATATGTAATATCACACGCGATCTGGAGTTTCTTATCAGTGTCAAAGAACCTTGCTCATCGTTAGACTCTACAATGGCTTCAGAAAGGCGTATGACGAGAAGAAGACCACAAGAAACTCGTCAATCATAGCCTGTACATGAAATAATTAACAAAAAAAAAGTAAATAATAATTCAATCATGGATCACAAGAATTAAAATTAGACCAGATCCACGGTGCAACCACACACAATAATGTGATATTTTTAAAAGCCCGGAACATCAGTATAACTTTTTTTAAACTAAAATTGTGTAGATTTAGTTTTTTTTTTTTTTTTTTTTTTATTGTTGAACACGACATGTGACCTCCAGTGGCCTGATGTAAAGCTGCACTGGAGGTCCATGAGCGCTGACGACCGGAAACCAAGTATTTCCAGTCGTCATCACTATGCCGGCCCCAGTAAATGCCTCTTCAGTTATTATTTTCTTTTCATTGCACCAAATATTACCGCTCACACCGACAAAGGTTAGCTGGTAGATAATGCCGATGGCATTAAGCTCGCCTATGTGAAAAAATATTACTATTTTTTTGCAATAAAGAATTTATTTATTTATTTTAAAATTAATTTGTAAAGTTCACAATGACAAAAAGGATCACCTGAATGTTATCTAATTTTTCCTTTAACTCATCCCTTTCCTTCAAAGTAGAATCAACGAGATGCTCCAATGATTCCTTCTGCCATGTCAACTTTTCATTTTCTATTATTACCTACAAACATGAGTCAATTGTTTAGCCGCTAAATGTAACTCATAGTAAAGATAACTGACTACAGATATATGTCATCGGATGGAAATTGGTCAAATAAAATAATTTAAAAAATCACATAAATACAAACCTATCAGTGACGTAACTAAAAATGTCCCATACAAAAAAATAAGAAAGAATTATACAATAAAATCTTACCATAGACCACTGGTTCCCAAAGTTAACTGGGCCTACCTCTTGGCTGTCTTAAAATAAAGGGGATATAAATATTGGTAATACTCAGAATCCCTAGTAGCGAGTCACGGAACTATGTGTTATTTGTTCTAATTGGATTGAAACAAGTGAAAATACAGGCATGTATTAAAGATTCTATTTACACATACATATATCTAGGAACTAGACAAAGGTAAAATTAAAAAAAAAACAGTTCCCTAACCTGCCTTCTTTGCTTCTCAACTAGTTCCAATTGTGCTGTTAACTTATTCATGGTGTCATCATCTGGTGACGTCACAAACTCATAAACACTCGTTGTCTGTGAATTAGATTGGTCTACGGGCTCGTTCACTCCGTTGATCTGTGACTTCGTCAAACTCATTTCCATAGACTGTTTCATTATGTCCTGTTTCAGTTTTTTGTTTTCATGACGCAGCTGAAAATTTAGAACTTTATTAGACAAATTTCGAAACATAAAATACTGGGTGGGGCGCGAGAACCTCCCACTTTAAAATAATCAGTGTCGTCGTCCACTGGTACTTTTGAACGAAAAACAATTTTGTCTTGGATGTGCAAATTTAGGGCAACAAGATCTACACTGAATGTGAATGTACATAACCTTTCTATACTAGCTTTACCCGCGGCTTCACTCACATTTAAGTCATTAAATAAGTAACAGAGATCATTTCAATAGAAATGAATCAATATTTTCTTGATTGGCTGGGATTATCAATTTTTAAAAATCACTACATACAATAATAATGTTTTAAAAACTTAAAATTTTTTAATTAAAAAGTATCCTAATTTACTTCTAGTACTACCAAGTTGTTGCGTGAGAACGTAACAAACAAACTCACATTCACATTTATAGTACAATAGTAGGGATATATATATAGTTTTATCAGCCTTTTGAGATGTGAGAGGTTCCTGTGCCCCGCCCTATAGTAGGTTGGCATACAGTATCACTAGGTGCCTTTGATTAAGTGGATAAAGGTGGCAACCTTGAATCTATTTACCTTCTCAACAAGTTCTTTGGTCTCGTCAAACTTCTCTTTGTGCATTTTATGCGTATTAAGCATGTCTTCCTGACACGAGGCAATCAATAAAAACTGCTCCTTCATGCTATCATTATTCTGCTTCAGAGTTTCCTTTAAAATCACATTCTCATCCAGTATCTCTCCAAATTTCTTTTGGAGCTCTTCTGTTGTTTTATCATCAGAGACTATAGTGCTTGCTAACATTAAACTCGATGGTGATGGCTGGTGGGATGACAAATGGTTTTAATTAAAATAGAGGAAGGGTAAGCCCAGAGTGGTTGACAGACTGGCGATCTTTTTGTGTGTAATAAATTCTTTGTTACATACAAAATTGGTACATAGGCAAGCTTAACCTTTCCAGCTCCAATGTCGAGTGACACTCGACATAGTGTAATACTTCTTTTTGTGGACAATTTTTGTTTTGAAAAATACCATACCAAAAGGGATTATAAAGATTAGAATTAAGAATTATAATATAGTATCCTGTAATTACTCATAAAATAAAGTTTATCATATAAGAAAAAATCAATTTTATTTACAAAATACGAAAAACCCCCTAAAAGTTAAATTTTAGTATGGAGCTGGTGAAATAAAAAGAAAAAAGGCTTGGAGTGGAAATGGTTAATGCCATTGGGGCGATGATAAGAAAATAATAATAACCAAAATATATATACTACATACATTAGATAAAATAATAACATATATACTTATATACACACATATTTATGAGATGAATTAAATAAATAGATTATCAATAAAAGGTATGCACTTTGGACAACCTTACTTTAGCTTAACATCAGGCAGAGTATGGACCCATACCAGGCTACTATATAAAAAAAAATTAGATGCTCGTTTTATTGAGCTGTTAAAGAAATACACACACACACACTATAGGTAAAAAAAACTTACACTATCCCCTAGCTGAAATTGTGCTTTATAAGCCATTGAAGCTTCAACTGAAAGCTCCTTTAAGGCTTCATCCAGATGTGCTTTGTTAATTGACTGTTCACCATTAACTACACCATTGTATTTCATATCAAGACTGCTGCCTGGTGACGTGCCAAGGATGATGAAGGACTCCTCATCTGCTGCAGACATCTTTCCACATTACCTTGCTGTAAAGGAAATTATACATACAGCTTTAAAAATAGATCACAAAGAATTATCTATTCTATAATGAATTACCAACTAACATAACTAATATTAGAAATATTAGTAAATTTAAATATGAATTTAAAAAACATATAATGGGTTTGAGTGCCTTGTAATGGTGTTGTCAATATTCTACGTACGATATCTTTATTTATAGTTATTATTATTATTTTTATCTCAATTAAGTGAATTTTTTGTAATTCTTTTTGAGTAAATAAATGTCTTAAACCTTAATAATGCAAGTGAAACCGTGAATCGCAGATAGTATAGCTATGTTATAAACTAAACATAAATATGTACAATGCTTTGTATTTATGTAGGACTAGACATACGATCCATTATCTTATCTCCTGATTAATCATGATACAACTTTAGAAAACAATAATAATACATTTGAAAAGCTGGTTGGTATATAGAAAAAGTTACACGTATAAAGATAAATAATTTCGAAACAAATTAAACTCCAGCCTGGAAAAGTTACTAAAAATAAATTGCGAACTTACAAAATCAACACAACAAAGTACACAATAAATTAGAAATACTCAAAATGTATTCATCACATTTGCAAATGATTTACTAATTATAATTCTTCGTCAAAGTGACTTAGTGGAACTAAAAAGTGAAATTAAAAAGAGAAACATCGGCGAAGAAATCGACGAACTACTTTGACAGCCCGACACAGGAAAAGAAAAACAGACTTTGATGGATGACATAATAGACCGAGGCTCATACACGTTACAGGGCAAATCCACTTGGTTTCTGTATGCCCTATTTTACTCGCCAAATTAATTGAAAAATTAAGATAATAATCTATAATAATTTATAATATATTATGTAGCCCAAAACTACTGAAACCTATTATTAAATATTGGCAAATGGACAATTTGATTGTGTACGAATCCTAGCTAAAGATAAAAGAACACTGCATTAATTGGATAACTGTCCGTGGGTCTACTGTTTTTTGTTGTGATTTTTCGTTTAGATGTTTTTATACATAAGTTCTTTAAAATAAAATAATGCCTGACGAAATCACGTTAGACTTGAATTATATCCACGATTCCTTTCAAAGAAGTCTTATAGATGAAGGCGACGTGCTCATGGAATTATATTTGGAAGGCTACAATGAACTTGTAAAGTAAGCGAGCGTTTCAATTGGCTATTTGTGAAATTCGTTCTAGTTGGCACAATTATTCACTATCACTTAACCATAGCTTTATTTGCCAATTTTGATTGTTATTATATTTTGTAGATTTAAGAAAAATATTTTTTTATAGGTTTTTAAATTTAATTGGAACAGTATTCTCATTTGTTAGTAGCGATGTGAAAAGTAAAATTAAAATAATGGAAAAGCATGGAGAGAGTGACAATGCCGATTATTACGATACATTCAAAAGAATGATGAAACATGAGAAAGAAACCAAATTGTATGAGAAAAGCGGCTTTGTTTCTGGCTCTAGGACTATGTTGAGGCTTCACAGAGGATTAGGTATGTGGAAATTTATTTCAATATTTATAATATAGTACCACTAGCTTGAAATCATATTACACGTTAGATGAATATCTTACTGATAAAAAAGCTTGGACATAATCTATGTCATTCTATGTTTACCCTTAGGTATACAATAGGATGACAATGCCCCTATACAGCAGCTATTCTTCTACTTCATAGTAGATTTATTATGTATTATTGTGACATTAGTATGTAAGTGGACAATGCCAGTATACAGCAGCTAAATCAAATTGATAATTATTAAATTAATAAATTTATTTCATTTATATTTGTGTTTGTATTGACGAGTAAAAGCGCTCTATTGGAGCCCATTTACTAAAAGTAAATAAATTAAAATTAAAAAAAAAACATTCTGTTAACTTGAATGGTGAATATTTACTTTTCAAAGTCTATATGCAACGTATTTGAGATATGAGTAAGCTCCAAAAAGCCTTTCTGCAATATAAACCATATCTTTATCATCACATGGCATATGTTGTCCTACAATAAGACCATTTTTTATAATTACAGATTTTATAATATTATTTTTGAAACGTCTAAGCGAGGCTGATGAATCTGCCAACACGTGTACCTTATGCCAGTGCGCGTACAATGAAACCTTAGCATTGTACCACCCATGGTATATTAGGAAGGCAGCGACTTTGGCAATGCACGCTTTGCCTTCAAGGCCTGATTTGTTAAAAAAGGTAAGTTTAGTAAGTGAGACATAATTAATTTTAGAATTATTATTATTACATTTGGAACACTGTTTTATATGTAGAGATTCAAATGTAGAGAAATTATGTCATTATACAGCTTCAAAATACACTTGTGTCAATATTATCTACTATTTAATTACTCATGTAAACGAATACAAATTAGCACATCTGTGTTAATTACATTTGATAACATGTTTATATCCAACTCTGATTTCTGTGTGTTACTATGCTACTAATGGCACGGACTTACAAAGTCGCCGAAAGAGGGCGCTCGAGTTCACTAATAAAGTTATATTTGTAAAATTGTTTCTTCTAGTAAAGCATCTTAAATTTCTTGTTATTTAAGCTCGTATATGAAGCCGCCTGATGTTAAGTTATCAAAAAAACGTGACATGAATTGTTATTTACTTTTTTCCTGAATGAAAATTCAGTTTTTTTTTGTTAATTATTTTATGTACGGGTTATGATTAGCAAGTTTCTTGTGGTCTTCTTCTCGTCATACGCCTTTTCGAAGTCACGGTAGAGTCTAACGATGTGCACGTCTTTAGTGCCTATGCTAATAAACGATTTTCATTTCATTTCATTTCAAAGTCGTTTCCGCTATGCTAGTATATAGATTGTCAGTGCACACTCGTTATACCTGGCTACTTCCAAGGAGTGGTGGGACTACTCCGGGTTGACATACTAGGCTAACAACCATCATCAATCTAAGTCAGATCCTAATTAAACAATGTCATTGTTTTTATTTTGCTTTCAGATATTTGGCACAGAAGAACGATTAGCAGCTGCATTAGAAATATTGCCTGACACGTTGACCTCCTGCGACGAGGTGTACGGTCGTGTGCAAAAGCTTTATACTGAATTTGAATTTCATGAGTTACCCTGATTATTTTCTTTCTATATATGAGAAATGCCTGACCTGAGTTTTTGTGTAATGTCTATAATGTTTATAAAACTTTGCTAATTATTGCATTAAAATGTTAACTAACACTAGAACTACCAACCGATCAATATGACCAGTTTCAAAAATTCTTCACAAGACTTTTATGTAAAACCTTACTTATTAGTTTTTGTAAACAATTCTATTTTTTAGAATTCTACAATAAATTTATTGAATTATATTTAATATTTTGCAAGCTGAAGTCGTCTGGTCGTTTTGACCGGTTGGTAAAAATAGGTTATATTGACCGGCTGGTAGTTCTAGTGTTAACTTGAGTATTTTAAAGCAATGTCTGATCTCAGTATGATTTATAAATTGTTATTCACTTTTTTTTTCTGAATTAAAATTCAGTTTTTTTTTATTATTATTACTTTATATACAGGCTATGATTGACGAGTTTCTTGTGATATTCTTCTCGCCATACGCCTTCCCGAAGTCACGATAGAGTCTAACGATGAGCAAGTGCACGCCTTTAGTGCCTATGCTAATAAACGATTTTCATTTCATTTCAGTTTTAATAAGTGTATTTGATTAGTTAATTGATTTTTAATGAATTCACATCACTAAAGTTATTTCAAAATGATTGAAATTTTCATCTTAACTATATAAACTAAGTATGAAATTGATCAGAAACTTCCAGAAGCAGAAACTTATATGTGGAACATGTAGTACCTGAATATCCTGAAACAAATATATAAAGCTATGTAACCTGCAGTTAGCTACAGGTTTTTTAAATCAAAATAATACACAAGGTCTGTAGTTCTCATGCTTCTGCTGGAATAAAAAGCTAGTTTTGAAGTTATCAGCAAACATACTGGCAGGTCTCGAAGTAGAAAAATTTATTATATAATAAAAAAATGTAAGTTCCAAAAATCATTGAGATTGTTTTTAATTAGGTATTGTATTTTATTAATATAATTAAAAAGGTTGTATATAATGCTACAGTGAAATTGTGTTGTATTTTAAGAAAGAGCTCAAGTTGCAATTTTTGCTCATCAAGTAGCTTTTGTATTTGAGCTTGTAGTGCTTTTTTAAACATATATTACCATGTTATTTAATTACAGTGTGTCCTGAAACTAGATAAGAGTTCTATGTTAACACTTTTTAAGACATGCTGTAGTATTAGTTTGAGATTAATTTTGTTTATATTTTTATTGTTTAAGTGTTATCGCCTTGCGTCTTGCCGTGGGTTAAATCTGTACTAATTTCAATCAATGTTTTGAGATAATTGCTATCTAATGTTATAGGCCTGTGCTCAAAATTTTTAAAATGAATTTGCTCTTTCTACCCTCACGGGTATATCACGTGAGGTGTGCTCAAACTTTTTTTTATATAGCAATTATCTCAAATTTTTATATTTATTATGTAGGTATAAAGAGGCTTTAGTTTTGTATAGAATCTTTAACTTTGGCAGTGACAGTTGGAAGGCTTGTATTAAATTATATTAATTGTTTTATGAAAATCAAAAGATGAATTTTCTGTAAATGCTTTTATACATTCCTTGTTAATCATTCCTAAATAAAAAAATTAATTATAAATAATGTGTTTTAGAATTGTCTTTCTGTGATAGGGATACCCAAATGAAGCGAATAATTGCAAGCGCGCGTTAAAAGTATGTTCGTATAAACGCTTTTTAAAGTCAAAATCTGTGCCTGTGTTTTTTTACACAGAGGTGATTTGTCAATTTTTTTGTTATCCCACTACGGGTTTGGTCACATTTATTTTATCAATGGGTTACATTTTGTAATCACATTAATTGGAATCGAAATTAGAATTTAATCAAAATATATTTAGTGAGATTTGCTCAAATTTAAAGATCAGTGTGAACTTTGTTACAAAATGTCGGATGAGAAGGAAGCGGCAAAAGTCGAAGATGTCCCCGAGAAGGAGAAACGCATTGGTTGTGCCCATTATAAGAGGAGAGCTAAATTTGTGGTATGTTGATGTGCTTTTTCATCATAATTAATGGTGCGAAACATGTTTAGTAAGTTATGTGCAAACTTGAAAGTTGTTTGAACTTCATACGTACTTGCCAAAACGCGGTCGTTTGCGCACATTTATTACGACTTTTTAAAACAAAGCAACCTAATGATGACCAAGTTATATTTCGTACAATTATTCAATGACTTCAAATTAATGGAACAAGCATTCTTACCTTACCTTTAACGTAATGTAGTTTGGTTATTTATAACCATTAAAACTTGAAATTGTTTTGCAATCAAAAGCTAAATCTTTTTTTAATTTTGTATTATTCTGCAACTAACAAGCAACTTACAATGTAACCAAACTTTAGTTAAATTCAGAATTAAGACATTTTTAATGTCAGCATGTGAATCAGAACTTATGTTTTATTCTATGTCTATGAGGTATATTTTAGTAATGAGGTCAATTATAAAGTAAAAACAATCAAAGCATAGATCCCGTTTTAAATGGGACCGTTCCTTTTTGTGGTTCTCCATCCCAGTGTCACCAAAAAAAATTTGGGACGCAAAATTATTTCGTTTTCCAACGTGTTTAACTACATCATGTTGGAAAAAGTAACCGAATGGAATAACCTTAAGCCAAGAATTTTATTCTTTAAAATCATCACTGTATTAAAACAAATTATATTGCTCTGAAAAATATAAAAACAAAGTATTTGTATAATTGGTTTTTAAATTTGTAATAAATACTATTTTGATCAATAAAAGGAAACTTATTAAAAAATGAGTTCTTTTCTCTATAGGTTACCAATTGATGTAAAGAAACCAATAAAAATTGAATAAAAAAAATAGATGGTCACATTAATTATGATTTTTATGTAATTAGAGATTTTATTATTATTATTTTTCTGTGTTAATAGCACATGTCATTTTTAGCTGTCTAGTTAAACGAGGGCTTGGCTTTAGTTGAGGACCCCAAAACTGTACGAATAACGAAAACGTTAGGTTAGAGTTAGCTCTATATTAGTAGACAGCCGTGATAGCGGCCGTCATAGCCCGTTATAAACTTGTCTTTTTTAAAAAAAATTGGCACAATTTAGAAAAAAAAAATTTACATTTTCACATTTAGTAAATCCTGGGGTCCTCAACTAAAGCGTAACCTAAACGAGTTTTCTAAAGGGACTCTTCCGTCTACTTACATAATCATCGGTCTTGCATATGTTTCAGACGCCATGTTGTAATAAGTTCTACATGTGTCGTTACTGTCACGATGAGAAGGAACAGCATTACTTCAATAGAAAATCAGTAACAGAACTCATCTGCATAGAATGTGATACTAGACAAAAGGTCCAGGCGGAATGTGAAAATTGTGGTGTACGGTTTGGCAAGGTAACTTATGAGTTATTCATTATGGGGATCCTTTTCTTTTAGTAGCTTATAGCATATACCACCCTTAATTTATTAAAGAAGATAACTGGGGGGCTACTCAGGCACATGAACTTCGGACTAAAATACAGGCGTTTCTTACTCAGGAACACTGATGGGCCTGTAATTGTTCATGAAATTACAGATTTGAGAGCAACGTCACGACGGATAGGCAAGTCAGGGCTTGTTTTATGGGCTTTTATGTCAAAATTCGCGTAAGCTATAGAAGTGACGGCCGTATCACGAAACTTCGGATATGCCTAAGTAGTCCCCTTGTTACTGCCGAGAAAGGTGTACAGGCTATGGTAGTTATATAAGACATCCAAGGTGTATATGATTGTGGTATTATAATTATGTTGGTAAATTGTGGGTGTTACATTTTAAAGTGGTGGTACTATTTAGGAAGACTAGCTTGTAATGGTAAAGTATGAAATTAGTGTAAAATTAATAGGCAGAACATATAATGCAAAGATTTTGAGTTTAGTTTGTATAGGGTACTAAGGACTTAGTATACATTAAAGCAGCGATCGGCAAACTTTTGGCAGGCAAGGGCCGCAAGGTGGCAAAATAAATTAAAGGCGTGCAATACTTACATTATGTTTGGGCTTTATAACTTATTTACAAAACATTCACGGGCCGCAAGTTGCCGACCGCTGCCTTAAAGGATGCTAATTTATGCTATTTTCCAGTACACCTGTCTTATTTGCAACCTTTTTGATGATGAAGACAAGCGTCAGTATCATTGCGAGGGCTGCGGCATATGCCGTATAGGTGGCCGAGATAGATTCTTCCACTGTCAGAGATGTAACATGTGCTTGCCCGTGCAATTGCAGCATGCTGGACATCGGGTAAGTGCTCATCCCAGAAGAAATATAACGGAATTAGTTTTAATGAAATATACTATAGGTTGATTTTTGTGAAGTTTTAATTAATTCATTGTCAGCATACCTGGAGTGGGAATAGAGATAAATTAAACTCCTAATATGTGTATGACACATTTTTCTAATAAATTAATAAGTTTTGCCACAGTTTTGTTAAACTAAAATCTTTTCTTTGTGTTTAACGAGAATAGAGTAGTTTTTGTTTTCATGTGATTTGAATGAGAACCACATTTTGGTGTAACTGTAAGAAATGGTTATGTATGTATGTATATATATATATATACTACATTGGCAATGTATTTTTATATCAACAAGTCTCATAAACGCGTTTTAATAATAATTTGTTTAAGTCAAATATGATTTCAGTGCGTAGAGAACGTGTCCCGTTCAAACTGCCCGGTGTGCCTGGAGGACATTCACACGTCGCGTATTCCGTGCCATATCCCCGAGTGCGGCCACCTGCTGCACCGGCCGTGCTTTGAGCAGTTGCTCGGCTCGGGTCATTACGCCTGTCCCACTTGTCAGACTAGTATGATAGACATGACAAATGTGAGTTATTTATTATTCAGAAATAATATATAGTAGTAGTAGTAGTAGTAGTGGGTTAATAGTAGATTACTAGGTTAATGTAGTAATAGTAGTAGGTTAATAGTAGCTGTTTAGGCTTTTGTGCATAGTTGGAATCTACCTTCCTGAAATGGAAAATATGAGGAAAATAAATCACAAGAAACTTGCCAATCATAGGCTGTATGTACTATATAATGTTAGTAAGTACATTCTTATTGATGTACTTGTTTTATATTATTATCTGTGGTTATGCATGTAGCGATTTATTGAATTTGCTCATGACTGCCAGACAATATGGTAGCTACATATACCAATATGAAGTTAACATCACTCTGTCTGTTTTTAATAAGGTTTCTCGATAAGGGTACAGTTTTTGTAGGTATATAAGCGATAGAAAGAGAAACGATCGCAGTGTCGTGAACGGCAAAGGGGATATTTGCGTCCCTTTCACACATGCCTCAACTTTGACACGATAAGAATATAGTTATCTCTTTCTAATGATTGTTTCGTCCAGTCCAAAGTCGAATCTGTATCCGTTTGAAGATTATTGACTGTACAAAGTAGTATAAAAATAATATTAATGAATTAATGTGAATGTTGGAGTGAGTTGTATGTACATGTTCTTGGTATAAAATTATGGACATATACTTGTGTTTTTGTTTTAGTAATGTCTATAATTATATTATTTCAGTTATGGAAATACTTAGATTCCGAAGTGGCAGCCACGGATATGCCGGCTGAATACGCCGAATACAAAGCAACTATACTGTGCAAGGATTGTCATAAGGTTGGAATCATTATTATTGGCTATTTTTGCCTTTATTTTTCTTAAGGGTTAGTTTTTTGGTATCTAATGAAGACAGTTCTGCCAATGTCGAGTAATTGGGCAATAGAAGATCTCAGACTAGTCATCTGTTAGCTAGTTTTTATTTATTTGTTTTTTCGATGGTCCCACACTGGGCAATGTCTGTCACGTGGGACCCATCACTTACTATTACAAACTTTTAAGTACTAACATTACATTAACACTACTTTTTTTTTAGTAGTAATTAATGTTTAAAGTGGTGTCAAAAATCTACCAATAACATTGTCAAGTCAACGATTGATTACTTCTTAATAAACAAATATTATGTTTCAGCTGTCTACTGTCAACTTCCATGTGGTTGGGCTGAAGTGTCACCATTGTGGCGGTTATAACACGTGTCAAACGAATGCTTTTCATAAGTATGTGCTGTTTATTATATTTAAATTACGTTTATACTGAAGTTTGTATGAAGATGCATTTTAGTTAATTTTAGAGGTCGTATAAATTTAGCACATATATCGGAATGTTGCTCACCATTCATTACTAAATAGAGTTGTAAATGAGTGGAACGACTTGCCATATGTTATTGACTCCATCTACAAATATTTTCAAAAACAGACCAGAAAAGTGATTGTGTATAGGCTCGATAGAGGCATATAGCCTATTACAGCGGTTCTCAAGCTTTTTTGGCGAAGGAAAAAGCCTTAATATAATTATAAAAAACTGATTTATATGTATTTATGAATGATCATATTCCAACTAAATATTACGTAATATTTAGATGTAACCTTATAATCTCGCTTTGGTAGGTATTTTTTGCAGTATTTTAGCCCTAGGGTTCCGCGGAACACACTTTGAAAATGGCTGGCCTATTATATAATAAAAATAGCAATATTTCCAGGCAACCGACAACATCAACAGTGAACGCGGAGACCACAGAGGCTCCAGCATCTTCAGTATCCTCTGCATCTTCGGCGTCTTCAGCATCTTCTTCGTCCAGCACTGCCTCCAGTAGTACTACAGCATCACAGAGCACACCCCCTGATCCGCCCGAAGAGGAATTACCGCAAGCGAATCCAATGGACGAGCCACCACAGGCCTGACGCACGCTATCATAGCGCTTTGTAATTATTATGGCCTCTGTATAAATATTTGGAAGTCGTGTTTCTCGCCTGCATGCTGAAAAAATAGAATTTTAGTATCAATTTAAAATTGAATAAAATGTAGCGGTTTAGGATTAGTTTTTGAAGTAGTTGGGTGAGGATGGAGTTTCGTTTCTTAATCTCAAGCCAGTGTAGCTGAAACTGTTGGTGGTTGCTTTTCAAGGAACCAGTTCTCTGCTCCTTCTGGTAAATTTGGCACTTCTTAAAACAAAGCTGAAAGGGGCGAATTATTCTAGTAGTAGAAGACCAAGTAGCTCTTCGTTCTAAACAATACGGTTAGAATAATGGAAGAATCTAGAGTTAAAAAAAAAGACAAATTGATTTCGATTGAAAATGTTGCTTATATCACTTGAAATAATTCAATTATAGTTCTAATCTCTTTATAGTAACTATCTATGGTGAGAAATGCGACGGTCATAATGTAAGTTTTCATATAGATGTCTATAGTCACAAGTGTTTAGTTTGTTTTGATATTATTATTATTATTGTTGTTTTGAAGATTGTTGTCTCGACATTGGTAGCGAAGCTTTTGAAACGTTAAAATGAAATAAACATTGTATATTGTAGTAAGTCAAGTAAAATATGACGTTTGTATACATGAAATTAGTTCTCAGTGATTTATTTGTAGGGGAAAGTGGGGTGAAATGTTATAGTAATATACACCATTGAAATTATGATATAGGTAATATAATGAGATAAAAAATATAGGTTTTATATTTGGTCTATGATTTTTATGGAGATGTAAAAAATGTTTTCTTCATAATTAGGGCTGGCATTATTGAAATTGTAGTGTTTATTGTAGCCGCACATAGATGGCGCAGTTTGAAATGTAACACGCATTCTACGTTTCGACAAAAGCTAGCACACATATGGGAGTCTACCTCTATTCTATTTTAACCCATTACTTCCCACTGTCCTATTTTTAAGATACTATATTCAATATTTTTTTTAACCTATTAAGAGTTTTATTTTTTATTGTTTCTGATGAAATTCGTATTTTTATACTATTTTTCTAATGAAATAATTTTTTTCCGCTGAGTCAAATATTTACGTAATTTTAATGTATTTTTTTCAAATTGATCATTTTTGTTGCCTCAAAAAAGCATTATGTTCCGATTTTATATACCGTAAAAGAAAACAGTAGGTAACCAACTTCAAAGTACATAAAACTGATTCTTAGACTTCTACCAAATATATATAATATAAAAATGAAAACAAAATATAATTTATACCTCTATTGTCATATTTAATAGAACAGGCTGACTCAGCGTTAAAGAATTTTTTTTGTCATATTATTTTTTCTTAACGTATTATGAACTTAATTTGAAGATTTCACCAAAAAAATCCAATGTTTTCGACGCTTGGGAAGTAATGGGTTAAAATTAATTCTTAATTTGTTTTGTATTCGATAGTTGAAGAGGTTTGCTCTGCCTACCCCCATCATACATTACAGTGTGCTTTGTATTCATTGTAAACATATTCTAATTTTTAGTTGTTTTTTTGCTTTTTTTTTATCAAATCAAGATAAATAGTGAGATTATATACTATTAGGGGTTCATTGACCTTAGTTGCATAATTTAAAGAGTAGTCAGTGTCGTAATGCGCACAAAATTGCATAATAAATGAATAAGTACATAATAAAAGGTTAAGTTGACCACTCGATGTAGTGAGTGAAGTCGACAATTGATGTGCGCGTGGGCATGTTGTTTGTTACATAATTATCTAGTTCTTGACATGAATTACTTGAGGTGTTATGTTAAAATTAATAGGTATATGAAATTAATCTTTTTAAATTACGTTAAATGCGAGAACACGTCGTACCACGGCGAGCTCTGGTAATCGACTAAAAGGTATTGGTCCGTTGGGCTTATAACAATGTGGATTTGTATATGATTTAATTTTGTTAGTGTTTTATTTTTTTATTATTATATACATATATATAATCAAAAAGCGTTTTAAAATCCTTTATAGTTTTTAAGCAAAATATACATTTTGCCAAAGTTTTTTTTCGTCATAATATTCATGTAGTTTGTTAATGACTGTTGTTTTTTAGTATTACCTTTTTTTTGTAACAAAATTAAATCTTAACTTCTAGAAATATTCGTGTTTTATTAACTTTTGGATTGGTGTGATTAAGGAAAGGAGTCCATAGTTAAGAATAAAAAAAGACAATTATAATATTTTATTTATTTGAATTATGTTCAATTATACAATATTTTAATAAACAACTTACAACTTCAACCTACCTATGGCATAAGCTATGTCTGTTCATTGTCGGCCGATTCTCTCTTATTTCGTTAATACATTGTCAGTCTTACACTTTATTTTAATGTTTATTTAAATTCGAGCGCGTTTTAGTTTTTGTTCAAATCAAAAACCATTTTTATAGAAGATAATATATAAACAAACTAAATAAAAAGTTTAAATGAAATTACGCGTTTTTTAAGCTCCACAAGTCGGAGCAGTGCTTTCACGAGCGTTTTTTTTGTAGTTTTCCTCGTTGTGTTCATAAAAACAAACTTTATATGAATTTTGTAAATATAAATTCTCAGATTTAAATAAACATTTTGATATTTTTGTGTCATCAACCAACGCCGTGGTTCTTATTTAAAATATAGAGAAAATTACCAAAGAATTAATTAACCTACTTAGGGAGAATATATTACAATAAGTATAAAAATATGTATTTATGCCGTATTTTTACACTTTATATTAAAAAAACAAATCTACTATAGTTAATTTTCTTATTAAGTTATTGCTAGAATAATGAGAATTTTGTCGTTTAGAGCGACAAAGTGCTTACAACTTATCACGTACGTTGCTTATTTTGTATCTCGAATTTTTAGGTTATGCATTCTGCCAAAAATATTGGTGATATTGTATGTGCGAATAAAAGAATCAAAATAAGAGAAATAAGTTGCATTACATTAATATTAGTTGAAGCATATTCCCGCTTATTTATTTACATACTTCGGCACTAAAAAAAAAGTGCATAGAAATATCACAACAATAAAAAAATAAAAATAAACAGTGATTTTTTTTTAGAAATTTAATAAAATCAAAAAAGAAACACCCGCCTCATAAACAGATCTTGTTTCATACAAACAATAATAATAAAAATAATAAAGGCAATATTTTGCATAAAATAAATAAAACTTACATTTAAAAAGAAAGTGTCAAATATGTATTTTTTTATGATAAAAAGGGGCATGCTGTACAGTCTACATGGACGGGTGAACCGACGCTTAACCATCAAAACAACACACGCATATTAGAAACTAGAATAACGCACTATAGAGAATAACAAAAACACAGAAACGAGACACATTTTTCTATATATTCGTAAGGAAAAGTTGTAGTTAGTTTCTTATAACTGAAAAACTACGCTAAAATCGACTGTTTTTCAGGTTTTTTCCTAGTAACTTTGCTTTTTATTGGTGGCATTTTAACTTGAATTTTCACGTGTTTGCTTTGGAAATTAATCGCTAACAAGTAGCATTAATAAATAGACTTAAACAACAAAATCTGTTGCGCTTTTTGCTAGTACAATTCGTACCTACCCACGTAACGATTCGAACTAAAACAAAAGAGCGCTAGTTCCCCCGCCGACTCCCCCACCGCCGCCCGCGACGTAAAACTAATCTTAGACCTTTGAAACGAGGAATGATGTCAAAATTTTAGCCGCCGCAAAAACGCCGTATAGCTATCTCTTTCTAATGATTGTTTCTTCCAGTCCAAAGTCCAATCTGTATCCATTTGAAGATTGTCGTTTGCGCAATATCGTAATTTTAGAGGTAACCGGATATTTCAATTTGTTTAGCTTTACATTATAAAACCAAACTCCTTCCAGCTGCAGCACTTAACGACTGACATTGATCATAACAGCTGGCGGCCAATTAGATGCAGAAGAAGAAGAATTATCACTGTTAATATACGCAATATATATTTTAATAACAATAAATACATCCGTCATAGATCTAGCGATATGTTATGCGTATTTATAAAAAAAAATTATTCATTATATCTCCGAGTCTTATTAACATACCCGAAAGTAACAATTTCAAAGAATAATTCTCAAGTCCAGTGATTCTCAAACTTTTCTTTTTCGGGACACGACCACAAAATTTAATGATTTCAAAATTTAACGGCACACAAAGAAAAAGATAATTTCAAATATTTTAAAATTCATATTAGTGCATGCCTAAAATTTGGCGACAAATTTTTAGAATTTCGGTGGCACAATGTTTGAGAAACACTGCTCCAGTATAATGAAACAAACAACTCAATAGTTTCTGATTAACTCAATACAACAACGAAGAATCTACACAAACAAACTATACACAATAACAACTTTAAATTGCTCTGTTGTAAAATTACGATTTTATTAATAGAACCCGATGATATACAAAAATTAGACCAGTTATAATATTGCTAATATTACAAAAAAAAACCAAGTGGTATTCCCACCCCACACGTCGCATATTGTCCCACTAAAGTAACAAATTCATGGTAATACATTTATAAGGTAATATACACACATATAATATTATTATCTAGTATTATCGCACGCGTCGGCGTTACTCAGCGATTTGGGTGAATCGGTGCGTTTTTTCAGCGGCGTGGTGTATTCCCAGCCATCTTCGCCTTTTTGACTGAATAACTGAAATGAAAAATCAGTTTAAAGAAAAAACTTCATATACAGGCTATGATTGACGAGTTTCTTGTGGTCTTCTCGTCGTACGCCTTTCCGAAGCCATTGTAGAGTCTAACGATGAGCAAGTGCACGCCTTTAGTGTCTATGCTAATAAATTAATTTCAAATATTATACAGTGTTCAATACTTAATAGTAGTACAACAGAACATCCTATATAAGGTGCATGATTATTGTATATATATATATAGTGTTTCTTAAGAACCATCTTTCTTGACTATAACAATACCTGTGTTATCCATTTCTCCCCATTGGCCTCCCGCTGTTTCACCGCGTCCCTCTGCGCTTGTTCCACGCGTCTTTTAGCTGCGGTCGCCTTAAAACAACAACAATTTTCCCTCCCATTAGCTTATTCAGACACCTTCACCATGCCGGCCTGTGCTTGTCCGTTTACCTGATCGCAGTCGGCGGACCTCAGCGCGCACGTGACATACCTCCACACCCGCCGTGACTCGCGACTGCTCTGCCTCGAGACGGGAGCCACCCGCTTCCTACGCGCCTTCATACACGACACCTCGAATAGAGTTTCCGTACGCTGTCAATAGAAGAGAAACAACAACTGTAAATCTATATCCATCTAGGACAGTGGTTCTCAACCTCTTTTTATTGTCGTGGCACACAAAAGAGTCACGGCACAGTAGTCGATAATCACTGATCTAGGAGATAAAAAAAAATTATCGTTCAACTTGTCCACCGAAAGAGGGCGCCCTAGTCAACTTAGAAAAAGAAGTTAATCTTACATGATAATAATTATTTATCTATTTATAAAGTCTACCTACAAAATTACATTAGAACTACATATTATAAAAAGGACTACTATTATATAAACTAAATAAAATTTTAATTATAGGATAGGACATGCTCAAGATGACAAAGAGATAGATACTACACTTCTAATAAAATTGAAGCAAAGCCCTCACCCCAGTATCGAGCCATCTCCCCTCCACCCGCGAATTCCACTCCCCCTGCGCCGTGTAATACGGCTTCTTCTCATTGGGCCCAAAGACGTCGCAGGTGACGCGATGCTTCTTCCCGCCGTAGAAGGGCTTGGTCAAGAACTCTATGTGCGCCTTGTGGCCCGTTTGAACGCACTCAATGTCGACTGGACCGCCTAATTCTATCCACGGTATTGTTAATATTGACCTGAAAAAAAATACAATCAAGTCAAGGCTTAAAAAACTTGTATCGCGAGGTCATATTTATTTACTTACATACTTAGACTTAGTCTATTACAATATAAATACTATAATACTTAAAATAATTGTATATAAACAAAGAAAGAAATAGAAAAAAAGAAAGTAAAAACTCATAAAACGCTATAAAGTAATCAACAATATTTAAAAAAAAACCATCATAACAAACAATGCTACTAATTCAATGTAACTCTGTACTAGTTTAACACTAGATTTACCAGCTTAAATATACCTATTTCTACCAAAACCAAAAAATTATATATTTGTTACTAATATATATAAAATAATATAAAATTCATAAAACTAATTATTCTGTTATAAATCAAAGAATGTTAGAAGAATTAAAGAAAATGTTACACGCAGTAAGAATTTTAATTTGATCTTGCAAGACCAGTCATTTTGACTGGTCTGGTAAATCTAGTGTTAAACTGTATTGACGGTAGTTCAAAATATCAACAAGTTTGGCACTCGTCAAAGCGGGTTTATTGTTTAAGTTAGAGCGAGATGGTCGTATCTAGTGAAGCTGAAATATATAAACTTGTCCACACACCTCCCATATCCATTGGGGAACGTCAGCGTATATTCCTCACCAAGATCTAGCAACGTGACCACTCCTTTGCCAATGTTATGAACACCAATGGACAGCCCAAGGAATTTGCTCTTGGTCCAGACCCAGGCCTCGAACTGTATCCGCTTGTTCACGTGCTCGGCATAGAACGCCGAAATGGGCGGATGATGCGACACTTGCTCTGCGACAAAGGATAACTGGTCGGGCGAGCACCACGGCACGGGACCGTCGCCTACTTCTAACTGAAAATTAATTAATATATAATTAACTAGGTATAACCCCTTAACAAACTGTTTTATAGCGTACTAGCTGTTGCCCGCGACTACGTCTGCGTAATAATGAAGTAATATGAAGTATAAAGTACCTACTATGAAGTTTAATGATGTTTCACATTTGACTCAATAGAAAATGCCTTCCACAACCTTGTCGCAAAATATACTAACTACCTCTATGTCAAAACCTTAACCTGGTCCTGTTGCAAAATCCGTTCTTTGCAGACGTCAACTAACTATAAAGTACCTCTCGGTCAAATTTCATCTTTGTATGTCAAGCGGATTTCGAGAGAACTTTCGCTTTTATATTTTTTTACATTTATAGACATTTAGGAAAGTTTTGCAACATCAATAATCCACTAAAAATAGATTACTAAAGCCCAGAAACTACGTTCAAGCATAGATTCACTGAGTACTCAGCCATCACTCAGCCGTACGAAACAGACCAATCACACGCTTGAAAAATTGTTGATGTTATTTTTGACCAATGATAATAATCCATTGCAACTGTCTACTGTCACCTAGCTGTCATTACGTTCTGTTACACGCATTTATAAGAAATTGTTTCAAATGTTACTTATTAATATATAAGTATATGCAATATATTACTATTTTATTTTGATTACTGTCTAATAGTTATCGTGTTTAAAGATTTATTATTTATTAGTAAACAATTATTACTAATAAAATGCATTGCGTTATTTCTGAATACCTATACCTAAGCAAGTAACAATCCTTACCCTTTCACTAACTTGATTATTTTCAGCATTATCGAGGTCCCAATGGCACCTGAAAACCTCCCCTAATATCGGATTGTATGGTTTCTTAGCGACTTGCGACTTCCTTCCAGCGTGATACGAGCTCAGATACCATCTTAGCACTTGTATCATGCGGTCTTTCGGAGTGGGCTGGTCTACTATTCTGCAGATGACAAACAGCTTTAGTCTAAAAGTCCAGTATGCTTTCCTAGTATTGTACCACCACATAAAAATTATTAATTATTAACCCATTACTTCCCACTGTCCTAATTTAAGACACTATATTCAAATTAAGAGTTTTATTTTCAATTGTTTCTGATGAAATTCGTATTTTTATACTATTTTTCTAATGAAATAAATTTTTTCCGCTATTTACGTAATTTTAATGTATTTTTTTCATATTGATCATTTTTGTTGCCTCAAAAAAGCATTATGTTCCGATTTTATATACCGTAAAAAAAAACAGTAACCAATTTCAAAGTACATAAAACTGATTCTTAGACTTCTACCAAATATAAAAATAAAAACAAATAATTTATATCCCCATTGTCATATTTTATAGGCTGACTCAGCGTTAAAGAATTTTTTTTTAATTTTTTTTTGTCATATTATTTTTTCTTAACTTACTTATTATGAACTTAATTTGAAGATTGAGAAGTAATGGGTTAATACATTGTATAAAAAATTAGTCGTAAATGTGTATAGGACAGGAATACCTTACAAATTGGTCTGGATGTGCAAAATAATCCGCATACATTTCTAGCAAGGAACGCCTTTCTAATATAAACGTCGGCAGTACAACCTAAAAATAAGAAGTGAAACTTTCACATACATATGTAGTGATTAAAAAAAAAACTCTGTATAGCGACACGCATTGAGAATTGACGTTACACAGAGTGAAAATAAATCGTTTTTTTTACTAAGTTCATAATAAATAACATTTGAACAAGTTATGATCAAACCGAGGTGGTGTTAAGTGCGCTTCCATTACCTTAGTGAGATCCATTCCGATCTTGACCTGTGACAGCAGATGCGTGACCACGGAGCCGTGGTTCTCCATGGAACCCAGATCATTGTCAGATTCGTCTTCATACAATGCTGTAACAAATATAGGTATAATATACCCAGAACTACTTACACCTGGTTTTTTTTTAAAACAAAGTTCGATTTTTTAATTCAAATTACAGTTTCCAAATAACGTAATAAGCAATGTACCATCGTAGTCAATCTCCCCGTCCCTCGTCCGCGGCAGATCGAGAGTAGACGGCGCCGGAGATTCCGAATCCTGACCGCCCTCCACAGCGCATGCGCGACTCGCACTGTAACAAACAACCTACCATATTAGACCATCTCTCTCAGATATGAATCGATAATGCAAACGACCATATCTGCAATGATCCACAAGAATATTGTGCTAAGAGTGATCGAATGTAACAGAGCCTCATACAGTTCAACATTTTTATTCAAAAGACGAGTATTTCAATGATTCGAAACGGTTAACGATTGCAATTTTAAATAATATATTATACATTATTATATTGATCTACCCTGACCGGGTGTCACATTGACACTGAATTGTATGACATCTTAATTATTATAATTGTGATATGCAATAAAGACATTTGAATTTGAAAGAGCTGGCATATGTACTAGGGATGTTGCGAATATTCGCATCCGCATCCGTATATGCGGATCAATACTGATGCGGATGTGGATTAACATACGAAGCCTTGCGAAACAGACTGTAATAGTAATTCACTCACTACTTTATTATTAAAGAAAGGATAAATATTACTGTCTTTTTTACCCTACCCTCACTTAAGTTTTTTGTACATATCCGCATCCGCATTCACATCCGCGGATGTGACAAAACACTGTAAAATTTTTGGTACTAATGTACGGAAGAGCACTATCTATAGAAATACAGTCCTAGAATTAGTTCTGTAGATAGGGCTTTTGTACTTGGAGAAATAAATATTTTAAATCACGAACGGTTGCATGTAACAACCGTCTATAAAAAAAATATTACATACATGCAATGCCCTGACCGCAAACTGGGACACCTTGTACTATTGAAACAAATATATAAATAAATATTAGTTTCAACCGGAAATCTACGTCGACGTAAAACTCGAAGCGTAGTCCAAACACTAATATTATAAATGTGAATATGAGTTTGTTTGTTACGTTTTCACACAACAACTACTTAACCGATCATCACGAAACATTGTACACTTATTTTTGGAGGTACTAGAAGTAACATAGGATACTTTTTATTTTTTTAAATACATATTTTATTATAGTTTCAGCTGTTTGGAATCACATTGATTTATTTCTATTGAAATGATCTCCGATACTTATTTAATGACTTAAATGCGAGCGAAGCCGCGGGTAAAAGCTAGTATGTAATAAAAACAATTAATAAACAAATAATAACAATAACATCATTAGTGTTACAATGTTGCGAATACCACACAAGGCCACGTAGGCGGGGTTCATGTGCTTATAACACGGTTACAGTGTACGATACATTTCACCGAAATTACACTGATAATTAATTTGTGAAACACAACCTTATTTCAGCGGGTCCTATTAAAATAGCCGGATCTACGAGACCACAATTTTACAGGAGAGCGATTTAAAGTTGTTTTTGTGCTTAAATTCTTCGTTATTGCATTGAGTAAGTAACTCAAAAATTAATAACAAATTTTTTTATAAGCAGAATTATATTTTGAAACTATTTCAACAAAAAAAAAAACCACAAAGATCTAGTTGTCAGTTCTGATAATATTAACTGCATATTTCGGGATTAAGTCGAAAGTAATTTGGTATTTATTTCTTTCAGCTAATAATAATCTCCGCTGAAGGATTTAAAATCGAACAGAGTAGGTATAATTATACAAAGGATTACTTACTATTCCTTATTTTAACTCTCTACCTACCTCTTTTATACTTATAAAGAGTTCAATATTTCATCACATTATTAAACAAATTCTAAATTGAAGTCTTCAATTCAAAGAAATGAAGAACCTTGATCTTTAATGACTGTTTCAGTATCAAAAAAGAAACAACCTCTATTTTCAGTGCCATACAAGTTTCAGTGGGTTGGATTACGTAATATTATGACCTAAATTTCATGATACGTGCTAACTTTCATAAACACTTCAGTGGGCATTACAAGCGAACCAATTTGGAACAGTCGACTCCAAACATAGTTTTAGATGCTTCTTATTACTAACTATAATTATAGTATACTAACTTTTACCCGCGGCTTCGCTCGCATTTAAGTCATTAAATATTTCAATAGAAAGTTAAGGAATCAATATGATCTAGCCTTAAAAATTCAAATAGTTTTATACTGCATATATAAAAATGACAGACGAAAATGAAAATAAATATAGAAAAATTCCAAACAGCTGAAACTATAGTCAATTGGAAACTATAGTAAAAAATATTTTTAAAAAAAAGTATCCTATGTTACTTCTAGTACCTCCAAAAATATGTGTACAAAGTTTCATGATGATCGGTTAAGTTGTTGTTGCGTGAAAATTCAGTTTTTTTTGTTAATTATTTCAAATACAGGCTATGATTGACGAGTTTCTTGTGGTATTCTTCTCGTCATACGCCTTTCCGAAGCCATTGTAGAGTCTAACGATGAACAAGCTCACGCCTTTAGTGCCTATCAGAGGCGGCTCGTCCTAAAGAGCGCTGGTGCAGTGCACTCCCACGAAAATTACAGAACTTATATTACAGCGGCGTAGATATAGGTAATATAATATACTATTGTATAGGCATAGTAGAATAGAATGAATGTAATGTAAGGATAGTATGTATTATGAAGAAATATAGATTACTTCTGTAATTTTCGTGGTGCACTGCACCAGCGCTCCTTAGGACGAGCCGCCTCTGGTGCCTATGCTAACAAACGATTTTCATTTCATTTCAACCACTACAAATATAACTTTGTAGTTAGGCTAAATAAATAAATAAATGATAAGCTAATTATAACCGCGTCTTGATCTTGAACTGTACATTGTACATTGTGAACAAAGAAGGCCGCCAAGGAACCTTCGAATAGAGCAACGAAAATATTAAATTATTCATATCGTATGCGATATCATAAATATTAATGGAAGATTGCCGAGAATAATAATACACTTTCGTTAAGTAATTGCTTCCATAATGCTCTGTTTAAGAATTGTTAGTTATTATTATTAGTTATGTTAGTAACATTATATTCAGAGGCGGCTCGTCCTAAAGAGCGCTGGTGCAGTGCACTCCCACGAAAATTACAGAAGTAATCTATATTTCTTCATAATACATACTATCCTTACATTACATTCATTCTATTCTACTATGCCTATACAATAGTATATTATATTACCTATATCTACGCCGCTGTAATATAAATTCTGTAATTTTCGTGGGAGTGCACTGCACCAGCGCTCTTTAGGACGAGCCGCCTCTGATTATATTGTACAGGCTATGATTGAAAACATAAAAATGACAACAATAATAAAAACAACGCATTTAAGAATAACTCGAACATTACACCAACTTAGTTGCAGAGAAAAAGGTCCATCAAAATAAACGTACTTCACATTTGAAGTTTCCTTTCTTAGATTCTAACGACCGATATAAAATAAATTCACTTAGAACTATTCATAACCAGTCATTCAAACCGAAACAAATGAAAAGGGTCGTGTAAACATAGACCACATCTTTCAGGCACCAAGGCCAGACCGCGGCCTTGATTTTGAATGTACACACTCGCAGCGAACGAAGCGATGGACTTGCGTACTTTCCCACACGTTTCAATAAATGACATTAGATATATCGATTCATTTACAAATAATTTATATCACTAGAGGTTAACACTAGAAAGACCGAACTTTAGTATATATGTACCTATATCTAGGTATAACACATATGTATATACCAGAAATGAAGGAGGGGGAGGTAACTACTATTATCAATAACCGCATTTACATGTTGTACAAAAAGTCATAAAATTCTGTCATTATATACATAGTTGTTTTTCTATAATAATTGAAATCAAAAAGCAGTCAAAATGACTTCTTCGGGCAATCTAGTGTTAAAGGACTGTATCATTAAACGAGATTATGAACCGTACAGTCCAGGAATACGTCGGAAAACACGCGCTATACGAAGGACACGAAAACGCATTATAAAAGTACAGTGTTACAGGGGGGATTACTGTAATGATACAATAAAACAAGACCCGTAGATTACATATACCATACGTCCATGAACAATCTACACCAGTCTTTCGTAAAGTGGGCGATAACGCCCCCTAGCGGGTGCTGGAGGACTAGAGGGGGGCGCTAAGGGTTTAGTTAAACTCCAGACGAGACTAAATGTTATGCATGTTTGAGAAAGTTAACGAGTGTTTTAATTTAAATATTTTAGAGTTAAAAACCAGGTGAGGGAATATCAAGTAAAAAGTCACAGATCACAGCAGCTACTTCGGGAAGAGAACAATTTTAATTAAATACCCTATATGATAATTTTTTTTTGTATGTAAGCTCTTTTACTCGACGAATTACACACAATAGTATAAAACAGCCATTCTCAAAGTGTGTTCCGCGGAACCCTAGGGCTAAAATACTGCAAAAAATACCTACCAAAGGGAGATTATGAGGTTACATCCAAATATTCCAACTAAATATTACGTAATATTACATTGCAATATGATTATTCATGAATACGTATAAATCAGTTTTTTATAATTATATTAAGGCTTTTTTCTTCACCAAAGAAGTTTGAGAATCGCTGATATAAAATAAAGTATCACAATCAAAAAACAACATTCATTTATTATACATAATATAACACGACTAGTAATTTTTAGTTATAAAAAATAACGACAAATTATTTTATTCAGAATTATAGTTATTTCTCATTGAATTACGAGTCACAGATCGTCCTCTATATAATAGTCATGACATACAGATTAATTATTCGACATATCTTCCCATAATAATTCACATATGTCCACTTGAATTTCATATCGACTTACAAAACCTATGACCGCAGTATAATCATAAAAAAATCTCATTAAGAACGAACAAACAACCGTCTCATAAGACTCGCTTTTGTTTGCCAATTATAAATATATAAATTATGCATACGTTCATGTGTTTAACACAATTTGGACGTCAGCCAATCGGGTGCAATGCAATTTTATATTATTATAATATAACACGGTATATTTTACTATTAAGGGGCTAGAAGGGGCAGTGCCCCAACCTAAGCCCAGGAGGCCCCTCGGACCCTGAAGATTCAAACTATAAATTGAATTAATGAAAATTTTTCCCACATTCGCCAATAATGCAATTTAATAATGACAACTTATTCCAAAAATACAGGGGTACTCCCAACAAGTCTCGAACATTTTTCTTTGTAACTTGCGGGGAACTCCCTTGTATTCTTAGTTTAGTAGGGACTCTAGTTTATTTTTTGCCCTAGGTCCTTTCGTTACCTAGCTACGCGACTAATACAGGGTGTGTCAAGTGGGGTAGTTTAAACAGGGTCCTATTAACACAAAATCTTACAAGAGAGCGATTTCAAGTTGTCATTGTGCATAGTTTGTTTGTGTAGATTCTGAGTAAAATGGAGAATTCTTATTAGAAGCTAGTTCTGATTATGTTAACAGGACTACGAGTTTTAACATTTCACCTTTCCAATAAGAAATACGGAAATATAACTCCTACATTTTATAATTCTAATCATAGAAACAAATTATTCTAATAATCCAAAAAACACTCTCACCTTGCGCTATCTCTCCTAATGGACCACCTCCGTGACGTAAGAGCTCGTAGCATTTTTAACTAATATCACATCACACTATTAAAATTACTTAATATATAAATGCATTTTTGGAGAGAGATTTTTATTCATTTTTCAAAAGAATCGCCTCCTTATTATCATAGTCTCAAGTTGTATGAACAAAAAGTCAAATTACACTGATTACAGAAAAAAAACCTTATACACACGAGTGTAGAGTGACTCAATGACCTTTCATAATAATTAGACTACTTAAATATTAATAAATTGAACTAGAAACAAGCACACGGCCATACTAATAATAATAAGACAAAAATCAACTTCAAAATTTAATTAATGTACAAAAGTATTTTCACTCTATAATCCGCCCACCGCCTAACCCCAACTAGGTCATTCATTACACTAAACCAGTGATATTCAACCTTTTTTGTTACCGTACACTTTTATCGATTTCAATTTTATTTTTTAAATTTATTTTATTTAATTATTTATTATTCAGGAATATAACAAATATGGGTTTTCGATGGTCCTACACTATGCAATGCCTGTCACGTGGGACCCAAATTTGGCGGTACACAAAGAAAAACATAGGTCTAAAATTTTTTAAAATCATATTAACATTAGGATAGACAAATAAGAATTGGGATAGACAAAAATTGTAGAACACCAATAACTTTTCATTCTACATATCATTTACCCTCGCACATTTCAATTTTCCATTTCACTACTCAACCAAACATAATATCACATTTTCATTGGTCGTTAAATCAAGATCACATTGCATACGGGGACTCCCGCTATGACGTTTAGTACCACACCTTAGAAATCGGTAAGCGCGTTCATACAATCCTTTTCTCAACCCTTAAATGCGTAACATCTTTTGTTTAAAATTAAAAAAAAACGTATTATAGGAAATTTATCATAGATTACGTAAAAAAACTAATTTAAAAAAAAAATACAGGTAATAATAAATAATATATATTCAAAACACTTTTGAATAAATTTACGCGAAAATGAATGTAGACAATTGTCAACAAAATGCATTTAAGGGTTAACGACCTTTGGTGTTCATTTTTTAAAAATTGTTTTAAAACTATTAATATTTGATACGTCTTGAACAATCTCAACTCAAACTATCGAACGGATTGTTTACACTTAGCGACAAATATAATTACACTAAACGAACAAATATTTGTGTTAAGATGAAAGATAACAGCACAAACATAATTGCATCTCAGAGGCAAATATACAACAATGTATTATTGTATACAAACTTTTAATACACATTGATCTTTGAATCAGTTAGTTCATGCAGTACTAAATATTTACAAATATTCAATGTTAATAAACACTGAAAAATTTAAAGAAATTTCAATAAACTGAAGCTTATGTTATGGCTTGTACTGAAATTGTTATCAACAAAGAGATCTACATACAGTTTGAAATGAATTTACAATATATGAACTACAATGGATTTATTTTTCAAGCAGATCTATTTCTACGAACGTATTAATTCAATACACACAACGTAATTAATTAAGACAAAAAAAAACTGTCACAACACTACTTGAAGTTCACGTCTAAAAATAATAAACACTCCAGATAAAAAAAAAGAAATAGTGCATTCGTCGAAACGTACGCAATTTTCGTCGAATTCTTATTAGAATTTTTATTTTAGAAACGAAACGTCTATTGTTATTATATTGCGCCGGGTTTTGTGTTTGTAATGTTATCGATCGAGCCCGTCTGCGCGAGCGAAAGGTCCGCCCGCGACGATGCGAACTTCGCACTGGCACACGTAAGGAAATCCGTCAAAGAAAAACTAACCATAGACGAAAAATATTTTCAAAAAAAAATTATACCTATACTTTTATAAATCGCAATTACAATGACTGAACAATCTTTTTGTGATTAAATTTTACTCATAAGAGACATATTTATGAACATAATCTTTGAGCTTTACATTTTAAATAAATCAAAATGACATGTCTGTGATTATTTAATCTTTGACCATTGCGCTCGCCAGTATAGCGTTAATAACATCGATCTAGACGCCCTAGAATACTGCGTCTCACCGACTCTGTGAGTTCTGTAAATGTTACAGCACGAATGAAATTTATATGAATATATTTATTAGTCATAATGAAATACATATTGGCGGGAAGAAAAAGCACAGGCAAATCGCTAAAGTTATTGACCACTATTTTTCACAATCATGATTAGCTATTCAGTTGCCTATATAGGGGTTAACCCTTCGTCGGGCGCCCTTCAAAAACTCCTTAGATCGGGCGCGGTGTTCTTGACGGGCTCAATTAAGAAAATTGATGATTAATTTTTTTCTAATTAAATCTAAGAAGAAAATCAAAATCAATCTTTTTTATTGAAATGTTTAGAAATAAATTTTATACAAAAGTAATAGAAAATATTTTTTTCTCCCTTTAAATTAGACTAAAAACTAAAAGACTTCATAGAACCTATAATTGCTGTGCCTGTGAGATCGGCCGCGCCCGACGGAGGGTTAATTATAGTAAATAGCCTAATGCCATTGTCATCGACAGAAAAGAGGTTGCGGAAAATAGTTCCTATATATATTTTTATAAATAAAACTGTAAATTTGAATTTGGAATGAAAGAAAAGAGAAACGCGAGGGTACGTGCGAATGAGGACTTCGATGTTGGTTGCGAATGGGAACGGATGTGTGTGCTTAGATCAGCCATTCTCAAAGTGTGTTCCGCGGAACCCTAGGGCTAAAATACTGCAAAAAATACATACCAAAGGGAGATTATAAGGTTACATCTAAATATTCCAACTAAATATTACGTAATATTACATTGCAATATGATTATTCATAAATACATATAAATCAGTTTTTTATAATTATATTAAGGTTTTTCCTTCGCCAAAAAAGTTTGAGAACCGCAGGCTTAGATTATAAGAGTTCGGTAATATAGTGTCAATATAATTTTAAGAGTTTTCATTGATACATCCTTCAACCTTCAAATATAAAATAAGATGTATACAGGATGATTCAGTTCAACGTTTCGAGCTATTTGTACTTCCCATAGCTGGGCACCGTTAATCAAATAGTTAACTTCGTTAATCGCTAATCCGTTACTGAAAAAGTTAACTTCGTTAAAAGTTAAAGCGTTACATTTCAGAAAATTTAACGCAAGTTAACGTTAACGTTAACGTTAACATCTTAACACGTGATAAAAATTGCATCTTCTTATAAAAACTGTTTGTTCTGGAAGTTAACAGGTTAGAAACAAAAAAAAAAGGACGGGTATAATTATTAGAGTATAAACCTATACGCATGTTGACAAACAATGTTTTTTCATTCATTTGGATTATGATTTAGAATTTATTTTAATAAGTTAGACTAGTTGCGTTCTAGACGAAACACTAATTAGACGAGCTAGTTTTAAGTCGATTTGATAGTCATGTAATGACCAATTGTTATTTAGACGAATTGCTACATAGACCACTTATCTTTGACGAAACGATACGATACTAACGCGTCCAATTTATCTGTCAATTTAGCCGTGATATTATGGTTTTATTATGCACAGAACACTCTTTCTTTATAAATACACACATTGTACAGATGCAAACTATCACTGACAGTATACAAAGTACTAAAAGTATGTAGTGTTTTTCGCGGCGGGGCGCGGTGTGTGCGGTACCTGTGCTGGATTAACGATTAACGGACTTTGGGAAATTTAACGGAAGTTAACGAGTCCGTTAACAAATTTTTAAGTTAACTTAAAAGTTAATCCGTTACTTGAAATGTTAACTTCGTTAATTAACGATTAACGGATTAACGAGTTAATGCCCAGCTATGGTACTTCCAAAAGGTCAACAGCAGCATTTTACAAAGCAACGGCGTTTTCAGGCGGTTCATTCAAAGGGTTCAAATTCAAATGTTTTTATTGCATATCACAATTATAATAGTTAAGATGTCATACAATTCAGTGTCAATGCGATCCAACAATATAAATACACTCATCATTTAAAAATTACAATTAATTAATTTAATTTATAATTTTGAATCATTGAAATATTCGTCAAAGGAATAAAAACATTTTGATACGGGTTTCATGTTAATACTACACATTTGGCTTCAAACGTTCAACTACAACCTATTTCTATCAGTTTTTACACATTTACATATATATATATTTCTGTCTCTATTTTCTTTCTTCATACTATACATCTAGTTTAATAACCGGCGTAGCCAGTAGCACAGGTTTCCGAACCTAGTACAGGGGCCCTTGCTATTTTTATATACAAAAATTCCCTATTAATAAAATATACAATATAAACTA
Organism: Tineola bisselliella; assembly: GCA_028551675.1. Lineage (NCBI taxonomy): Eukaryota > Metazoa > Arthropoda > Insecta > Lepidoptera > Tineidae > Tineola > Tineola bisselliella. Next base: position 199,255 of record JAPWLS010001519.1, on the reverse strand, counting down.
TAATTTTTATTTTATTTATTCTAGCAGGGTAATTGTATTCTGTGGAGGAAAATCTACAAAAAGTGACTTACCTAGTTGCAGGTTGCGACCACTCAGAGGGTCCATCGTCAGCGTCAAAAAAGTCATCCTCACCTTCAGAAGACGAGTACGATGTATCAGGCACTAGGAGTGTCATTGCTTGTCCTGAAAAAGAAAGTTTAAATATAGTTAAAGTTTAACATAATATTAACCTTTAACCGCCGGGGTTGGGTCCTCTCGGGTTTTGAGAAAATAAAATTTTTGAACTACTCCAATCAGTTAATTTGTTGATTATTTAAAATTTTCAAAAAATACTGTCATCTAAACTTTGAAATGATAGTTAATTATATACAAAAAAAAATATTTAAAAAATATTTTGTTTTATTTAAATACATCGACTGAAGCTAAATATTAAACACTAAAAACTTTAAATAATTTTAAATACAAGCACATATATGTACGGGACTCTGAGACCCCCATGTCAGTGTTTACGTGAAATTAAATCTACCAGTAATTAAAGGTTAAGCTTGAGTTCTGGAAATTTACACGAGCAATAGGCTTATCACGAATTTAGTCTGGCTTTCGAATCGAGCTGTCACAAGTAAAACGGATCCGTTAGCAATCGGGATCATGAATTTTTACTAACGACTAACGAGCACCAGCAATCTATCAAATGAACGAAAGATCGAGACGTTCGAAAATTAACAAAAAGTATCTAAAATATTGTAGTTCCACATCCGCACGCGGTGGTGCTGCTCAAATTTCCATACAAATCGCTTGAAGCGAGCTCGATTCGAAAGCCAGACTAAAATTTGTGATAAGCCAACAGTAGTTCGAAATCATATAATCGACGGCCGATACCAATACATCGTTATAACCACTCATTTAATCCTAATAATGATATCACCACTTTCAATTGGTAACCTCACGTTTCGACACTCATATGGTAGTAACCAGATATAAGAACTTACTTGGCGAATCCAGTACTTCTAATGATGCATGCGATGTCAATTCACGACACTCGGATCCCAATTCAACAACAGGTGATATGTCTACGGAAACAAGCAACAGATTAGAAATATTTTTTTTTCAAAATGGAGGAGGGAGAGGGGTAGGGGGAGGTAGATAAGGGGGGGGGGGAATCAAGGGAGAGAGAGAGAGAGAGAGAGATTTATTTAATAGTGGGACTAATAATAATATGATGGGTGAAATTAAATTAGATGAAAATCGTTTATTAGCACAGGCACTAAAGGCGTGCACTTGCTCATCGTTAGACTCTACCACGACTTCGGAAAGGCGTATGACGAGAAGAATACCACAAGAAAAGTCGTCAATCATAGCCTATACATAAAATAATAATAGAAAAAAAAACTGAAGTTAATCCATGACCAACTAGAATGAGTAAGTCCTATGACGAGGAGTTAGTCCAGTCATCCGGTGGTAATTCCTTTCTCTGTAGTAATACGTGTTCAAAGTTACCTGATTTCATAAGAGATTGCGGCGACGGATTCGTTGGTCCTTGATATACCCCGTTGACCGGATTAACTGTATTCTACAAATAAGGACATAACGTTGACTTTTGTTATTTAAACAAAAGAAAAAATAATATCGTTATTTTGTGTTTTAGCTACTACGTAAGAACTGTGGGCCTTTCCTGTTATATTCCAATGGGATGTGCACAAAAAAATCCAATAATACAGTAATTTTTTCTTAATTTCCATTGAAATTATGTCATTATATTATATTTTGTTACGGATATATAGTAACTGACAATTTATATTGATAAACACTGTCTAATATTGTGTTATAGAAAACAGTAATACTATTTGCAATTTTGTTTATGCTTTCACATAGACAAACTACTCTATGATAATATTTTTCAATGCACTGAAACACCTGATAGGTTTATTAATTTTAAAATATATATATATATATATTGTACCTATATTATAAATTATTAATAAATCTCACCCGTTATTGATTTAAAATAGCGATTCGAAAAACAAAAACATGCACATAGCTGGGCACCGTTAATCAAATAGTTAACTTCGTTAATCGCTAATCCGTTACTGAAAAAGTTAACTTCGTTAAAAGTTAAAGCGTTACATTTCAGAAAATTTAACGCAAGTTAACGTTAACGTTAACGTTAACATCTTATGTTAACACGTGATAAAAATTACATCTTCTTATAAAAACTGTTTGTTCTGGAAGTTAACAGGTTAGAAACAAAAAAAAGGACGGGTATAATTATTAGAGTATATACCTATATGCATGTTGACAAACAATGTTTTTTCATTCATTTGGATTATGATTTAGAATTTATTTTAATAAGTTAGGCTAGTTGCGTTCTAGACGAAACACTAATTAGACGAGCTAGTTTTAAGACGATTTGATAGTCATGTAATGACCAATTGTTATTTAGACGAATTGCTACATAGACCACTTATATCTTTGACGAAACGATACGATACTAACGCGTCTAATTTAACTGCCAATTTAGTCATGATATTATGGTTTTATTATGCACAGAACACTCTTTCTTTATAAATACACACATTGTACAGATGCAAACTATCACTGACAGTATACAAAGTACTAAAAGTATGTAGTGTTTTTCGCGGCAGGGCGCGGTGTGTGCGGTACCTGTGTTGGATTAACGATTAACGGACTTTGGGAAATTTAACGGAAGTTAACGAGTCCGTTAACAAATTTTTAAGTTAACTTAAAAGTTAATCCGTTACTCGAAATGTTAACTTCGTTAATTAACGATTAACGGATTAACGAGTTAATGCCCAGCTATGAATATTACCCATATTCTTTTAAATTACCTTAATATGAACTTTAACACTAGATTTACCAGCTTAAATATACCTATTTCTACCAAAACCCAAAAAAGTATATATTTGTTACAAATATATATAAAATAATATAAAGTTCATAAAACTAATTCTTCTGTTACAGATTAAAGAATTAAAGAAAATGTTAGATGCAGTAGAAATTTTAATTTGATCTTGCAAGACCAGTCATTTGGACTGGTCTGGTAAATCTAGTGTTAAAAAAAGAGATATTACTCTGCAAGTACCAACATGTCCTATCTAATTCATTCCAGACACTTGAAGCATCTTTTCATTTTTTTTCGAATTTTTTAAAAATAGAACTATATTTTAATAATAATAAAATAAACGAATACAAACCTTAGCTATTTGTAAAAGCACTATGGAATGTTTAATATTATCCAACATGGCCTGTCAACAAAAACAAAAAACAAACATGAATTCTGGTAGACTTCTGATTGAGATGAGATTCTAAAACTGTTTTTGATCACACTCCAGCTAGGAGACACTGCAGGCAACAGTCGTCACCACCCCATGGCATGGGTTGGGGAGACGAATGTACCCCGTCCAGATTGTCAGGCTATATTTTTATTTATTTATGGATACATATGTAAAACTCACATTGGCATGATCTACAATAAGTTGTCCCTTAGACTTTTCTACTGGATCGGCTAATTCTGATACTCTAGTCGTTAATTTCTGAAACAATTTATATAAAATTAACTTACATGAGAAAATATATAGGTACACACGGCAATTTTCAAATGGATACAGTTTTAGTAGGTATAAAAGCGATAGAATGAGAAAGGCGGTGTCGTGAACGGTAAAAGATATATCTGCATCCCTTTCACATACGATAAAAATATAGATATCCCTTTCTGATGATTGTTTCTTCCAGTCCAAAGTCCAATCTGTATCCATTTGAAGATTGTCGTTTGTTTATAAATATATAGTTTATAGATTCTAAATACAAAGAGCATTATGTATTACACTTTATTTAGCTTTGTTACAGTATTATTAACTCATTTGAACACATTTTTCAGTCATTCTAATCAAACCCAAATGCTCAAATTTTCAACTTTATTGATGATGTTATAAGCTTTAATAAAATATAAATTCAAAGGTGTTACTACATAATACATATTTCAGTGACAATTTTAAAGATGAAATTAGGCCAATAAACGACAATGAATAATAGATATGCTGAAATGTGAACAAAATAAAAAACTTTTGCTGATATGGGAATTTTTCATATTTCCACACGATGCAAATAGGTTAAAAGAACGTACAAACACAATATAGGTAGGTATTGACTCACAGAAACTAGTTCAATCATAATTTGTAAATACGCATCGGCTTCTGATATCCGTCGCTCGAGATCACCGTGCCTGTGCAGCGCCGCTGGCATGGAACGAGACCAGCGCTCGCGGCGGCCGTGTCTCGCTATCGTATCTTCCAACGCACGGACCCAGCGCTCACGTTCAGGTCCATCACGAGCCTGAAAACATGAAAATATTTGGATGTCATAATCTACGAGACTTCAGAAAGGTATATAATCACAAGAAAAACGGTTGTCTTGTACTGGGTTTAAACATTTATAACCCTGATGACGTGAATTAAAATTTTGTAAAAGGAAATTATTCAAAATTATTTTGCTTATAATTCCCGCTACAACATTCAGTAATTTATCTCGACGCGTTTCGCCACTTCACGTGGCATCATCAGGATACGTGAAGTGACGAAACGCGTCGAGACAAATTACTGAATGTTGTAGCGGGAATTATAAGCAAAATAATTTTGAATAATTTCCTTTAATATGGATTTCCGAAAGTAACGCCTGAGACAACTAATTATAAAATTTTATAATTTCTTATTGGGTTCTTGCCCGAATACTTGACATTGGCAAAATTGTCTTTAATAGATATCTGAAGTCATTAATAAAAGAAGAAGAAGAAGTATAACCTGGACTATCTATAGCAGCGATTTTCAACCACTGTACCGCGACACTATTGTGTGCCACGATATTCTAAAATGTACCGCCAAATTTTAGATATACAGGCAGTCCTCGATTTTAAGTCATGTTAGGTATTAGAGAATAGTGACGCAAAACGAGCCACATTTCTGCGACGTAAAACGAATCTTAGACCGTTAAAACGAGGAATGGTGTCAAAATTTTGACGTAACGACGCATAACGAAACGCCGCAAAACGAGGACTGCCTGTATTATAATAAAGTTAATATTATTAAATAATATGATTTAAAAAAAATTAAACTTATCTTTTTCTTTGTGTGGCGCTAAATTTTGAAATCGTTAAAAGTTTGAGAACCACTGACCTACAGAACAAATGGACAATAGAATGTTACGCAATAAGATGTACCTGAAAATGGAAGGTCTTGTGATCAACCGTGATGGTGAACGTTGATTCATCTTCATCATCTATACCTATGACGGCTGCACGTAGTCGTACACAGCCGCGTCTCACGCCACGTGTCATTTTTTCTTTCGACTGAAACAAAACAAAACATTACTATTAGAGAACAAATAAATTAACTCATGCTGTCTCTTTCTATTGAGTTTAAAATAAGATAAGATTGAAAGAAGCGAAACATAATTTAACTAGCTGACATAGCACAAAAGGCAAATCTACTAGTACCTCAATACAAAGTAAGTTTGGTCGCATGACCACATAATTTTATTCAAAGAGTAAACTAAATAATTATTGTAAATGAATTAAATAACATTTTGTCCCTGTTTTACTCTTAATAACTGAACCTGCTCGTGGGACAAACGGGACACTATTTCAACTTCCCACTAGTACTGTGATAGTATGTAGTTTGTAACGATTGTCATATGTTTTAGTCCCTATACTAAATAATTAAGCTATTAAAAATTCGATGTAGGAGTTTTAGACCTTGATATTACTTCAAGCTTTTCTGTGGAACATTTTTAGTTCAGCGCGACACCGATAGGTTCGCACTGAAGCGCTCTATACAAAACTACTAGACGAAACACTACGAGTAGTAGACTAGTTGTGTTTTTAATATTAAAGGGATGCAGCATACATTTCCCTATAGTTACTTTATACGATGTGCATATTACCATAAGTTCCATACGCATGGAACTATTTATTTAGAATAATGGGAAACCTTCAATTGGATTCACGTTTATTTAAAACAATTTATGTAAATTTATGTGATTGAATCTCTAATTCACATAGTCATTTTGATGTTGGAAGTGTGCCGATTTAATTCCGGGGATTAGTGGAAAGAAAGGCAGTGTTATTTTTTATTAAAAAAAAATATGGATTTAATTAAAAATGCTTACACGCATGTTTTTATAGAAAGAGCAGGTAATAATTCTTTTATTGTTTTAAGTTATTCAATCTAAAATTTATTTACCTCTCCCTGGTGAGGTGCCAAGTTAATTTCAACGGTTCATACTCCTATGTAACCGTCTTCAAATCCTATAGTATTAGCTTTATGATTATTACAATTTTCAGATCCGCGCGTAAAAGACTGGTTATTGATGAGCAGCCCCTTTCCACTTATATTCATATCGGCAGCATATTTAATCCTTGTAAATGTTATATTGCCTCGGTACATGAAGAACAGGGAGGCATACGTGTTAAAATCATTTATACGATGGTATAATGTGACACAGATCGTTGTCAATATCATCTTAACTTGGGGGGTAAGTATTTATATTATTATTATTATTATTACACGAACAAAAACAAATGAACTTAAAAATTACACAAACAAACAACTGACTATCCTAACTAATTGCATTTATGGTAATACTAGCTTTTACCCGCGTCTTCGCTCGCATCTAAGTCATTAAATAAGTATCAGAGATGAATCAATATGATTCCAAATAGCTGAAACTATAGTAAAAAATAATATTTATTTTTAAATAAAAAGTATCCTATGTTACTTCTAGTACCTCCAAAAATATGTGTAAAGTTTCATGATGATCGGTGAAGTAGTTGTTGCGCGAAAACGTAACAAACAAACTCACATTCACATTTATAATATTAGTAAAGATTAATAGTTACATATGTATTATAATAGTAAAATAAAATTTTCGTCACTCCATTTAGCGACAACTCTCAATAACGCGCAGTCCCTTAAGTGTAATTTTTACATTTAAGTAAACATTAATTAAGAAAGGGTGTAACCGATATCACCTATTATATATCAGTTACAACATAAAAACTAATTTCGTTGTGTCAACATTTGGTTACATAAAACGCTCATCATGAACGTTGATTTTTGTATAATAAATATAATTATATCAATTTATTCACGCTCCGATTCATTTATATATATTTTTGGACATACTATACATACTAACGTTACCGCGGAAGTGATCGTACAATGAATTAAGTTTAAAAACAAAAGAAAAATACCACTGAAATGATATTGCAAAGAAAACTTTCATATGTTAATTTGTTTGTACTATAACAAAAACCATTGAGTTATAACGATTAGAGTAGACATTTTCATTTAGCTCCATATATGACCCTACTCTGTCTGATGTTAAGCTAGAGTGCGGCCCCACTATGCCGGCTTGAGGAGACGAATGCATACTCCTCTCGTTATATATATAGGTACCCGTTCTGATCCTAAAACACGTCTAGGTCACACCTTTGAATTTTTTTTACATGTTTTTTAAAAATTTGTTTACTTTTAGTAATTGGGCTCCAATAGAGCGCTTTTATTCGTCAATACAAATATAAATATAAATGAAATAAATTATTATCAATTTGATTTAGCTGCTGTATACTGGCATTGTCCACTTACATACTAATGTCATAATAATATATAATAAATCTACTATGACGTAGAAGACTAGCTGCTGTAAGGGGCATTGTCATCCTATTATATACCTACGTCCTACGGATAAACATAAAATGACACTGGTTATGTCCAAGCTTAATTCATCATAATTACAATATTATAAAAAAATACGAGTACTTCAAAATCGAATCCGAGACCTTTTGCATAACAGACTTGCGAGTTAACCGTTGAGCCCCTACAGAGCTACATACGCCTATAACTGTTTATAATTACCTCTTTCTAATGGATTTCACAGCCATAAATTCTGACCTGGAGGTTTCATTATGTGTACTATATGGGGTCGCTGAATCCGACTCCAGGGTTAGTGTCATTCCAGCACATCTGGCTTCGGCCATAACCTCAAAATATACCCTCAAATTTTCTATATTTGTTTAAACTGCTAACTGTATGGCTCTAAAACCTCATAATCCCATAACACAGTAGCAAAAATATATAGTACACATAGTGAGACCTCCAGGTAGGAAATATGTATTTCTTTGTGGCTATGTTATTTAACAATAAAAATTATATACACAAGAATTTTAAGTGACACCTATTTCGCGTTCTTATCTTCACGCTCCGGATATTTAAACTATCATTTTTTATTACAGAATAAAACCAGCTATTGTCTAATCCACAGAGAAGAATCACATATAAATAACAGCAAATGCATTACGATTAATCAAAATCAGTCACGCAATATGTAAACATAATTTCCACCAAACTACGCCACCAACGAGCATTATCGCCCAATCAACGTAATCACTTTAAGACAATTTGACAAATAGCCGCGGCGTATACGCGTTGTGATTGGTCATTTAAAAGAATTCAATTTGATTATATTTCCGCTTATTAATGTACTCTCCATCTATCTTCTAGAACAGTTTTTCCCAAAGTGGGCGCTGGAATCCTAGAGGGGAGCGATAAGGCTTTAATTAAACTCCAGGCGAGACTAAATGATATTGAGGTTGTTAACCCTTAAATGGACAATGTTGTTTTTAAACAATACTCACATTATTGCAAAAAAAGTATAGTAAATTCATGTCTAGAGGACAATGTTGTTTTTAAACAACACTCACATTATTGCAAAAAAAAGTATAGTAAATTCATGTCTAGATTTTTTTACTCATTTTTCCTAGACAGTAATACATGTCTATTACACAAATATATTTTTTTAAGACGTGAAACAAAAATCGTCCATTTAAGGGTTAAGGTAAAAAAAAGGGGGGCGCTACAAAATAACTGATTTTCAAAGTGGGCGTTAAACGAAATAAGTTTGGGAACCTCTGTTCTAGAACCACGTGAGAAATGTATCATGATGCCAGAGCTAAACTGATTTTTTATGAAGTACAAATTGGCTCATTATCTCGAGACAAATTTAATCAGCTAGTACATCTCTTCTTCTTCTTTTATTATTGTCCTCAAGTGTCTAATGAAGATGATTTTGTTAAAGTCTAGTGTAAGGACAAAGACTCAACAAGAAATCACAATTTTTTTATTTTTTCCACTTTTTCATTTTTATTTTGTTTTACACTAATAAAAATCCGAGTAAGTGTAACCACAAAACAACATATACACGAGTGCAGAGTTAATAATACATACGTAAACCTTCCTCGGGTCAAAAAAAAAACCATAGTACATAATTCTGCATTTTTCATATTAGCCTTGAAACAACTGATTACCGACTAGCGTAAAAAAAATGATATATATTTTTAATTAAAAACTAATTCAAGATTTCAAAACCCATGAAGTAAAATAATAATAATTTATTGTATCACGTGTGATTCTTAGGACATTAAAAACTTTAGGTTCTTTTATTTTTTAACCTACCCAGCATGTGGCCACACTCCGCACTGATGTTAAGCTAGAGTGCGGTCCATGAGCATAGACAACTGTTATCACAGACAGATGTCCGCGCGCAACAGTCGACTCCACTATGCCGGCTTGAGGAGACGAATGTGCTCTGTCCAAATTGACAGGGCACATTCCTTTCGTTATCCCGGTTACTTCCAATACATAAAAAACAATATTATGCAATTTTCAAAAACATAAAAAACTTGTAAATAAATAAATTGCAATTCTCATACAATCACTAGATTGGAAGGCAATAACACTTTTAGAGCGAACTCTATCAGAAATAACATCCACGGCCTGTGCCAATCTTCCTACTAGTCATTGTTTCCATTGTGACGTGCGATACGACACGGTTTAATACTGATTCAAAATTCAAGTCTTAAATAGATTTAACCCTTTGCACTCGGCACCGTTTCGGACGTTAGCTACCAGCAACTCGACGCCACTTTTTAACGAAAACGTACATCCTGGAACACGTTTCTTAAAAAATTGCGGTGGAATAATTTAATTGTCCGTAATCGCTAACAAACTATCATGTCCCCTCAGAGGGGACAACCGAGTGCAAAGGGTTAAAAATGTACTTATTCATCTACATGTGTACATACTGTTTAGTAAAACAAAAAAACATTTAAAAGAAATAAAACAAGATAAAGTCTCTGGCCCGTAATTCAGAAAGGACACTCAAGCAATGATCTCCACTTGAAACAGATTCTACACTCAAGTAATAATAATAACCATCCGTTATAATTGACTTAAATATTCGACTTTTTGTGGCTTCGAATTCGTTGATTTATTTTTATTAATCAACTAATAACAATATCAAATCATGACAACACTATTTTTTCCAACAATTGGCAAATGTAATTCTAATCTTTCGAATTAAAAATCGTACTATACATAATTCAAGAAGACAAAAACACAATCACTTCTACTAAAGCACAAAAAAAAGTAACGGGTAAAAGTCCGTGACGTACGACTATGGAAACAGATCAAACAAAATTGAAGTTGCCATCAAAAGTTTAAGCGTCCATTCACTTGCTGTGAAATAGTTTAATTCATCTTGAACTAAGAGCGTTTGTGTAATAAAAATATGTTAATTACAATAAAAATAACATTCATTATTTATATGATTAATGAGCGATATAATTTGAAATGTAAATATCAAGGACGCAATACGTGAGATAGCAGTTGGTCATATTGCAAACATAATTAACTAGAACTAAAATACAATACCAGCTTTCCACATAAAACCCAAAAACAAAAAGAAAATTATCTTCTTCTTTTATTAATGGCCTCAGATATCTATTAAAGACAATTCTGCCAATCTCGAATGCTCGGACAGCAGCCCAATAAGAGATTATAAAATTTCAATTCACACGTAAACGTTCCTGTCAAAAATCCATCACAATTATAATAATTAAGATCGAAGAAAATTATATATATTCAAATATTATACTTCAGTGACATTTAATAAACTGCGCCATTATTGACAGTTTGTTTTTTAAAGTAAAATCAGGCCAAGATGTTTACAGGCGTATTTCTCTTAAACCCAATTAAAATATTTTTTCTAAGGCTTTGTATTTAGAAACGATGCTCAAATCTTTACTTCGGGATTTTAGTGGAGCGTTCATTCTAGAATAGCGCTCGAGTATAGATTTAGATATGGTGAAACAAGAGTGATAAAATGTGATGAGATCCTAATACAATTTAAAAATATATTAAAATATGGTATCAATACATTTGTATTCAATTGACGAGTACTTCAATGATCCGAAACAGTAAATGAAATTAAATAATTAATTGAAATTATTAAATGATATATTAATTAATTATATTAGGGGACCGGGTCTCACATTGATACTGACTTGTATGACATTTTAACTATTATAATTGTGACATACAATAAGGACATTTGAATATGACTCCTTTTTTCGCAAGAGCAAATTCGCTAGAGAAGAATCATTTTTAAAAACTGGCCCAAGACTATATTCAAATTAAGAACATCTATTTCTTTGAATTTGTATTACATTATTTTTTTTATATATATATTTTCAAGTTTCTTAGTAGATTATCAGATTAGATTAAGAATTAATCACAACAAAATATCAAATCACAAAATTTCATCAACACATTGATATTAATTTGAGCAGAATTCGAACCCAAGCCCTTAGCATAACCACAGCGTTCAAAGTTCGTCACTTATTACGTTGTTTCTAATCAAATAAGAAATTAGTTAGAATCGCAATACGTGCGAAAATATCAACAAACAATCTACGAACCACATATTTCACAACCATTGAGACGTGTGAAAGGAAATAGGTATTTGATAGTCATCAATCGTAAAACGTTCTAAAGGACAATTTAGTATTAAATTTGTATAGATTAGATGGCACGATAAAATTGATTTATAAATACAAATTGCATATAAATATTCAACACGAGCATTGCGAATAAACACTACTAAAAAAAACAATGTAAAACTCACATACGTTAGCTAATTTAATACTGCTGTGAACAAGAAAAAAATGTACACACGGAAAGAAAGAAAACAAAAAAAAAACAATAAAATGTAAAATCGCACATTAGCAATTTAATGACAAAGAAAAAAAACTGAATTTTAAATCATTATAATAACGTATCGACATTAGAAATTCATTTATTTTGGAACGAATTTAGAGATGAAATTTAAAAATAGAACAAGATAGGTAAGTTTTGAGTTTTGACAGTCCGCCCATGAAGTTTGATAAAAATTAACAACTACGTCTGAAGAAACAATTGCTGCAATTTATTGTCAATCGTAACGTCGTAAAATTGTAATTTATTTTTAAAACACGAAATTACTTTAGTATTTTTAGTATATGAATACTTATCGATGCGATTTGACAAGTGACACATCACTATTGCCAAATGTCAACAGGACCATTAAAACGCCTCGTTACTATAACTATAGTTCAGGAGGCCAACCTGCGGCTCTTTGAAGGTTCATTTGTGGTTCGGTATTAACAAACCAGCATCTGAAAGAATTACTGAGAAGTGCTGTCACCAATTATTCACCAAATTTTAAAGAATTTTAATTTATAATATATAAATTCTTTACAAATATTTTGTACTTTTATTTATATGTTTTCAAAAAATATATTTTCTGTAATTAATACCTTATTTGGATACCTTTTAAAATTTGTATTTAAGTGCGACTCGCGAAAAAAAAACAAATTTTGAAAAACGGCTCGGACTATTGAAAAACTGCTATAGTAGTTATAGACTAGACTAGACATAGAGACCAAAAATAGTTTGCTATTTGAAACAAAATTAGCACTGTTCTGATTGCGAAAAGGCCATCCAAGTGTGTAATCATTGTGAACGATAATAAAAGCTATTAATGATTAAACAACTTTTTAATGAAATGAAATTTGAACGTCCGCGTGGATTCAAGGCCACGCGTGCACTGACGGTAACACATGCATGCATATAGGAAGTCAAAAACAAAAAACAAAACAAACGAATGTTCATTCTAAATTTGAATAATGTTCTAACGAGACAAGCGATTCGGTCGACTACTAAATTTCATAAAGACAATTTCAAGCACAAACTTTAAACATTTCAACTACTAAAATTAGTAGGGCCTTGAAAATAGTTAAATTATGATTATTAATCGATCATTTTAAATTTCAAATAAAAACACTTTATTCTAGATGTTAAGAACACTTTTGTATTTATATTTATATTTTTTTATAAACTAATATATTAATAATTGTCATATTTGATATCACAATTATCTGTTACTTCAATGAATATTAAAAACGTACCCGAAAATAAAAAAATGTTTTACTGAAAAACAGCCTACCTACAAAATTACATCAGGACTACATATTATAAAAAGGACAAACTAAATGAAATTTTAATTATAGGATAGGACAGCATGCTCAAGATGATTAAGGACTAAATTACACTTCTAATAAAAATACATAATTTAGACGTTATATAATAAAATAAAACGAGAACTAAAAAAATATATGTTTAATAAAAAAATCCTATAATAACATTCCAGATAATGACCTCGGGCTGGACAACAACCTATCACTTCGGTTGCATGCTTCCAGACTATTCAATGAACCCAGAAGCTCTGAGAATGCTACGTTTCCTCTGGTGGACGGTCGTGGGGAAGCTTCTGGAACTTTTTGAGACCGTCATCTTTAGGTTAAGAAAGAAGGATAGGCAGGTCTCATTCCTGCACGTGTATCATCACATAAGCACTATGTTTATTGTTTGGATAGCAGTTAAATATGTAGGAGGTGAGTGGATTGTTTAACCCTTGTTTTGCCACCCGGGTAATCCATTTTAATTAAAAATTATATACTTATTTCTTTCGATACAAAAATTACGAGATACCCGGATAACAATACAGGGATTAAATTAGGACTTTTATCATTGCTTAACTTATATAACTACTTTTGACATACCAAAAATCACATGCCTACATACCGAATCGAAAGCCGGTGTGGTGGAAACGACATTGATTAGTCTACAGATCTATCAGATAGCTCCTGTTACGTAGAGGTATCGGGTTCTAAACCCGGTTGAAATAATTTTCTACTTTAAGTGTTTATATACAGTGTAAAATCTATATAACGGCACTGAAAGGAGTGTGCATTTTATGGCGTTATAGAGAGTTGTCGTTAAATGGAGAGAAGAAAAAATATGAATAGGAAAAGGAAAAAGTTTCTTTCAGACAAGTGATTTCGACGCCTTAGGGAGTCTGTCGCTAAATAGAGTGACGTACGTACGTATGCACGTTTATATAAATAAATTGACTAACTAAATTATAAAAGTAATCACGTAACAAACAAATGAATAAAGATAAACAATACATAATTAAAACGTATTATTATAATAAACAAAACAACACCGAATATTATATAATGATAAAATAGAAGGTAACGGAAGTGGTCTAGAATTCTAGATCATATCGAAACTTAGTACAATACCAGCCGTTGGGTAATGCCGGTAATATTTCTAAGACCTTTAGTGTATTATGATAAAACATTACAACAATCCAGAATGTAATATTATTTAATGTAAATTGAAAACGTCTTTAAGTCCATTCTTTTTCTCTTTCCCTCTATACGAAATAATAACGGGAGTAAAGAAGATGATATAGTATACTTTGAATTTAATAATAATATTAAATACTTTATTGTTTTAAAAAAATAATAATAACAATACTGATACAAATTAACTCATAGGAAGCAGATTTCGAGCAATTGGCGATTGTATCACTAAAAGTAATTTCTTCTAGATAACCAATTGTCATAGAAGAAGCAGTGTTAGTATCGGGCAATGCAATTTAGACAAATAAAATACATAAATATAAGTAAACTAAATATATAATGAACCTACTTATATATAATTTTAATATTTAATGGTTCTTTTTTCAAAATTAAACGCAATAGTTCCTGAAAGAAAAAGACGGACAGTAACCTACTATCTGAAAAGAAGGTCCTTCCAGTGGATTAGTCAGCAAATATTGAATGTTTCATATAAGACCGACCCCCCGTTTGGTGGTGGGGATCTATAGTCCATATCATGAAATAAAAATGTTATTTTATGAATAAAATAAAACCCGACGATGAAGATCCATTCATAACGGTGTCAAGGGAATAACGTAGGTTTCTTTATAGCGACTACATTTTTTCAGAGCGAAAAGGCAGTCAGTGACAACCTTTTGAAAAGGTTTGCCTTTTACGTGTGACATTTTTAGCGTGTATTCTTTTTAAAAGTGTACACTACCAATATTTATTTACTTACATTTATTTAATGAAATTATTATAAATAAATGAAGACGAAGCCGTATGGGGCTTGATACCGTCGTTTAAAAGCTGAATTTAAAAAAAAATTGTATTGCGTATTATTATAATATATTATTTTACACAAGATCACAATCAATTTTAAAATTTTACTTTATTTTTGACAGTAGCGGAAATATCAAGATTTGGATGAGCTATTATGTACTAATAATAGGATGAATTATTTATTTATAAATAATTATATTGAACCATAAATATCGAAAAAGAAACCAATATAAATAAAATTAAATGCGTAAATTTTGATAACAATTTTAAATATAGAACTTGTTCAATTTTAGTATCTTAACTTTCCTTAACCTTTAACCGTGGACGTTCTTTTTTTGTTACACTTCCTTGGACGCGCGGTCCCACAGACCGCTATATTTCAAGGTCGAATTAATTACAAATTTTCTAATGATTATTTCTTTTAATATTTTCTAGAAGTATCAGATTTAACAACTTATTAATATATTTTAAGCAATTTAACTTTATATTACAAAAACTGCAACCGGTCTGTGAGACCGAGCATCCATGGTTAAGGGTTAACTATATATTTTAGGTGGTATAACATCATTCTCCCCGATGGTGAACAATGCAACACACGTGCTTATGTACAGCTACTACTTAGCGAGCTCAGAGGGAGGTCCCAAGTTGCGGTCTCTTCTTAACAAATACAAAAAATGGTTAACCATTATACAAATGGTAAGGAAAGTAATTTACTGTATTATGATTTAAAAAAAACTGTCTTCAAACAAATTATGTTTTTGCAAAGCGTTAATATTTTACTATACTGCAATAACAAAACGTTATTGTTATAATGCTTATACTACAAAAGTCGTACTCATAACTCATACTTGCAACTTGTAATAAAAAATACCGATTAAATTATAAAGTTTGTATGATTCCATTAAAAGTCCCTCTATATAACGTTTTATCTACATAGACTACTCAAAATCACCTAAGCAATAAAGATAGAAGTATGTGTCAACTATATCTCAAGCTTTTCATCTAATTCTTCGAAGCATCTTAGCTTAAACAAAAACAACAGTAAGCCACGGTCATTTAAATTAAATACATCTGGTTTTATTTAAGAATAATATTACATAATATAGTTTTCGATGGTCCCACACTAGGCATTGTCTGTCACGTGGGACCCATCACTAACAAAACTTTTAATTATTAACATTACAACTAAAATTTTTTTTTAAATGTCTTTATAAAAATTTATTTTTTATAAATTAATATATAAAATTTTATAAAGAAAAAAAATTTGACTCGGTTTTCCTCTCTCCTCTGAATAAAATAACACCAATATATTCTTCCAGATACAATTCACCATAATGATAATATACAGCAGTCAAGTGTTCATGCCGTGGTGTCCAGCCCCCCTCGGAGTCACCCCACTTTACTTCCCAAACGTAATATTCGTCTACTACATGTTTTATGATTTTTACAAGAAAAACTATAAAACATCCGGCAAACTCGAAGCGAATGGAAATGGACATCGGAAAGTTAATAATGATTAGGTTATGATAATAATAAATTATTTGAAATTAAATGTTTATTTTTTTCCTTTAGTCTTTTAGTATGGGAGATATTTAATTGACAACAAGAATCATAGAGTTTATGACACTTGGCTGTCATTTCTTTATATACATGACAGCTAAGTGTTTTAAGCCTTATAACATAAACTGATATTTCTAACACTGGGGTTTGTATGTATATTTATTTATTATTGTTTTATCTATTCTATCTAATTTTAAATTTAAGTGTTTCATATTTTATAAATTATTATATTCATTATTTTTATCTCTGCAACAAACAACAGTTTCACCAATACCTTTAAAAGATAATAAACCGAATATTAAACTATAAAAAAAACCTCAAAACCTCACTAAAATTCAAATGTAAAAACTCAGATTTCTATTTTTTTTTACTATTATTTGATTATAACTTAGTTAGTTTATAACTCACTAGAACTGTAGTGTTCATTGCAAGTTGGTTTGTCCTTTTTAGGATTTCAACTCCAGAAGATCTACTACAAAATAAAAAACATAATTTGGTTACGGCAATTTTTTAAAGTTATAACTCAAAGTTGATTGACAGGACAATACAAATACTCTAAACAGTTTATTACAAATCAGTAGTAATATAAATTATAATCTCTAACCAGAGGCGGCTCGTCCTAAAGAGCGCTGGTGCAGTGCACTCCCACGAAAATTACAGAAGTAATCTATATTTCTTCATAATACATACTATCCTTACATTACATTCCTTCTATTCTACTATGCCTATACAATAGTATATTATATTACCTATATCTACGCCGCTGTAATATAAGTTCTGTAATTTTCGTGGGAGTGCACTGCACCAGCGCTCTTTAGGACGAGCCGCCTCTGTCTCTAACAGTGTTTGCATATTATATGTACACTCCCTGTAATCTCCAGCATAGCACTATTGAACAATCAGACTTATGCAGATGGGTGTGGAGGTATGGCGTGCAGTGGTAGTGTAAGGAACTAATAAAGTTACGTTTTAAGCACACACTACAAGAAGCAATAAAGAAAAATAAGCAAAACACATAATACAAGTATTTATAATTAAGAGTAAAAAGGAGCGACATAAAAAGAAGTAATGTTATGAAAAATGCAGTAAATTATTAATATGCCAATACAATTAAAGTCTAAGATAAAGATTTATAAAGTGTATTTGCCAAGTCTTCCAATGACTAATGAATCAGATAAAAAATATTTATTTTATGATAAATTTGTAAAAATAAGTTTTTTTTTAATTCCTAACCTCAAAATGAACTAAACCTTTAATAAATAAAGACAAATAGGTTTCTCAGAATCTCTTAACCTTAAATTCACAATAAATATGAAATAAATAATTAAATTAAAAGTTTATAAAAGTATAAAAACTTGCTCTCAGTTAATAAAACTGTTTTTATATGTTATATTTCCTATAAAGCAAATGCGTAAACTAATACAAACTAACCGGAACGTCAGACAACAATTTAATTAACGCGGACATTATAAAAATAAACTAAAGATACCTATTATTAAAATATTGTGTTAGTCAAACGTCACTTACGGTGTAGTAGGAGAGAAGTCCAGCGTTCTCATCGAGCACAAACCACCTATATTGCCACCCCTTCATCACATTAGTCCATTTACTTAAAGATCCCTCCATCATCATTAATTACTTCAAAAATTATAAAATAACATAGAATTTATATTAATTTCTACACTGCGGCAACAACAGCCCCGAACAAAATAATCCATAAGTTTGACACTAATCGAAATGTTACTAGACGAAAAATATATTAGCGGTAGGGTTGGCTGTATAAATCAAGCTTATCAATCAATTAAGTTTCCGAATGTTTCAGTCAATTATTAATAATCGGAATGAAATATCCGAAAATTGGACCTATGATAAATCAAAAATCATTTTAAGGTACTTCTATTATATGTATTTTTATTGTATTTCGAAAAAAATTCAATAAAGAAGATAATTTAAAAAAATATTATAATCTGGCTTATCAGTGAGTTTTGTTGAAGACAAACTTATAAACAGTGGGCTTATCACGAATTTTAGACTGGCTTTCGAACCGAGTTCGCTTCAAACGATTTGTATGGAAATTTGAGCAGCGCCACCGCGTGCGGATTTGGAACTACAATATTTTAGATACTTTTTGTTAATTTTCGAACGTCTCGATCTTTCGTTCATTTGATAGATTGCTGGTGCTCGTTAGTCGTTAGTAAAAATTCATGATCCCGATTGCTAACGGATTCGTTTTACTTGTGACCGCTCGATTCGAAAGCCAGACTAAATTCGTGATAAGCCCACAGTCAGCACTACCAACCGTACCAATGTGATTGTCATTTCATACTTGTCTATTTCCATATATTACTTTATAATCTGTGGTCTATTTCAATTCTGTGCTATTCTATTAGAATGTGAGACCTTTGTTTTGCTCATTTTAATAAGAGTTATGATTGAATCTCCTAGAGCATCGATTGTAGATCCATTATCTGTAGGTAGGGATAATTATGTAATTGTAAAGGTTCTATAAATAATATGAACACAAAATGTAATATAAAACGTAATTTATTTTATACGACTTAAAGTAAAGCTCACGACTATTTCACCAAATCTTACATCAGTTCTTTTAATTTAGCTCACTATCACTAGACTATTTACAATACACACCACAGCTCACTAGAATAAATTTAAAATGAATAATTTTAATGTCTTCTTAATGACCTGCCTAATTTTGTTTTGCTATAACCAGATGATATTGATATTTGGTTATCCTGATTTAAACTCAAACCGGATACATCTACAAATAATGGCACATTCTCCGATCCGTCTGTTAGAAGTTCGTCGTTTTTATTGAAATTTTCAGGGGTACCGTCCCCTTCTATGGCAAGTTGTTCGATGTCCTTGCTCAGTGAGTTATTTTCTGCGGCTTCCACGAAAGCGCTTGATAGTTCACCGCTCAGTTTGTTCACTTTCCCAGAACCAATGTCGTACATATAAATCTCTTTCTCTGATGCAGTATCATCTTTCCTGAAATTAGTAAATAATGATATATTAGGATATATTTTTCATTCTACAAAATCACTGAAAGTTCATGTATGGAATAAATAAAGATTCAAAGACATAAAAACAACTGTGATTATTAAAACATAATAATTATATAAAAGTATACTTACGCAGTTACTAGAAGGATGACGGATTGTTGATCCGTAGCAGTCTTCTTTTCTGTATCAAGCCACTTTTCAAAATTTTCCTTCGTTGGTCGCTTTAACAAATCGTATAAACTATCACCAGCTACAAATTTTATTCCTTTTAAATTATTCGATGTAGCGCGTTCAGAACGGCTATGGTCGTTGCTCAAACTCTCAGTTTCCACAGGTGCCAGCACCACCACCGATGTTACCTGTCTGCCTTTCAATATATCAGGTAATGGGAATTGATTACCACTCACTTTTAATGGTAAGTACCTATTATATTTTTTATCATTTAAAGCTACAGTATCTAAGCGGGTCGCATCTTCTTTCACATATTCCTTAGCGATATTTTGACCCTCCATTGTATCAGGGTCAAAATGAACAACCTTCATTTCTACGTCTTGCTTTTTAGACGGAGGAGCAGTTATGTAGTTAACAACATTTTCTGATGCGGATATCTCTTGGTCTTCTTCTTCCTCGTCTATTCTAGACTCAATTTTATCACCATTAGGTTTCACCACTATTGGTCTAAATTCACTAGATGCTAATTGTTGACCTCCACCTGCACTGAAGAAGTTAGCCAGCTGATCTGGAGGCAGTGAATCCAAAGGCGTGTCTCCAACTTTATCGTAATCAAGCACACTTATATCAGCGTTATCCAAAATTCCCGAAGAAAGCAATTGTTGCCGAAGATCATCAGGTACTTCATCAGGTAATTCTATCGTAGGCTTCTTTTTCTTTTCTTGTTTCTTTGATTCGGGTGTAGTACTAATGGAATTGATTGTGGAAGATACATACTTTTGTGTTGTAGGTTTGATTTCAACAGTCCTCGAGGTAGATTGATAATATGGTGGAGAAGACGTACTTGATGGATAAATAGTTGAATGGGGTCTGGCTCGTTCTTGAATATATTGTGGTTTCGGTGAGGACACAAATTGTTGTTGGTACTGTTTGTAATTCTGTTCATATAAGTTTTGCTGCTGTTGCTGTTGATGTTGTTGCTGTTGTTGTTGCTGATGTTGCTGTTGTTGTTGCGCGTACGCCAGTTGAGCTTGCAGTCTGTTTATCTCATCTTGTTGTTTTTGAACATTTTGTGCTAATTGTAACCTCACTTGTTCCTGTTCATTGTCAAAATAATTCTGTTGTTGTGTTTGCTGATGTGCATGTTGTGACTGCTGATGTGCTTGATTATGTCTGTATTGCTGTTCGGCAATGTTTGACGCAGTGGGCGTTGGTTGTTTGTGTTGACTGTTTTGACCAGTCAGTCCACTGTAATCTGGTTGGGCAGTAGGGTTGTTGACTGTAATATGTTGCTCATATTTTGGAATAGCAGCTACTAATTCTCCGCCGTTAGGCACAAACTGACCTAAATTATGTTGTGAAGGATGATTTAATTGTTCTTGGAAGTTGTTTTGTTGATGAGGACGTTGTTGATTGAATTGCTGAGGCTTTTCAGAAGGACCGTGGAAATTGGGACGATCTGGCGTTGGAGATGGTTGAGGGTGGAAGTTAAATTGTGGCGGAGATGACGGTTGTGGCAAGAATTGTGATTTTAGAGTAGTTTGAGGGACGGGACTCGGTGAAGCGTGGAAATTATGTTGATTATTAGAAAGTGTTTGAGTTGATGGACGTGATAACAATTGAGAATTTCCACCTTGATGGAAACTAAATTGCGATTGTTGTGATTGGTGTTGCTGGAAAGTAGACGCTGCATTTTGTTCGATGTGAGGTGGGGAAGGTTTTAAATTAAAGAAAGGAGGGCGACTAGGGCCTACTGAAAATGCAGGTTTGCTGTGCGTATCTGAAAATTGCTGAGGAGGTCTCTGTTGAGGTAACTGCTGATTAGTGGGTATGTGCTGAGGTCGATGTTGATCTTGGAATGGGACAGAACTGGGACCAGGTGCTGGACTTGGTCGAGAGATAAAATTAAAGTTGTTTTGTCTATTAGGTAACACTTGTTCTTTGGGTGGATCGACTTGTTCATTGGTGATTGTATGATAGTTTTCTTGTAAATATTTTGGGTCATCAAAGAATGGCTGGGGTTGTGGATTTACATGGAAAGGACGTTGGGGTCCTGAGTGGAAGGGGTTTCTAGGTGGACCATTGAAATGATGAGGAGGCCTTGAAGCAAATGTAGGTGGGGCATTCGGGCGCGCATGAAAAGCACTGTTTTGAGGTCTTGAAGATGCCGTGAAAATAGGACCTAATGGGCCTGGAACTGCTGTTGGACTATTAGCAAAATGTGTGTTAATCGGGCCGGGGAAACCACTTCCAAAACTAATAGGACTATGCGATGGTGACGGGCCAAATGGATTTTGTCTGGGAATATGTTGTTGGGCTCTGAAGGGAGGGGAAGAAGGAACTTGACGTGGAACTTGTTGTTCGTGACTCAAAAATGTTGGTTGATATTGTATTCTACTTTGCGCATGATGGATGGGTTTGTATTGTGTTGGATTATTTGGTACGTTTTTGTTGGGTTCATGTGACTTTGGTGGAGTCGGTTGAGTGGGAGGTTGCTGAGGGTAAACGATTGCTGGTCTAGGTGCTGTCTCTTCCCGGTCTTCGCTAGAGACGCCTTCCCGTCTATAATGACCATGATGGTGACTTTGGTCACTACCAAAAGTAACTTTAACACTGCTATCGCTGTGATAAACTTCGGATTCTGGTTTAATAATAGCTCTTAATGTAGTAGTTTGTGGTGGTGCGTAATATGGTTCTGGCGTTACCGTCACATACTCCTCATGGTGATCATCCTCATCGTTTGAAGGAGGCGTTATCGCAGGAACAGGCTTTTCATAAATAACCTTATCTTTTCCGTAAGGATCTTTACTGTATTTCACATAAAACACTTGCACAGGTTCCTTCTTCTTTTTCAAAATTGGTTGCGGTGGTGGCGGTGGCAGTGTCTCATTTGATTCTTTGATTATAATCTCTATAATAGGCTCTGGGGCTTCGTAATAATGTGGAGATGGTTCGTGACTGTATAAAGGCGCTGTTGGTAAAGATCCGTAAGGTGGTCCATATTCCCCAGATGGTCCGTCGTGGAAATCACCACCGTTGATGTTTAAAATTTTCGGTTGAGCTATGTCGTTCTTATTGACATTCTCATCAAGGTTCTCTTGATTTGGGTCATAAAGAGGGTCCTTTTGAGAGTACTGGACCACAGGTTCCATTTGCACAGCATATGGTGGCAGTTTACCCCCTCTTGGCGTTGGACCGACATTGGATACTCTTCTGCTGCTTGTCAATGATCGGAAATGGGCTACCCTTGAGTGTGGTAGAACTAAGCTATATTGTAAATTTTGCGGAGTTCTTATGTTATCCAATTGTCGTTTTGGTTTCGCCTTTGACGTTGTATTCTTAGCATAAGTCAAGCTGAGCACAGCTGCCGCTGCGACCTGTAAAAAAAAAACAATTATTAGTATTTAGACAAAAACTCATTGATTCAAATATTCACGATTAGCTATCTAGAGTGCTAGTGTACAACCCTATTAGAACGCGTTCGAAATTTGAAATAGCTAAAATGGCGATTGAAACTTAAAAATGGTTCAGCTATTTTTTCAAGAATTACAATAATAACAGGTCTAAAGTTTTTAATTTTCTCCAATAATAAGATGACAGATGCTGCGTAAAGCGGAACTAATAGTACAATTTGTCACGCACGTACCGCACCTTAAAACACGTTGTCAATGAACTTGAATTTAACCTAACATTTTCTTTGACATTTGTGTTTTTAGAAATTATACCTCATGGAATTCTCGGTTATGTCAATGTAATTGATATTGTCTTGTATTACGACACACTAATGCGTGGTATTTTTAATGTTTTTTTAATAAGACGTTTGTCAAAAAACAAGTTGAGAAAAATACAATATTTTTATTTATTACTCGAGGCTATGTTCACATTATCCACGAGCTAGCGCATAATACAATTTTGTGTTGAGCGCTCACATAAAAAATACAGTACAGAGTTTGTGAATAGTTCAGTTAATAGAACGTGCGCTAACTTGGCAGACCCATATAGGCGCTCAATTAGTTCAGTTTGAATTGTGCTTTGACTGTTTGTCATTAGCATTAAATGTAATTATATATTATTTAAACCGTATAAGTTTATAAACCATAATATTTATGAATAAATAACGTATTTAATTTTAAATTTTTTAGTCATATTGAAAATTTCGAAATTACAAGCACAAAAATTAAATGCATACACCGTGACTACACGTGTCTGAAAAGGGTCAAATTCCCATGCGACTGTAACCTATTATCAAAGTACTGTCGTTGTAAACGAATTGGGTAATTGCATGGGAAATGATGCTTTACTGATTTCTCAATCCAAAGATGGGTCTCACGGGTTGGTGATTAGTGGTCATGTATGGCATTTAGGTGGTAATAAGACAGATTAGGAGCCATTCATAAATTATGTCACACGAATTTCATGATCCCCCCCCCCCCCCCCTTGCCTATTGTGACGTCACATATTTTGCAATTTTACCTATAAATTATTAAATTTCTTTTCTATTTAAGTTATTTTTTCAATAAAATCAACATCAAATCAAACATAGATATGAAAATTAACAAAATAATGTTTTAATACTTGAATATATTATATTTTGAAATGTGACGTCACGAAATTTAGGACCCCTCCCTTCCCCTTGTCGCACTTTGTTGACCCTCTCCCCCTCTTAACGTGTGACCCCATAATTATAGTTCTTTTAATTATTTTATACAGTTCACAACAGATGTTTAATAGTAAACAAGATTTAATTAATTTAAATGACTTTATTAATGCGTTCATTTTGTTCCCAATCTCGTCTTCAATTGAATAATATGTTATTTGAATAGTGTTAGTGAAAGTGCTAAAATCTGGTAAAATTATTAAATTGACTAGAGTTTTAGTATTACGTATGTGTTGGCTTTGTTTGTGTTTACTTTGAAATAGAGATATAGGTGTCCGAATGCTTTTCTAAAAAAAGGTCTTCACGCTCGTCAAACTGCATTCTTGAGGTCAAAACTATTCGGGCCGGAAAAGGATTTAATTATCTTTCTACCTTCATCCTTTTATGCAGGAATTTTTAAAATTAATCGATTATTAAATACAATGTATATATTACCTATGTGTATTGTAAGTTATTGTGTTGAAGTTCAAATATTAAAATATAAAAAAAAACAAATTAAATTATTTTATGAGGCTTTCTATTGTGTTTGTTTTAAAATTCGAAAAATCCACACAAGTTTTTTAGAATTAGAATAGCATCATCAATACATTAGTTCTTCTTCTTTTATGAATGGTTTCAAATATATATTAAGGGCAATTCTGCCAATGTCGAGTATTCAATAAGAAATAATAAAATTTTAATTCACACGTAAACCCTCATGTCAAAAAGCAATTCTCTATATATTATTTGCAATATTTATCTCGATGTATGGAGCTATCATATTATTTTCTAATATAAAACACGCATGGAAATAAGAAAATTAGTTCATATTGTGATAACATTTCTCAGTGTGGCCATTTGAAAAAATGTCCTAATTTCTTTTGTATTACGAATTATCGTATATTTATTAGTAGTTTTAGAAAAAAATTAATTAACAACGACTGTGATTCGTAAAATAAAGAAAATTAATAATAAAGCAAAAACAAGCAATCATATATGAAAGAAAACTCGTCCCTATGTATATGAATGATATAATGATATGCCATCGCGTTTCCCATGATTTTACATCGTGAATGTCATTTAAACTTTCAACTATTATGTATTTATGAGACGGGTCTTGTTAATGTACTAAAATCGCCTTTATGTTCGTCGCATAGATACCTTTTGTAACTTAATACTGGACAATGGTAAAGTTTATTATACAGGAAGATGCTAAACGTACATACAATGAAAATTTTACTATTCATAATAAAATTATAGTTTACGTGTAGATAATTATTGGGGAAACAATTTGGTTTAATTGGAAGAAGAAGAGGTCCGTTTCTATACTAATACTGACCATAATCAATGGCAAGATTCAAAATTATTATTTATTTTACAAAAAGTGAAGTATTGTTTGCAATTTAGGACCAAATAAAAAGGTTACATTGGAAAAAGTAAATTAGATATACACATTCAAATAATAATAATAATAAAAGAATACAAAAGTAAAGGATTACGTTTATATCTCATGTGATATATGATACGCGATACTTACATGCATAGATATTACTAATATTAGTATCACTTAAAGTATTAGTATGATATGTCATTCATATAGCAGCTGTCACTTTGACAGTTCATACTCTTTTTTCTTAATATTAGCCCAGCATATGACCACACTACCTGATGTTAAGCTAGAGTGCAGTCCATGAGCATAGACAGCTGTTATCACAGATGTCCGCGTGCAACAGTCGACTCCACTATGCCGGCTCAAGGAGACGAATGTGCTCTGTCCAAATTAACAGGGTACAGGTAACAGGATACTAATAGTTTAAGGCAAGTATTCAGAAATAACACTTGCGCGTAGTTTGATCTGTGATCACCTGATCATTACTCAAGTGCATTTTATTCTATGCAGTGAAAATTATTTACTAATAAATAATAAATCTTCGAACGCGGCAACCATGACTGCTAGGTGACAATAGACAGTTGCAGTGGATTATCATTGGTCAAAAATCACGTTAACAAATTTTCAAGCATGTGATTGGTCTATTTTGTTTCGAACGGCTGGATGACATTTGGAGTTTTGAACTCTACTCAGTGATCCCTGCTTGAGATGATGTTTTTTAATCATACTACAGTCGCTTTTCACAGTTGCCTGTATAAACATAAAATAAGTGTTTTGCAAGTCTTGAATGTTCTGCATTTGTTCTCCTTGACTTAAATTGTATATTTAATTATTTGACGTCTCTACAATGGTGTTGTCAATAAAGAACATCTTCAATTCGAGCCAACAAACAATATGATTTGTTATTACATTGTAATACAAAGACATAATATTGCATCCGTCAGATGGATACATGGATATTACGAAAAATCAACTTTTACTTATTCACACATTTAGCAACCGTTCACATGATTTATGAAACTACTTAAATAATTTACGAAATAACACTCAAAATGCATTTTTATGCAATTACAAGGTTAAAAAAAATCTACCGATAAATATTATTTTATCCATTAACTTCATTAATTTAATGTTTAAATGTCTACCTCACATGGCAACAAAACTTCTAAGCGAACTTCGCAATGCAGTCAAGCTCCGTCCGAATTGACAAGGAACGCTTTTCTTTTATTTATTTTTTATATTTTTTGATTTATGATGATTCTTAGTAAAACTTTAATAAGAAATGTAACATTGTGACGCATCGGTGCATAGTTTCACTTGTTAATGTAAATAGTGTAAAATCTGTACAAATAGCAAAAAAAAGATAACATTTAGAGAAAGTAAAAAAATGGCCAATCTTTTCACTTCAAGGCTGCCAAGATGTAAATTTAAAAAGGCGCGAAGGGCGTAACAAATTAACACTTTTTTTAAAATAAAACACATCACGTGTTCAATGGTTTACCTTAACATTGAAAAAGCAATTAAATCAATTTACGTCTACGGTCATAATCGATTATTAAAACATTTTTTTGTTTATGATCGTTCTTTTGTTTTACATTCTTTTTTCGTTTGTTTTTAGTTGTAAATACCTATTACCTAATGGAAGCAGCGGATGCAAATCTTTCTGTATTATCTTCAACTATATAAATAAGCTTATTATTATTATTTCAACACATTAAACTATTATATTTTGTTAATATTATTTAGTTTTGTTTCTTTCATTAATTCCTAAAACTTAACATTGTCTTTACTATATTTAGCATGCTGTCCTCAGTCCTACCCTACAATTAAAATTGCATTTAGTTTCTAAAAATAACAACATAATTACTCTCAAGCATGGATTAGCCGTACGAAACAAAGTAGACCAATCACATACTTGAAAAATTATTGACGTGATTTTTGACCAATGGTAAGTCATTGCAACTGTTTACTGTCACCTAGCTGTAATTACGTTCTGTTACACGCATTTATAAGAATTCGTTTCAATCGTTACTTATTAAATTATAAATAACAAAAAGAAGAAAAATGCAATTTAATGTTTTAATTTAATTAAACTAGATATTTTATATGTAAATATATGCAATATATTATTATTTTGATTACTATCTAATGATTGGTGTTTATAGATTTATTATTTATTAGTAAATATAAATATATATCTACTTATATTTTCTAACGTCATCCGTAGGTTCCTATTGGAACACTTGGACTTGTCAAAATACAACTGTATTAATCAATACAATAATATGCAGCAACGACGACAGCGCCCCCTACTCACTTCAACAACAAATATTATAATAACATTAACTATCAGATATAATCAGGTTTCACAGTCTGTCATTTGCAGCTTCATTCATAGGGTAAAATATTTTGTTAATTAACGTTTATTTTATATGTGTTTTAAATTGTAATTCATTCAACACTTTGACATCATCTGACAAGTTATTGTACATGTTTGCGCCGTTACAGAGGAAGCTCTTTGAGGCCTTTTTAAGCCGATGAAAGGGCCGTCTGAGCCCATTTTGCTTGTGGCGAGCATTCTGTCTAATTGCATAAAATGGAATAAGATGCATTTAAGTAATGATCAGGTGATTCCAGTGGGCTTATCACGAATTTTAGTCTGGCTTTCGAACCGAGTTCGCTTCAAGCGATTTGTATGAAAATTTGAGCAGCGCCACCGCGTGCGGATTTGGAACTACAATATTTTAGATACTTTTTGTTAATTTTCGAACGTCTCGATCTTTCGTTCATTTGATAGATTGTTGGTGCTCGTTAGTCGTTAGTAAAAATTCATGATCCCGATTGCTAACGGATCCGTTTTACTTGTGACAGCTCGATTCGAAGGCCAGACTAAATTCGTGATAAGCCCGCAGATCAAAGTACGTTCAAGCGTTATTTCCGAATACAGACAGACCTAAGAATCGGTCATCACATTTTACATAACATCCGGAGCTTGTGTGGTAGAACAATAAGTGAAATGTAGTCTGCATCTGTTCACATGTAGTTTGCTAACTTCTTCTCACGATAAACACGATACGTATCTTATTGTAAAAAAAATTCAAGTGAATCGTCTATTTTATTAAATTTATTTATTCACTTTAGTAATTGGACTCCAATAGAGCGTTTTTACTCGTCAAAATTATTACAATGAATATGATTTAGCTGCTGTATACTGGCATTGTCCACTTACATACTAATGTCATAATAATCTATATGTACTAATGTAATAAAGAGGAAACATTTGATTGTTTGTATGTATTGAATAGGCTCCGAAACTATTGGACCGATTTAAAAAAATCTTTCACCATTAGAATCCTACATTATCCCTGATGAACATAGGCGATAGAATATTTTCGAAAACCGCTTGACGTACAAAGATGAAATTCGGCAGGGAGGTAGTTTTATAATTAGTAGATAGCTACGAACGGATTTTGCGACAGATGTGTGATAGGCATTTTCTGTTGACTGTAATATGAAACATTATTAAACTTCATAGTGCTTTATATCTTCATTATTACGCAGACGTAGTCGCGGGCAACTGCTAGTATATAATAAATCTACTATGACGCAGAATAATAGCTGCTTTATAGGGGCATTGTCATCCTATTATATACCCACGTGTAAACACAAAATAATATTGGTTATGTTCAAGCTTTTTTTTATATATTTACTTTAATACACAAATAAAACAAGCTGTTAATTTATTTTATAGTTTAATTGCAGTCAATTTTAATCTTGTAGGTGTTTAATAACATTTTTATTATCAATTTCCTTTCTTCCAACGTGTTAATTAATCTTTTAAACGTAACAAATTTTTTTATGTGGGCTGACTAATGCTATGCTATAATTGGTTGTTTCAGGCGTTACTTTGCGGAAATCCATATTAAAGGAAATTATTTAAAGTTATTTTGCTTATAATTCCCGCTACATTCAAACCCGAACCGACTACACGTATCCTGATGATGCCACGTGCAGTGGCGAAACGCGTCGAGACAAGTTATTGAATGTTGTAGCGGGAATTATAAACAAAATAATTTTAAATAATCTTCTTTAACACTAGGTTTACGGGACGCGTCAATTTGACGCATTTTGACTTTTATCAGAGAATTACCAAAAACTGTTAAAAAATTTATTTTATCTCTTTGTATGACTTTTATTCATTGATCGAGGGAAATATATATTGAAGTCTATTTTCTTTAAAAGTGTTGAATTACTGAACTTGTGTATGTGGTATACCTATCTCTACGATATGCGTCAAATTGACGCGTTTTAGTAGAAGTAGGTATATAGAAAACGTCCGTAAACCTAGTGTTAATGATATGCTGTCTCGTGGTTGGACAGGGACATATAGTACAAATACAATACAACAGATGGATGTAAGAAGTGCATTTTTATATGCAGACATAGAGGAGGAAGTATTTTTACAGAAGCCAAAAGGAATGATAGAAGATGGTAAAGTGTTAAAATTGGAAGTATCTTTGTGTGGCTTAAAGAAATCACCAAGATACTGGAATAACAAGTTCAATGAGTTTATGATTCAGGAAGGGTTTAGAAGAAGTAAATGTGATGTATGATCGTGCTAATCGCAATAGGAACTGAAACCAGGACCTATATCTGCGAAGTTAACGCTACTAATGCAATCAAATGATAGTACAGTCAAACAAGATTATCTGTAAGTGATATTCGACTGAAATTATATCCTTGTTGTCTGTTTTTTTAGAATCAGGAAGTCTTTAAAACAAATGAAGAACGAAACGCGTGCACGACAGAAGTAGAGGTTGCGCTCAGAAATTTATTTCTTTAAAATTATCTGACGTCAGTGAATGTACAAACGAAACTAAAAGATAGTATTCTTTCATCGTCGAGGAACGGACAACAGATATATAATTGAACAGTCAAACGAACTTACCCGTAAGTGATATTCGACTGAAATTATATCCTTGTTGTCGGTTACCTGATTTTTCCCAATGTTTTTTAGAATCAGGAAGCCTTTAAAGAAAACGAAAAGTAAGACGCGTGCATGACAGAAGTAGAGATTGCGTTCAGAAATTTATTTCTTTGAAATTATCTGACGTCAGTGACTGTAAAAACTAAACTAAGGATATAACGTCTGTTATAAGTTTTAAAACCTAATATAAGCGAGTTTTTACGTCTAAATGTTTCGTTTATACGCGTAAAGAAAAAAAAAGTGTGCTTTCCTGACCTACTAGCATTGTTCATCACTATTACGTGACATAATATTGTTGCAAACGAAATGTGTATAACGACTATAATTTTTCTTTACGACCTTGTACTTTTATTTACATAATAAACATTTATTTCAGTATAAACATTATTACTGCGCAATTTGTTCACCTCTGAATGCTATTCATGTATTGCAGCTCTTTCATCAAAATTAAAATAAAAAAATCGGTTGTCTGTAAAGTCGGTTTACTGACGATAGTTGAACGTGACAACGTGTTAAGCCAACAACAACAACAACGCCGATTGTGCCTCTTTGTCGCTCGTTCCGCGCTCTCGCTTGCACTTCAAGCCTTACATGGAACGCCTCAGAGCGAGGTAACGCCGTATGAGTCATGTTTTTTCGTGCGTGCAGCCGGCTCAATCGAATTATAAGACGTTGTCACGTCAAAAAGTTATTAGTGTTAAACATTTAGAAACGACACTCGGGCGTAGTTCAAACTGTGAAATGAAATGAAATTAAAATCGTTTATTAGCATAGGCACTAAAGGCGTGCGCTCAGATTTTATAATGGCTTCAAAAAGGCCTATAACGAGAAGAAGATCACGAGTTTCGCCAATCATAGCCTGTAGGTACATAAAATTATTTTAAAAAAACTAAATTTTCATTCAGAAAAAGTAAATAACAATTCATGTCACATAATTTCCATCGCTCATGTAATCAATAATTTTGTAGTAAGCCTTTTTTCACCTGTGATTATTACTTGGGTGTAGAACTTAAATTGCATTTAATGCAGTAATAATTATTTACAACGAGAAACAATTGGTAATAAATCTTTAAACACTTTAAATAAAGTTCTTTAAATCCTTATTTCGCATAGGCTCATGTGCATAGTCAGAATATACGAGATTTCCGAAAGACATATGACGAGAAAGTCACTAGAAACTCGCCAATCATAGCCTGTACAATATAATGTTAGTAGGTACATTCTTGTTTAGTTTTAAATGAAGCATTAATAAATATGAGTTTCCATAAATTATCAATAAATATTAAATAACCAGGTAGTGCAGATTAAAAAAATAACTAAGATACATTCACTAATTTTGTTTGAAATAGGATAGAGCAGGGGTCGGCAACCTTTTTTGGCCGCGGGTCAAAATTAACCAAAATGCGAGTATTAAAGAGACGTTTGGGTCAGAGATATTTTCATATTAAACAGCATTTTAGTAAATAATAAGATATATTTTATTAAGAAAATACTTACAAACATAGTTGAATAAACTTTATTTATAAACTTTCTCTAGGATATCAATGGCTCCCCTGATGTTGAACTAGTGACGTCAATTATTTGGGAAAAAGAAAAAATGTTTGTATATCTTATGATTTATTTTCGGAATTAAAGTGGGTCACTTCAAACTACCAAATGGATCACTCGGTGACCCACGGGTTATAGGTTGCCGACCCCTGGGATAGACTGTCGAGAATACATTACAATTCTATATATGTGGAAAATGTCGTGAGAAAATATGGTAGTAATCCGGAAAATGAATCAAGCATTTAGTATTGTTAAAAAGTACATTAGAGTTTTTGTTATATAGTATGTTCTCTTTAGACATACATTAGCGTGTTTTCGTTATCTCACATTATCCCACTTCGTATACAAATAAACCTTCCCTTTGAATCAATCTACCTAATTGTGAAAATAGAATGTAAATCGATACAGTAATAAATATAAAAATAAATACAGTTGCATTTCCACCGAAAATCCTAATAAAATCACTGAACTAATGCGGTGTAAAAGCACTTTACTTACTAATAAAAAGTAACCATTAAGTGGCTATTTTTACCACGTAATTACCCACTTACTAATATGTACTACTATTTTAAATTACATATTGGGCTCACGCTTTCATCATGATTCATGACCGACACCGGTAATAGCAGTTAATAGATATCCCAACACTTGAACGTGACTGATCTGTAAAGGTTACCTCGAGGAAAAATTTTGTGGCACGCAATTCATTCACATCACTATTATATTAATAAAACAATGTATAGCACACCACTAACCGAGTTCCGTATTTAAATTTATGAATGACAGACAGAATAGCGGGAATTTGTTTTTTTTTTAATTTCCTTTTTAAGGCAAAAGGTTCGAACCTACACCAGTTGTTATTTTTTTAACAGTAAATTGAGGCGTTTAAATGAAGAATATCATCCAAGAAGAATTAAAAAATAATCCAATACATAATACATAAATTAAATCTATTTAAAAACACAATTTATGGTTCATTTATTGATTGTAATTTAAAGCATTATCCCCCATGCATCTTCCTCATACAAAATATAACACCTTAGTTACTTGAGAAAATCAAATAGATCCCTAATTATGAATCTAAATGATCCATCTAATGCGGTAATCTCCCGCACCCCGCATGCGTTTCTAATTTAACTTTTATACGAATATTTTTTAAATAAATAAATTATGTATTATTTATAAATTTTAAATAACTCAGTTTAAATATTTATTATATAATAATGCGATAGGAAAGCCCATTAATAAATAATAATCTATGCTAATTAATACGCCTAACGATAACAATAAAAAAAAGAAATCATTCAGTCAATAACAAAAAAGCGCCCAACCTTAAACGTCAAACCTCAATATCATAAGGTTATAAGCAGTGGCGGCCTTACCTATTGCGAGGCTCCGAGCGGCAGGTCTTTGCGAAAGTATATTGGTTGTTGGTTTACGTATTATACATATTCAGTTCTTCGTACAATTCATGTCCATCAAATATCACATAGTATATATTCTATATATCTATAGTTTTTAAAAATTGCCCCGTTCGCCACCCCCTAAGGCCGCCACTGGTTATAAGTCAATTTACGCCGTGATCATGACTTCCGTGTGAACTTTCCACCTTCATGCATATTACATTAATCAATACCAATTCTTTCACGTGAAATTATAGTCTCAAGTGGTTATAAAATTACATTTTACTTGATGAACCGCACTTGAGTGGCAGAGCTCTCGTGGTTATTAGTTTTGACAAGTGACGCTCAATATTTTTAATAAAAATGGTCATTCAAACAGCTCTCGGACTCTCACCTTATTGTTTGAATACATCCTTTTAACTGTGCGGGTAGACACAATAATATTCCTAAATATAAATACCTATTATACAAATTTTATTTAATTCTAAAAGATTTAGTTAACCACTTTTTAGAATTATTATTGTGGGTGATCTTTGTGGGTTATTGGCGAACACAATATAATTAATTTAAAGACGTTTTTGGGTTTGATTAAATTCGAAATTTTCAATGCTTTACAGTTATAGAAATCGCTATCTATCCAATCTAAATTGGATATATTCGTATATGAAATTAAATGAAAATAGTTTATTGGCATAGACACTAAAAGGGTGCGCTAGCTCATCGTTAGACTCTACGTTAAGTATTATAGTTGTTGCGTGAAAATGTAACAAACAAACTCACATTCAGATTTATAATATTAGTAGGGATTTATTAGTAGTTAGAAAAAGTATTTTTTGACATGAGGGATTACGTTTAAAATTTTGTAATTTCTTATTGGACTGCTGCCCGAATACTCGACATTGGCAGAATTGTCTTTAATAGATATCTGAAGCCATTAATAAAATAAGAAGAAGACAAAGAATTAATTGTTTTGACATCCGTGTTATAATGTGAAATGCAATAAAGATTATTTGAATAAATTCCCAGGTTTGTACGATCTATGCTAGTGATTGAACACGCTTGATAAACACCGTTGTCGTTGAATGACGGAATCACTTTCGGTTATTTCTTTATTGTATTAAGTCATTGTGCATTGTAGCCTGTAGGTACTATCGAGGTGCGTGCGAGATCATTTGATAAACTTTTGACTTTTAGCTTTTTTAAGATGACGTATATGTTTATTACGTTCCTATAAAATTACAATATCGTTTCTTTGACATGAGGTTTTACGTGTGAATTAAAATTTTGTAATTTCTTATTGGGTTTTTGCCCGAATACTCGACATTGGCAGAATTGTCTTTAGACATCTGAGGCCATTAATAAAGAAGAAGAATATTGTTTTTTTTATATAAATATTGTAATTAATTAATAATACGTTACTAGAATTAGGGTCCTATACAGTGGGTAGATGCGAAACTAATATTTTTTTTAATCTAATTCCTGTTAATAAATCGTTTACGTCGACACCATTGTGACAGATTACAAAACGATTTAAAAACAATAATAAACTATTTATTTCAACTAAAAACATTTAAATGTATTTCTTTAAAATGTTATATACTAGCCTTTACGCGTGGCTTCGCTCGCATTTAAGTCATTAAATAAGTATCAGAGATCATTTCAATAGAAATGAATCGATATGATTCCAAACAGTTGAAACTATAGTCAGTTGTAAACTATAGTATTTTTTTAAATAAAAAGTATCCTATGTTACTTCTAGTACTTCCAAAAATATGTGTACAAAGTTTAATGATGATCGGTTAAGTAGTTGTTGCGTGAAAACGTAACAAACAAACTCACATTCACATTTATAATATTAGTAGGGATATACACATATTAAAATATTTATATTTTCAAGTACAAACTTCCTTCCTAAATTGCTTTATTTTATTTTAAGAGTTGGGAAACACTACAGATTACAAGTTAAAGAATACAAAAAATACTAAATATATAAAGATAAAACAAATATAAACTTATAATCTTATTAAAGTCGAACAGAAAATATATAGAAAGAAGAAATATAAAATACAATAAATCATTAAAACAATAGTTATCTGCTAGTTCCTTGATGGCTGAACGACTCTGCGTTAAAATATCAAATTCATCCGAGATGCTACAATGAAACAGGCAATCAAGTTAGAGCAGCGATTCTCAAACTTTTTTGGCGAAGGAAAAAGCCTTAATATAATTATAAAAAACTGATTTATATGTATTTATGAATAATCATATTGCAATGTAATATTTAGTTGGAATATTTAGATGTAACCTTATAATCTCCCTTTGGTAGGTATTTTTTGCAGTATTTTAGCCCTAGGGTTCCGCGGAACACACTTTGAGAATGGCTGTGTTAGAGTGTTGTATCTGTAATAATATGCCACGTGGATGATCACTACCCCGAATAACGGATACAATTGTCATGACATTAGATTGTTCAATATTTTTTTTAATCAAATTTGATCATCTGTATTACGCGTGCCAGCATTATCTTCACGAGTATATCTTCAAAACAATTGTTCTAAAGTTAATTAATTCCTTTATGTTCAACTAATGAAGCAGAACATTACGCTTTTAAAAACATTTGAAAAACAAATAGATTTAGCTCAATGATTCGTTTTCACTAAGTCACGGATTTTATACATTCGTAAACTTCATTAAACAGCGCGCTTTATTAGTATTTTTTGGGTGAAAGTGGACCAACAAAATAAAGTTTAAAAAAAATTATTAGTACCCACGTCGGAAGCGAAGAACAACGAGACGGTTTCTTAATTACCAACTTTACAGTAGACCGTTTGATGTGGGTTTTAATTAGATTCTTATTTTATTTGCTTTAAATTTCATAACAAAGCTATCTATAATATTCTATATATCAAAATGGGGGGAAAATTAATTAATCTAACGAAAATAAACATGTTTTACAATACACACCCATACACACACATTCATACACACACGCTGCACCCATATACACACACACTCTAAAGACAGACATAAAATACTAATCCCTTTTTTCTTTTATCTTTTTCTTTGTATTATATTTTATCCAAAAACATGTCGCGTGAATGGTTTTGAATGCAGAATACCAATCGTTGTATTCATTTGTTATATTTCAATATACATATATTTGTTAAACAGAAAGACATGTTATTTTTTAATTATTATTTTTCTTTTTTTTTCTATACAGGAGTTAAATATGACACTTTTATCCGTGGTCAGTAGAAAAATAATTAGTATAGAACTCTTTAAAACTCGAGATTTGAGTAAATTTGCCTCAAACTTAACAAAGTTGGAATCGAGTAAAAGAACCGTTCATAGTCCTGACCTAGCCCACTAGCCTACTTACAACAGTTAACTACGTGCTTTGAACTCAAGATTGTTTTAAATACTCGATATTTCAAGGTAAAATTTAAGCCAGTTCTACACGGGTTTATTCTTTAACTTTTCTTCTACGAAACACGATCGGATTTTTACGAGAATATTTAAAATTATATTTAACACGATTGCCGTTTTAAAAGGTCATAAGTTACTCGTCAGAGGTCGTGACACTCATTGATATTTTATTCTTAACTTATATAATAAATTCACAAGGTTTTAGCTATTATATTATCTAAGGCAGCCATTCTCAAAGTGTGTTCCGCGGAACCCTAGGGCTAAAATACTGCAAAAATACCTATATACACAGAACTAGGGGAGTAGACCTGTGGGCTTATCACGAATTTAGTCTGGCTTTCGAATCGCGCTGTCACAAGTAAAACGGATCCGTTAGCAATCGGGATCATGAATTTTTACTAACGACTAACGAGCACCAGCAATCAATCAAATGAACGAAAGATCGAGACGTTCGAAAATTAACAAAAAGTATCTAAAATATTGTAGTTCCAAATCCGCACGCGGTGGCGCTGCTTAAATTTCCAAACAAATCGCTTGAAGCGGACTCGGTTCGAAAGCCAGACTAAAATTCGTGATAAGCCCACTGGAAGTAAATAGTAGAGTACAAAAGAGTTACATATATATTCACATAAATTTGTTAATACAAGCACTCAGCTTTAAGTTTAAATATTTAAATCGCCGACAACAATATGAAACGGGAGAAAGTCAAAAAAAATTTTTAAAACAGAATCGTATTTAAATCGTTTTCGATTACAAACATGAATAAGTACTACAGTCCGGTTAGTATATGGAATGCGACATTGAGTAGAAAGCGGTCCTACCAACCTCCATACATTATAATGACATATCGCGTAGGATTAGGCCATGTGGTACAATAATCGAGGCATTGTGTCAATTTCGTATTTGCATATGACATCTTCCGTGTTCGAGCCCATGGATTAGGGCTCATATAAAGACACTAAAGCCAATACTCCACGAAGACATATCGCTAATATTTTATAAAGATTTGTATCACATATAGCAAGCTATGGAAAAGAGCATAAATTTCAATTGTTTTTCTTTTTGTTTTTAATTAATTGCGACGTAAAAAATTACGTGATAAATAAAAAAAACTGGATGTTGACTTCTATAAAAATAAAAACGAATAAAGATTTTTCTAGAAAATTAAAATAAATAAAAGACTGTGTGGTTTAAACTGATATACCTATTGTAAAAGACGTTGAAGCGAAGCCGAAGCGACCGCACGTATCCTGATGATGCCACGTGAAGTGGCGAAATGCGTCGAGACAAATTACTGAATGTTGTAGCGGGAATTATAAGCAAAATAATTTTGAAAAATTTCCTTTAAAAGACCCTTTATTTAATTGTACGAAATCTAATAAAAGTTAAAAACCTAGATTTCTAAATACAATGACTAGTAATTAATAAAAATAGTACCTTAACTTAATGCCTAGGTTAGGTAGCAATCAAGAGGTTTTGAGTCAAGTTTTCACTCGAGTACTGAACGACGGGAAAGTTGTTAAGCCCTCGCCGTGAGAATCACTGCCTAGCGGATGACTCCATTTGATTTACATTTTATTTTTACATACCACTGCGTCCTATTAACACTAGAACTACGAGCCGGTCAATATGACCTATTTTTACCAACCGGTCTAAATGACCGGATGACTTGTGCGTGCAAAGTATTAAATATAATTCAATAAATTGATTGTAAATTTGTAAATAATAGAATCGTTTACAAAAAATAACGAGTAGGGTTGTATATAAAAATCTTGTGAAGAATTTTTGAAACCGGTCATATTGACCGGTTAGTAGTTCTAGTATTAACATGGTACGATCTACAAAATCGCAATATTAGTCGATTTAAAGTTGTTATTATGCATAGTTTGTTTGTGTAGATTCTTCGTTGTTGTATTATCTCAGAACGAAGACGTTTTAACATGATTGTCAGATGTTATGTCTAGAGTCTAGACACAGTCAATCGCGATGGGTTGTCTACGCACCGTTTTAATCATAAAGGGAGATAGCCTGCGAACTACAAATAAAATATATTTAAAAAAAACGATTAGTAATTTGATAATTTCACTGATCTTTAAAGAATAAACTTTCAAATAATTGCGTATACAATATCATTTGAATATCAGAAACCGTAAATACCAAACTTTCTCAGTGCTATGAAACCCATTATGATCATTTTTTATAGCTTTAAAGTAAATTATATAATCCTATATCTATCTTACGCGGGTATTAGGTTAATTTTACGTAGGTATAGTTTTTATAGAGTTGACAACTTTAAATCCTTTTGTGTAAACATTAGGCATAGTAGAAGCATTTATTTTATTTTATTCGGACGTTATAATATTAAAAAAAAATGTGAGCCGTCACGGGACGCCTGGCAGATGTGAAACATCGAGTTTATTCAAGTCATATGCGTAAAAGACAAGATTACAACAGGAACTAATTATTGCTTAATGAAAAAATTAAATACTATGAATTTTTTTACAGAAAATGATGACTATTTATTTAAGAAACATTTATTTATATTAAATACAAAAATTAAAAATTCGAACACTTATTAAATGATATAGATTTCAGAAATAACTCGATAAAATAAACTCATCGCCACGGCAAGCGTCGCCACGCCAACGATCCGGTTTATACCCGCGCCAATAGATGTTTCACATCAATAAAACTACATATTAAAAAAAATTTTTTTTTGTAGGTATAATGTAAAAATAATAGATATTAAAGGAACCTGTGTTATATATGTAAGTTATGATTAAAGGGTAGTTATGTAAAGATTTTATTAGTATTGTATAATGGTACGTGACTACCTCATTCTCTGACAGTCGTTAGCAAGCTGGATAAATGATCACACTCAAGAAGGACTTTTATTTCCATACGACATACAAAATTGGGGACGAGGATCTTTGTACATAAAAAAAAACAAAGAAATATTTATTTATTATATTTATAAAGCCTACCTACAAAATTACATTAGAACCACATATTATAAAAAGGACTACTATTATATAAACTATATGAAATTTTAATTATAAGATAGATAGAAGGGATAGATACTATACTTCTAATAAAATTACAAAAATACATAAAAATAAAAAACAGGAATCAAATAGATGTAAGGAAGAGGGGAGAGAAAAAAAACATAAAATGTTCAAAATAAATTAATAATGCCGTATCTAGTAGGTTTTTAAGTCTATGTCATAAAATAGCTATAATTTAACCTCCACGCAATAGCCGGCTGCGCATCTCACTGGTTAACCGCGATCCACTCCTAGTTATTTGTTTACGTTTTTTTTCCCAAAGTTATAATTTAGAATTTTTATTGCGTGTACGCATTGAATGTTTACTGAATTTCGATTTATAATTTAAATAATAATGATGTAAGAATGTAGTTTTATATGTATTTAATGGGATATGGAGAGCCTTAACTATGAGTTTCATTGCTTCTTGCTGCAAACCGTTTTCAAAAATGTGTTTTCACTGAAAACACAACTATATATTTCATACACACGTTAATAGGTTTTTGTATGGTTCTGCTTTTCACCAACAGGTTCGTATTCACCATATAAACTTTTTACATTTACACGATACATCGGTTACGCGTTATAGGAAAACGCGATGTACTAGCATACTCGTATAACGCGTTTGTAATACCCCGTATAATGCGTTTTGTACAAATTATTCACACCTAATTTTTACTTTTTAAAGGAGGTTTAAATCGAATATTAATGAAAACCTATGTTATGAACAATATATGTTCAACAAGCGCGAAATTGATTATGAATTGAACAAATCATTATAAATTTCACAATACCGAAATATAAGATGTAAAATCCCGCTATATTTGGGGGAAAACACGTGTAATACGAGGGATATGAATTCGCGTAATATGAAAACACGTTATAATAGTACCATGTAATAGGGGGGATTATTGTACTACGAAATAGTCGCATATTCAAGTATAACGTTTGATAATGGTATTAGCGCTTTGTTTTCGATAGAGCTAATCAAGGAATGAGTTGTAAGTCACTATAATTATTATTACTAAACTTCCTATAAGCAGTTTGTATTATCCCTACTAATATTATATGTGAATGTGAGTTTGTTTGTTACGTCTTCACGCAACAACTACTTAACCGATTATCATGAAACTTTGTACACATATTTTTGGAGGTAGGTACTAGAAGTAACATAGGATACTTTTTATTTAAAAATAATTATTTTTACTATAGTTTCCAACTGACTATAGTTTCAACTGTTTGAAACCATATTGATTCATTTCTATTGAAATGATCTCTGATACTAATATAATGACT
This sequence comes from Tineola bisselliella, assembly GCA_028551675.1. NCBI lineage: Eukaryota > Metazoa > Arthropoda > Insecta > Lepidoptera > Tineidae > Tineola > Tineola bisselliella. Next base: position 157,380 of record JAPWLS010001519.1, on the reverse strand, counting down.
TAAATGCTAGCCTCGGGTAAAAGCTAGTATTTATATAAAAATGAGCTTAATGCTTTTAAGCATTATCTACCAGGTAACCATTCGAAGAAGAACGCAAAGGTTTGGGCGGTAAAGCTACTTAACAATAAACAAAAACAATAGAATTCGATTAAGCCGAATATTGCGAGAAGAGCCGAAGTGACGAATTTTGTTTCATTAAAAACAATGGAAAAATTAATCTCAACAAAGATGATACTGTATCTATGTAAGTATACGAGTATGTAATAACATTGAAACCGCATAATTGGTCAATGAAAGTGATTTTTTACGATGTACGTGATGCGGTTAAAAGTAAAAGTAGCAGGTGTTGAAGACGTCTCTAATTATCTCCTATGTGCCAAACGTAATACTTTCATGGAAGGTCGAATGGAACAGGAAATGCGTTGAGACGACGTTTTGTCTTATAAAACAGAAATATTACGCAATCCCTATTTATGCGAACTCATGCTTATAACGAATTTGTAACATCAATTATAGATGTCAATTTAGATATATTAAACTAATTTAAAATAGCTGCATAATTTATTCACTTATTTCTATTTTTGAAGTGAAACTTATCGAGGTATGAGAGAAATTTGCCGTCACATTTTTCTGTTACGCGTCACATTTTTCTGTTACGCGCTATATAAGTAATACTTTTTTCAAATTGATGTATCTCGAGAACCGATGACGTCAGCGCGACCGTGTAAAGGATTGTTCTGATCAGAATTTGGAGGTCTATTCGATTTTTATTTTATTTTATAATAAATAGTAGCCTAGTGCAGGAATTGAGTAGTCCTGAAATGTAATATATATGTATGTATGGGTTAATAGATCAGTCCTTCATTCTAATTGGAAACACATTCCAATTAGAACAAATAAGACGGTATTAAGTAATCTCTGAGTAATACTATTTTTCAAAGAGCTATAGGTGATGGTGTGACCACTCTTCGCTTGATATTAGGCTAGATATATCAAACAACTTTGAGATACCATAGCCAAATATTTCTTGGCTTCAGGTGACAATTTCAACTCAGAAATTATTTCTATTAAAATCGTCTCCATAGCATTCTATGTGCACATTATGACTATACTCTTTATACCGGACGTCGCGTTATATAACTATTCGGAGATACGAAAGAGTCGGTGTTTTTAAAATTTATTATAAATACGTTTTTTATAACATTTTTCATCAACTACCATTAGTGGGTTTGAATTGTTGACCTCTCGAAGGTATGTAACAGGAGCTTTACTATGGGTTCGGGTTCGATCCCAATCTAAACAATTTTTTTTTATTTTTTTTTTATTTGATAGCCCAGCATATGACCACCCTCCGCCTGATGTTAAGCTAGAGTGCGGTCCATGAGTGGAGACAAGTGTTACCACAGACAGATGTCTGCGCGCAACAGTCGCCTCTACTATGCCGACTTGAGGAGACGAATGTGCTCTGTCCAAATTAACAGGGTACACTCCTCTTGTTTTTTATACAAATACTGGAAGAGATCGCTTCTTAGTAATAAGGTCGCTATCTTCATACATTCTAATTGTATTATTTTATTATAATACATAAAATAAATAAACTAATTTAAAATACAATATCGTATTTCGCGTAATCCGAGTTTCGAAAGTTAAGTGTTGTGGTTGCGCGGAGAAATTAATATTTAACATTGATTAAATTCCTTTTCCGGGATCATAGATCATAAATGACGAGAATATATCACAATAAACTCGACAATTTTAGCATAATATAATATTAGTAGCTACAAGTTACAACCCTGCTTAGCTATAAATTAATTAATGGAAATAAAGCTAGTACCTAAGATGTAGATATATCTCAGGGGTGGGCAAGCTCCTTGAGAGTCCGAGCTATTTTTCAATTCATTTAGCAATTAAATACGTATTTAAAAGGTATGCAAAAAACATTGAACTTGATCTTTCATATTTGTTGTCAGTAATTTAAAATACATTTTTAAACACACACGGAACGATAATATTTCTTTAAAATATGAAAAGGGAAGTCGGGTATATTTATCAAGAGCCACAAATAAACCTTCAAAGAGCTGCAGTCTTGATGTATATAATTGTCTAAATTAGTTTTCATAGTAACAACTTGTACATAGTTTAAAACGCATCGTAATAAAAACAAATGAATCAAATTAGCCTAAAAAATAAGTGATATAGAAAAAGTTCCATTTAGAAATCTTGTAAACTAATCCGATTAATTACATAACCTAATAAATTTCATATTCAATTGATTATTTTAACATCTAATTGGTTAATATTACAACTTCGAACTCATCATCGTGTGTAAGATATTCGCTTACGTAAAATCAAATTTGGTAATAAACAGAAAATGCAAAGATGTGTTTGTGTTTTTCTGTTCGAATCGCGCAATAATTATGTAGTAATTTTTTATTTTGTCACTTATGAGTTTAGCTTTCAACTGTCTTGCTAATTAGCTAAAACACTAAAATATCATTTACTATACATAAATAACAGATCGCAGGACATTAAGCAAATAACATTAAATCGACCAACAACAATGTATGTCTTCATTCAGACATCTAAGGTCATTAATAAAAGAAGAAGAAGAAGAAGCGGAACACCTGTGAAGTGACCTAGTCGCGTTTCGGGATCAGCTTGGAAGTAGCCGGGATAACGAGAGGAGTGTGTGTCTCCTCAAGCCGGCATAGTGGGGTCGACTGTTGCGCGCGGACATCTGTCTGTGGTAACAGTTGTCTATGCTCATGGACCGCACTCTAGCTTAACATCAGGCGGAGTGTGGTCATATGCTGAGCTAATATAAAAAAACCTGAATTTATATATTAGCATAAATCAAACTGAAAACTGTAATACTGAGATTTGAATATATAGACCGACCTAACCAGTGACTTTATTTCATTGGTGAATATTAAGGACATACCACATAGACTCGCGGATAGCAGTCGCAACCGCTATGCCGGCCTTGTGTATAAATTGTAGGCAGTGGTAAGACTGGAAAGGTCGTTCTACAATTTATTGGAACGACAGAGAAAGGACTGCCTGAAGACCTTCATTCGAGAGGGGATCGACTCGACAGTGAGGTATTGACGAATTCATGTACTTTTTATAGATTAAAATGAAATGAAATGAAAATCGTTTATTAGCATAGGCACAAAGGCGTGCACTTGCTCATCTTTAGACTCTACCGTGACTTCAGAAAGGCGTATGACGAGAAGAATACCACAAGAAACTCGTCAAAATATAATAAAAAAATTAAAAAAAGTTATTACATGTCAAAATATGTCAAAGGATTTAATCAATTTTCAAGTACAACGATTATTAGTTCTAGAGATTGAATGTCTTTCTATATAGTAGTTTGGTATATCACGAAATGTGCTTGATGTTAGGCTAGAGTGCGGTCCATATCGACAACAATAGTCTCTTTTATGCCGTTTTTATAATAGAAAAACAAATGAGCATTAAAATCTATATTAATACCGCTTTAAGCGCTAATGTTTAACCTAAAAATGGTAAGAGAAATTTATATTACAATTTAGTAGATGGGTGTTCATTTATCGCAGCATATGGCAAGTTTGACAGGTGCTAAAAAGTATGTCAAACGGGATATCCGGTTGTAACCGCAGAAGACGATAAATATTGAACGTCCTTTTTTATTTCAATTTTGGAACATGATTGTGTTATTTCGTTCTTTTGTTTTATTTTAATAAGATCCTAGCTGTATCCTGCGCGCGTTGCTATGCCACCAACTAAAATAAATTTAAATGAAAGACATTACACAAATATTTAATTCATTTTGAGTCATTTTATTGATTTTGTTCATTTTACGACAATATTGTTTGTTCAATGTGAGCTGTCATGAACTGTCACGGCAATATATGAAATTAATTGGAATTACAGTGGCGCCATCTGTCGAAAATTGGGCGTACTAACTCAGAAACCTTCGTGGGCTCATGCACAACTTTGCTGAAGATCATCACATGATGAAATACGATTCTATAAAGGACACACAAACAAACATTCATTTTTATTTATACATATAGAGAAGCTAAATAATAATAAAATAATAGCTTAGTTTATCAACAAAAGCGTACAAAAGAGACATTTTATAAAATAACTTAGATGGTATCATTGGTTAATAGCGCCACTTTTCACTTCCCCTACGTAAGCAAGAAAGGAAATAATTATACTTTTCCACCTAGAGCAGACTTTGAAAGTATGGTACAGACGAAAGTGATTGTTTTTATTATATAAATACATTTATAACCTAATAACGAAAACTCATCCTGACAAGGAGATTTATCTTTGTGATCGTAAAGCAATTTTATTTATTTTGCTTACTACAAACAAATGAAGCATAACTAAAATGTGTTATTTATAAAACTGTATGTATGTGGTTTAGGAAGTATACTATATATGAATTTGCGTATAGTTCATATATATATATATATATATATATATTCCATATTAAATTTAAGAATGTACCTACTAACATTATATTGTATAGACTATGGATTCACGAGTTTCATATAATTTCTTCTTGTTACATGCCTTTCGGAAATCTCTGTAGATCAGCCATTATCAAAGTGTTCCGCGGAACCCTAGGGCTAAAATACTGCAAAAAATACCTACCAAAGGGAGATTATAAGGTTACATCTAAATATTCCAACTAAATATTACATTGCAATATCATTATTCATAAATACATATAAATCAGTTTTTTATTATTATATTAAGGCTTTTTCCTTCGCCAAAAAAGTTTGAGAACCGCTGCTGTAGATTATATGTGCAAGACCTTAAAGGACCATACGAAATAAAGATTTCATATTTTCAAAGCGAACAATTTAAATCCTTATAATACGTTGTAAGCGATTAAAGTTTTTATATTTATCTTACGACTTTATATAACATCCCTACTAATATTATAAATGTGAATGTGAGTTTGTTTATTACGTTTTCACGCAACAATTACTTAACCGATCATCATGAAACTTTGTACACATATTTTTTGGAGGTACTAGAAGTATCATAGGATACTTTTAATTTTTAAAAAATAGTATTTTTTTTTTACTATAGTTTCCGTCATTTTTATTTATGCAGTATAAAACTATTTAAATTTTTATGAGCGAAGCCGCGGGTAAAACATAGTACTATATAAAATCTTACAACAAACAAAGAGATTAAGGAACAGCTAAAACTGGAATGTTTCTGATACAAGCTGTTTTAAAGTGGGTTGCGTTCCGTAATGTCCACTCTTAAAACTCGTAAATGAATTTTGGCCGAGTGATTGTTCAATGACATAACAATAATTACGAATAAATATTATTTGTTACACATTGATTAAGAGTAATCGATAAAGCTTTCTTTAAACATATAATTATTGTATTTCATAAGCTTATAAACGGACTTCCGTTGTAAATGCAAAAACTATGTCAATGTAAAATGTGCGGCTTACTGTCGGTTTTATCACTACTTAATTTAAGTCGGAAAAGAATTAAATTTAACAAAAAAACACATAAATTCAACACACGGAGTAAAGACCAGATAAAAATCCTAGGAGCTAGAACTAGCTACGGAAAAATAAGTGTTATGGTGGAAGGAGCACAGTTCTATAACGCATTACCACCTAACATGGCTAATATTAGAAATATTAGTAAATTTAAATATGAATTAAAAAAACATATAATGGGTTTGAGTGCCTTGTGATGGTGTTGTCAATATACTATGTACGATATGTTTATTTATAGTTATTATTATCACAATTAAGTGAATTTTTTAAAATTCTTTTTGAGCAAATAAATGTCTTAAACCTTATTTATTTATTAAGCCTATCAATTTTATATTAAAAAACAAAATATATGATATAAATCACCGCTATTTTTAGAAATTAAATGCAATTTTAATTGTAGGTTAGGACAGCATGCTAAAGTTAGTAAAGACAATGTTAAGTTTTAAGAATTAATGGAAATAATAATTATAAAATACCTAACAAGATACAATTAATAAATACATAGTTAACCCTTTGCATTCGGTTTCCCCTCTGAGGGGACATGATAGTTTGTTAGCGATTACGGACAATTAAATTATTCCATCGCAATTTTTTAAGAAACGCGTTCCAGGATGTACGTTTTCGTTAAAAAGTGGCGTCGAGTTGCTGGTAGGTAACGTCCGAAACGCTGCCGAGTGCAAAGGGTAAGTAAGATGTCAAAAAAGTCACTGTAAAAGTTATGGATTGCACTTTAATATATGGTACAATAGGATCCTTGCTGTTCCGTGATAACAAATTGATTCATTAAATCTAAGACTCGACTAGTCTGATTATATCTACTTAACACCATTTGAGTTAAAATGAAATGAAATGAAAATCGTTTATTAGCATAGGCACTAAAGGCGTGCACTTGCTCATCGTTAGACTCTATCGTGACTTCGGGAAGGCGTATGGCGAGAAGAATATCACAAGAAACTCGTCAATCATAGCCTGTACATAAAGTAATAATAATAAAAAAAAGTGAATTTTAATTCAGAAAAAAAAGTGAATAACAATTTATAAATCATATTACACAGTGGTTACAATAAATGTCAAATTAATAACATATATGTATATAAAATACATGTATATGTCCAATAATACGTATATAAAAATATTTTTAAAAAATTAAATAAATATAAAATATATAGCTGCCTATACAACATTAAAAAAAAATACAGTAAAAAAAAAAATAATCCTTCTAGTAAGCCAACAGTAAGTCAAGCTCAAACACTAGTTTAACCACGCATTTCCATCGCTAAACTTTTAACTACAACGCCCTCTAACGGCAGTTATAACGAAACTGAGACAGCCATCCTGTGTCAATCATTGAAAGATCCAATTTAAGATTCAATACTGTTGTACTAGTATTTCGGTGTAAACCTATATATAAATTCCCTACCTTCAACCTTTTCTACCTAACCTAGCCTGCGCAATTTGTATAGTTAATCGGCTTATTGATCGGTCTTACAGGACAGTGTGGGAACCACCGGTGAAATGAAATGAAAATCGTTTATTAGCATAGGCACTCTAGATCGTTAGACTCTACCGTGACTTCGGAAAGGCGTATGACTAGAATAATACTACTAGAAACTCGTCTAATCTAAAATCCTTTATGTATACATTTAGATATTTAAACAAAGTATTATTATATAATAGTTGTTAAGAATAAATATAGATTTAATATTATATATAAGTTTTTATATACGAATATATTGAAAATTATTTAGTTGTAAATTTAGTTATAGCTAATATCTGACAATTCCTACTAATATTATAGATATGAATGTGAGTTTGTTACGTTTTCACGCAACAACTACTTCAACCGATCATCATGAAACTTTGTACATATATTTTTGGAGGTACTAGAAGTAACATAGGATACTTTTTATTCTAAAAAAAAAACATTTTTTACTATAGTTTCCAACTGACTATTTCAGCTGTTTGGAAACATATTGATTTATTTCTATTGAAATGATCTCTGATACTTATTTAATGACTTAAATGCGAGCGAAGCCGCGGGTAAAAGCTAGTATGACATAAATTGTATGTGTGGAATGTTACTTTAACTAATTCTATCAAGTGCAAAAATGAAATAGAAAAAGAGTTTTATTAATATTATAAAAATGTAATCGGTGAAGTTGAAAGAATTAATTCGTGAGGTCGATTGTTATTCTAGAGTCAACAGCAATAAATAGTTTGTTAGAAAGTGCAAGCAAGTGAAGTCCGACAAACCAAACTTTGTCTTTTGTGAAATTCCGTCTTGAATAGATTATGGGTACCACATATCGCTTTTTAATTTTTCATTATAGCTTGACAATGATTTTATAGAGTGCGATCTATAATCGAAGACAAATGCTGTGATACAATGAATTGAATTAACACCAAATACAAATGAGCTACAAGGGAAGTCGAGTACGATTCTAATTGGCAAACAATTGACAAAATAAATGATTAATAATTAATAATTTAGGCAACTAATTGAATTGATTAATCGATACAAATTCGATTACCATTTTCGTATAAAAAGAATTAAACAGCGGATGTCAGTAATAATTCAAATTTGATAGCTTCCGCTCCAATTTATTTATTCGGACAACTAATGTGTAGAAATTTGTTTTAAATAAAATATGTATTTTCGCTAATATTATTTACTGATACGGTTTATTTTATTACGTCACATAAATTTAAAATTATATCTATAATCAATTAAAAAAAAAAACAATTGAACCCAATACTTCAGCTGTTTTACAAACAGATTTCCGACGACTTCTTTAATATATATAATTTTTTAATTGTTTTCTTGTACATACATATACATCGTCTCTTTCATATATCTACGTGTTACTGGCTGACTACTGTGAATAAGCAAGCTTAGAATTTCTCAAAACATTAATCGTGACATGAAGTTAAGATAGTAACTTTTACAAGCGCACACTTGATTCCTTATCGTGTACCCTGAGGCGACTTGTCTCGAGCTTCCATGTAAGAGATTTCGCTCGCAAAATAAACGTCATACGACCCACTTTATACGAATTCTTTTAAACCTTTACAACAGCCATTCTCAAAGTGTGTTCCGCGGAACCCTAGGGCTAAAATACTGCAAAAAATACCTGCCAAAGGGAGATTACAAGGTTACATCTAAATATTCCAATTAAATATTACATTACAATATGATTATTCATAAATACATATAAATCAGTTTTTTATAATTATATTAAGGCTTTTTCCTTCGCCAGAAAAGTTTGAGAACCGCTGCTTTACAAGTTTGTGTTTTGCTCATTTACATTTGTAAGTCTGTATAAAAATACGGATACATAACTTAACTTAAACCGTTTTATGACTGACAATGAAGGAATGCTCGTTTTCACCATTAATCTTTTGCGTTACATATTTAGGAGATTATTAAGAGGTCATTGGTGAAAATAGGCATAAATTGTTGACCAACAAATTTTCATATTTCCCATCATTTTTAATTTTGGATGGAAAGCAGCAAACAGGTTTAAAATTTCGAATACGCATCTAGGAAGATACGTCTTAGTGGAATAGCTTATTTTTTAAAAAATTCAACATATTACACAAATTTAAATACTACAATAATAGTTAAATAAAATTACCATAATATAATAATAAATATGCAAATTTCGTGTAATTAATTATTTTATAAACTGTTTTCACTTTGAATTTTATTTCTTGACACATTTTAGTTTTTAAACCCATAAAAGTGTCTTTTGTTAATTGAGTTAATGTCCCAATTTTGCGTGAAATGTTCATGAATGGCAAAAGGTTAGCCCTGGGCAGATCGTTCGACGAATCGATGATGAGCCCCAGCCTCCGTACACACTTTCACCACTACCGGTCATAGCGAAAGTATACTAGCACCCACGACGCTCAAATTATCACTATTAATTAAAAAAAATTTATTAAAAAAAGGACTCACCCAAAAGAGCAACCTCATTTTTTTTAAACACCAACCGTTGGTCACTGGACACTATTTGAAAGCACAAACACGTGCGCGACGCCGCGCGCTCTCCGTCGTCAACTGTGGATGGAACTTGTGTTCCGGAGCCTCCCCGCCAGAAGAAAGTTCGAAACAACCTTCACATTCGAAAATTACATAAACTTGCCGCGAAAAAAATTGTTTTAAAATTCACACTTTATACTTTGACTGCGTTCGGTGGTTCCGTATTACATATTTGTAAATTAATAAATAATATATCCGAATACTACAATCGTAATATATTCTTTTATTAGCATATTATGTGGAAGTTCTGGGTTCGAGTCGCGTTTAAAAGAAATATAATAATACAATTTAAATAAGTGTAGTGATAACTTCTATAGAAGTGAGAAAATAGAAGCAATTACCAAAATTATCTAAGTATTGTCTTTATCGTAATTGCATTGAATTAATAATTGTATAGTAACAAAAAACCCCGCGGAACTCTAAAATTAATGACATCTCGTATATTATCTTTGTAATAAGAAGTCTACATTCAAATATTATTCATTGTTCGGGGAGGGCTTCTTGCGTCTATAGGTCAAATTGTGTAATATAATTAGCTCTGTATTAGAATAAAACAATATTTTAATTAGTATAACAACACGAGGGCTAGTGATGAACAAAATTGGTCTTTTTCGCAAGACCAAGACCAATACTATCCTTAGACTAGCAAGACCAAGACCAAGACAGAATCAACAAGAACAAAACCAATACCAAGACCAGACATATTTGAGCAAGACCAAGACCAAGACCGTATCAGCAAGACCAAGACCGTATCAGCAAGACCAAGACCAAGATTGTCCATGTCTTGGTCTTGCTTTGCTCATCACTAACGAGAGCAAGGATAATAATAATAATAAATACTTTATTGTTTTAAAATAATAATAATAATGCTGATACAAATTAACTCATAGGAAACTGATTTAGAGCAATTGGCGATTGTATCACTAAAAGTAATTTCTTCCAGATAACCAATTGTCATAGAAGAAGCAGTGTTAGTATCGGGCAATGCAATTTAGATAAAGGATAGTCAGATTGTTTTTTTTAATACCTAAATTAACAGAATACACACACGTATAAAATAAATATTAATTAACAAAGCATTTAACATTCTAAATCAGTGTTCCCAAAGTGGGACCCACACCCCACAAGGGGCAATTTGATTGTCAAGGGGGGCAATTCGAAAATGGACTCGACACGAGTTTAACCCTTTCGCTCCGGGCTATTTAAATGCGATGCTAGATTTCGATGTCAAATTAAACGAAAAAAGCAAATAATTAAATAATTGCGGTAAATAATTATTAGGTGTAATTTCGCTTCACATGACCAAAATATCAACTGGGGGTTTGGTTACATAGGGGGGCATAAGGATTTTAGAAGAGCTAAGGTGGGGCATGGCACAAAAAAGGTTGGGAAGCACTGCTCTAAATGAAACTACTAATGACAATAAAAAAGAAACGATATTTAGTACTTATTATTATATCTAATGTTGAAGTGAACAAGCCGCTATTACAGTTGCTGCATATTATTGTAGGTATAATTGTACTTTGACAAGTCCAAGTGTTCCTATATGAACCTACGAATGATGTAAGACAACAAAATATAATGAGGTACGTATTTCTAGTTAACTAATTTAAAATGCTTTTTGCGGCTTACCGTAACTTTTTAATGGTTACATTAAAATTTTTTTGATCTTTTTCCCTTAAACCTATTTAGTTCTTGTTATTATTATGTAACATCTAAACTATGTGTTTTGTAATTCTATTAGAAGTGTTATATATCCCTTTATCATCTTGAGCATGCCGTCCTATCCTATAATTAAAATTTCATTTAGTTTGTATAATAGTAGTCCCTTTTATAATATGTAGTCCTAATGTAATTTTGTAGGTAGGCTTTATAAATAAATAAATAATATTAATTTAGACCAACATACCTCAATTATGATGATTACAATGCTTTCCAAACATACAATCAATTCATAGAACACCAATCACTTTGATAGCTCAAAGAAATGCTTTACACTGTCAGGTTAGGTTAGTAGTTAATATATTTTTACAATATCAGTCGAGGTCACAACCTAACCCTGATTTAAAGAAAAGATAAATCATTAAATATAAATAATTTATATAATAAATATTTAAATATAATTTTAGTGTTTAAACGTCTCTATGGCCTTGCTTTTACACTGATTTTATTATGATTAGACGTCTTGATAGCGCATTAAATAATAAAAAATCAATTACGTTAAATATACGGAGTGGATTTTCGAAATTATTGAGGGAATAAAAGAAATAATATTAATTTAAATATAAATGGAATTAAATCTCGCTATCTAATAATAATAATAATAATAAATTCTTTATTGCCTTTAGATAGTAGATATTACAATTTGTAACATAAATCTGAGCACTAAAAGTATTTTTTGTAAGATAACAACGATATACAAATTAGATTCGACGTCTGCATAACAGTGGGCTTATCACGAATTTAGTCTGGCTTTCGAATCGTGCTGTCACAAGTAAAACGGATCCGTTAGCAATCGGGATCATGAATTTTTACTAACGACTAACGAGCACCAGCAATCTATCAAATAAACTAAAGATCGAGACGTTCGAAAATTAACAAAAAGTATCTAAAATATTGTAGTTCCAAATCCGCACGCGGTGGCGCTGCTCAAATTTCCATAAAAATCGCTTGAAGCAAACACGGTTCGAAAGCCAGACTAAAATTCGTGATAAGCCCACGGGACGCTATGCCAACGTAAAAAAAAACGGGACTGGAACGAAAAAATCGGGACTGAAAAAAAACTTTATATAAAAGTCTTAACATAAAAACAAAAACGTTATCTTTAAAAGGAACTTCTTTCATCTGAGATCAATCAAACAATAAAACAAAAACCTATCTTGTCTAATATTTTCTTCAAGGAATCAACGATACACTAATTATTTTTATAATTAACATAAACTATTTTTATAGATACTATAATGAAAAAGCGAGATTTTGGGCGTTCCGAGAGGGCTGAAACACGGAATCTGGCAATAATAATAATAAATTCTTTATTGCGCCAAAAAAAATCACAAAAGGTGAACTTAATGCCTTAAGGCATTTTCTGCCAGTTAACCTTTGGGAGATGTGAGCGGTGATGTTAATAGTACAAAAAAGTAAAACTTTAAAATAAATACAAAATAATACACAAATAATTTTGATTATTAACAAATAATAACACCAATAAATATAATATGACAATAAGTATAAATATACTAAATAATTATGTCAGAGGACAACACTAAGATAGTAACATAAAAGATGACGTAATCAAGTTTGAACTAAAAAGGATGGAGGCCGATACGAGATGAAAGGGAGAGTTTAACAAACGGTCGCACGCGTGCTATTATCAATAACAATAATTAATATTGAACATAACAAAGCATAACTAGAACAAAAATCAAGCGTCCGTCATGCCAACACAAAAAACTGATTCGTTGTATTAAAACGAGATTAATATCTCGCCGGCGAAATAAAAAAAAAATAAATACATGTTTTTTTGAGTTACATAAACTAACGTAACGTAACGAGTCTATTTTTACTTCACTATAGTAAAAGATTAAGGAGGTGTTGTGTTTAAAACTTGCTGCGGACCTACTGTCCACTCAGGTGATGTAATAAAAAACCGCGTGGACATACTTCCGGTGGACACCATGAAGATGTATGGTGGTTTAATGGACAATGGGATTTTAAAAAATGTGTTAAGTTACGTGGTAGACAGAGAAATGCTTGGAGGTCGCGAGCGTTTGGGCAAGGACAAATCATTTATATAAAAAAAACTACGATTTAATAAGATAGTACATAGCCTAGTCTAGATATACTCTGTTTTCTTTATATTGGTTTATGTTAAGCTTCATCCCGAAACGCTGTTTGGTTACCAATTTCTCACTTATTAAAGATGGTAGCCAACTGTTATAATTATATTGTTATTAACAAGTCTTTTTACGGCTTAACATCGCATTCATATTGATTATTTTAATCCGATCTTTTGAACACTTTGCAGTTATAGTGAACCAGGCAAGACGAAAGCGTATCAGTTGTCATTTTTTAAAAGTGTTTTTCACATTAATAAAATTAGTTTATATTCCATTGTAATTTAAAAACACCCACTAATAACCAAAAAAAGGTATTACAGAACTAAGGCACCCACTAAAAATATCTGTTTTTAGAAAAAGTAGGTTGCCAACCATTTTAAGGGGTCAGAATTTGAGGCCTCAATACGTGTTTAACGACGAAATCATCTTGTCATCATCACATGGTAGTAATAATAACAGAAAGCTTCGTGTTATGAATTCTAAGAGGTCACTTTTAAACATTGTAGGTAGCTATTATAATTGATTGTTGTTGCATAAGTTTTGGAGATTGGGTTTTATTATTGCTTTCATATACTAAGTAGGTACATATTTCTAGCAATTAATACGAAAACAATAACAATATTAATGTTGGTACCTACTAGTGGAGATATTGGAAAATTCTATGCCTAAATAAGTCATGTTTTATTTAAATTCTTCTTTTAGCCCAATCAGAAATTATATAATTTCAATTCATACGTAAATACACATGTCAAAAAAACCTTAAATTTCTTACAAATATGTTTTAATTGACTTACTGTACGAGTAGCTTACGAAGTGTAGCCATCTAATATCAATATTTTTAAAATATAATATTTAAAAGAATGTCGCGTTTATTTGGATTAAGTTAACCTAACCTTAGAAATCATTAAACAAAACACGGTATTTTTAATTGGACATGTATTTTATTTAGTTTCTTGTGATATTCTTCTCGCCATACGTCTTCCCGAAGCCATGGTAGAGTCTAACTATGAGCAATCGCACGCCTTTAGTGCCTATGCTAATAAACTATTTTCATTTCATTTCATTTCATATATTTATGCAAAGATAGTTCATGAGTTTTTTTGATTCGGAATAAAATTACAAAAGCCGATGTAATGTAAATCTTTAAAAGCGAAACGTGAAATGTATAAGTGAACGTAAAAAAGTTATATTGCATTAAACGATGCATTCTGCTTCTTTTTTTGAACTGCAACATTTGCACATATGCAATCATATAATTATTATTATCGCAAGTTAAAAATCATAATGTTGATGTTTCATTGCCAAATGCGTGCTAGGAATTTCGACAACGCAAATATGGACTTTCGCTTGTTAGTGTATCTACTTTTGGAACATTTTTATATGTACAACAAAATATCTAGATTAATTAAATGTTAAATGTATTTTTTAGATCAGAACGAGGTAAATAAAAAAAAATTATCTTAGTTTCTAAGCGTAATTCCTTCCTATTTATCTATCAGATTTAGTTTAAAATAAATAATATTTTGTGTTAATGTTTACATATGATTCAAAAATTTAGAAAAATTAAAACAGTCAAAAAAAAAAATTAGGGATGACTCGCTAAAATTTATATATACAAAGGATTTATGTGCGTATTAAAATTTTGTAATTTCTTCTTGAGCTTTTGCTGGAATTGGCTGAATTGTCTTCATTAGACATCTGAGATCATTAATAAAAAAACAATAAATCGCTAAAACAAAAAAATAGTAAATGTTTATTTTGTGAAATAAATAGCACAATGTTATTTCTAATTTCGTTTTCCATTTCCATTAGTATCACAACGAGCCGGCATAGTGGATATGTTATCGTAGATTTTATTTTACAAAAATAAACGCTTTCACTCACAGATAGGGTTTTATCTTCACTTTAGTTGATCATAAAAACAATTACTTTACGTAATTTATAGTGAAAACAAGAATCATAATTAACCACTTAATTGCTTGAGGTCGAGATGATAATTTAATTAAATATTATAATTGTACATTTTCCCGAGACATTTGTTTTGTAACTTTAAATGTATTACACTATCTATTACGCGATGAATGACTATTACGGACATTGAACGACCCGAACTAACTCACTGGAACGGTAGCTATAGTCTGTATTTCAAAATTACACAATTTATAATTAAAATACGCATTTATTATTAATGTTTCTAGTATTTTCACCTCGACTATATAAGTTTTCTATGTAGACCAGCGGTTCTCAAACTTTTTTGGCCTTAATATAATTATAAAAAACTGATTTATATGTATTTATGAATAATCATATTGCAATGTAGTATTTAGTTGGAATATTTAGATGTAACCTTATAATCTCTTTTTGGTAGGTATTTTTTGCAGTATTTTAGCCCTAGGGTTCCGCGGAACACACTTTGAGAATGGCTGATGTAGACGTTCCTTATTTAACTTTTACTAAACTTTTACTCAGGCATATCCGAAGTTTCATGATACGGCCGTCACTTCTGTAGTTTACGTGAATTTTGACTTATAAGACCGTAAAAAGTCCTGTCAAACATCCGTAAAATAAGCCCTGAGTAGCCTATCAGTCGTGATATCGCTGTCAAAGCCGTAATTTCGTGAATGACAATGGGGCTGTAAGTGTCCCTGAGTAGGAAATGCCCGTATCTTCTCCTCCCAGCCCCCCAGATGCATCAGATTTTTTAAAAAGCCAAAGTTCTCTCTATAGATGTAAAAGTTAACATTTCAATTGTTAAACTCGCTTGAAGCGTTTACACTCCATCAAAGCAATTGTTCATGATTCATGGCACCAATAGTTGCTAACTTGAACAGGACTGAGCTAAAGGAAATCCTGTTTTATTTCGTAAGATATTCGTCATGAAGTCATGTTCCAACTTGCATAGTAGTAGCCGCGAACTGGCAACTAATCAGCGTGGTGTATAATCGAATGATTCATTCTCAGTCCAGAAATAAATTGCATGTTTTTTACAGTAGTCTTATACATGACTAAGCTACAAGCAGTGGCGTAGCAAGCTTAACTCGCGCCCGGAGCATAATATCTTTTACCCCTCTCCCCTCCTGCCCCTCATCCCTCATCCACCCCCCTTTTTCGAAAACCATATAATATTACACTGGCACTAAATTTAAACATATATATTCCAGAAAAAAAATCAGCAATTTTTTGTTTTGCGGATTTTTTTTTAAATTTAGTACCATGTATTACATTTTGTAGTTGACAGATTTTTGTTTTTTTCTGTATTGTTTCTGTATCCTATGATAAATAGATAGATTCCGCACATACCGGGATCCCACGGAAAATTTCAATTCCTAGTCCCGTAAATATCGAGATTGAACACAGGCTGCGGGATTGGAAGCCCTAATTTTAGCCCTATTTCAAATTAGAACGGAGTCTATAAGCATTAGTATGTAGCACGCCGGCTTTAGGCTCCTTTTGTTACATTTGGCTATTTCTAAACATTTGAAAGTGCCATTAATAGCAATCATCAGTCAGCTGCACGCAAATGATTGTTTAAGAAACTGAGCGTAAAAGAATATTCTTAATAACTTGTCGAAAGTCATACTTATATTATGATTTCGCATAAAACCGCCGCCCATACTAAATCTGTTATTTATTAAAACCGCATCGTACGTAAGAACGGCGCTCACCAATCTAAAATGCCTTAGTGCGTTCGCTCATGCGACAATTACCTACTAGAATATCATCAAGTAACACAATTTGTAAACCAAAATTCGTAAAATAAACGGGATTTTGGTGTTTTGGTAGAGAACGTGATCTTAGTTGTTTTTGCATTTGACAGCGAGTGCCACTTAATGTCAAAAATGACATATCAAAGTGTTATTGTGTTCACGCCCTTATTAAACTTATCATTGTAATTTTAAAATATTATATAAGAAGAAATATTATTTTTATTTACGGGTCAGTACTTCAGAGTCGAGGTTAGGTACCGATGTATTTTTATATGTAACTACTTTGATCGTTGATAAAATTATAGACGGGTAGAAATATTTTGAAATAAAACAAAATTAATTTTTAAAATTTTGTTGTTTCAGTTAAATTATTTTATTTATCTAGTTATTTTAAGATAAATCGTATTTGAATTACATATTCTTTATTAGCACGTGTATGTGGAACACTTATAAGGCTAACACAGAGTAACCTTAATGTAACGACCCTCAATATAACGATTTCCTCGATTTAACCCTTAGTAGCCTGATTTACGAAAGTTCACTTTGCCGCGCAAGTAATATGTCATAGATAAAATAAAACAATAATGACATTTGTTTTTTTTTTTAATTTCGTTGGAAAGAATATTATACAACAGTAAAATACGAACAGCCAACCTATAAAAAAAACTAATAGTAATGTGAACATTCGGTTTAAAAGATTGGTATCAAAATTGATACTCTAGGTTATTAAGGGTTAACGAATTTTTCGAACTGCCCGTAAGAGCTAATACAAAATATACCTTTACATTACGAATACATTTTTATAACGAATTTTCAATCTTCTTTATTTAACTTAATCGTTCGCTATAACAGGAAAAGCAGATTAGTACCTACGTAAAGCTGAGATTAATTATTTTTTTCCACCTAGTTAAAACAAATCGTAGACCAACCTAACCTCTGTATAACGAACCTCATTGTAACAAATTACTTGATATAACGAATTATTTTCTGATTCCCTTCAGTATCGTTATATCAAGGTTGCACTGTATTTACGGCTATGACGTGTGTCATAAAATATTATATAAACGAGCCAGACATTACATATAAAGTAAGTGAATTTTCGTTAACAACTAATTACTTTTATATGTCACGTCAATCCATTTATCGCTTGACATTAAAAATGATGGGTAAAGTTTTTTTATACACTTAGCCTAGGTACCTATAGTTTAAAATACTTTTTTAAATTTTTATATGCTATGCCATATTACAGGCTCTGATTGACGAGTTTCTTGTGGTCTTCTTCTCGTCAGACACCTTTCCGAAACCATGTTATACTAATACACTATTTATGTATCTATGTATGTATGTGTATATGTATCTATGTAAATTATGTTACTGTTTTTTATATATGCTATTTATGTATCACTCCCTTCACATTTTTTTTTCTCTTAATAAATATTTAAAGGTTGGCTGCTAGGAAATGCTACCTAGCATTAAGCCCGCCTGTACTAAGTTTTAAATAAAAAAATAATAAAAAAAAGTTTATAGTTGTAATGTTAGTAATTAAAAGTATTGTAAGTGATGGGTCCCACGTGACAGGCAATGCCTAGTTTTTTAAAATTTGTTTGTGTAGATTCGATGTTGTAGGTAATATTTCAAAAACCATTGGGAAAATGTTTTTTTTATAATATCTGTCAAACTGGAATCAGACCATTAGAAAGAATCGCTTCTAATAATTCGATTTTCAAATTCTTAAACGTAAAGCTTGACCGAAGGGAATTTCCGAACACCAAAATTGAGGTCATGGTTTCATAGAAGACGTTTCGCTATCTTATAAAAAACTGACCATTTTATTTTATTTTATTGAGAATATATTTTCTATACATGTTTTATGTTACTACCAATAAGTTACATAAACGTTAGTATTAATTAAAAACATAAACTTTTATTTGTTTTGATTAAACTTAGACTTATTGATTACCGAATATGTTCGGTTTAATGAGTTGCTACCGAGCTTCCGCTTGCGCATCTCTAGAACCTTAGAATACGTTATATCGAAGTTGGACAAGACCCTGAGGCTATACTAGACCCTAAGGACGAATCAAGCAAGATGTTCGACTGGAAACGGTTTATTAAAATTTATATAAAGGTAATTTAAACATGTTGTAATGTAGTTAGTTTGTAATAGTAAGTACATCGCATTGCCTAGTGTGGGACCATCGAAAATCCCTACTAATATTATAAATGTGAATGTGAGTTTGTTTGTTTTCACGTAACAAACAATCATGAAACTTTGTACACATATTTTTGGAGGTACTAGAAGTAACATAGGATACTTTTTATTAAAAAAAATTTTTTACTATAGTTTCCAACTGACTATAGTTTCAGCTGTTTGGAATTGAAATTATCTCTGATACTTATTTAATGATTTAAATGCGAGCGAAGCCGCGGGTAAAAGCTAGTAATAAATAAATAAAATAAATAATAAATATGCACCAAAAACGTTGTGCTCAACATGTCGTGAGGATAATTTCTATCACAGAGCAGATGTCACATTGATGTCAGGCTATGATTGGTGAGTTTCTTGTGGTCTTCTTCTCGTCATATGCTTTTAGTGCCTATGCTTATAAACGATTTTCATTTCATTTCATGAGATATTATTAGACTGTTTGTTCTATAAATTTATTATCATACATAAATAATAAAATAAATAAATTGCATATATTGAAGTTAATACGTAATACGATGAGTTTATTTGAAAATAAATTTAATTAATAACACAAAAATGTAGCATTTAACGTTTTATTATCGTAAATTTATATAAATAATATTATTTTATTAAGATATGTTGTAAAACACATTACGGCGGCGTGATGTAACCTCGTAACCGCACTTTGGGATCCTTTCACTGGACATTCTAGACCTGCTGCGTAAGTGATGCCACACTTGTGACCTACTTGTTTTTTATCTAGACATTTAGTGCTTGTTTTAATGCCTAATACGGTTTTCCAGTTAACGTTTATTTCTTTTGTTACAAAATTACAACAAATTTAAATTAATATTTTATAATAAGAGTGGTAGGCAGACTGATGATGGCATTAGCCCAGTATGCCGTCCTAGGGAAGTACCACCACTTTCAAGCGGAACACCCGTGAAGTGATCTAGTCGCGTTTCGGGATCAGTTTGGAAGTAGCCGGGATAACGAGAGGAGTGTGCCCTGTTAATTTGGACAGAGCACATTCGTCTCCTCAAGCCGGCATAGTGGGGTCGACTGTTGCACGCGGACATCTGTCTGTGGTAACAGTTGTCTCCACTCATGGACCGCACTCTAGCTTAACATCAGGCGGAGTGTGGTCATATGCTGGGCTATCAATAAAACAAAATAACAATAATAATAATAATAACATAATTAATTTAAATTAATTATATATATGTACTAGCTGTTGCCCGCGGCTTCGCTCCCGTTAAGAAGTATTATTATTAATTAGGTATAGTTTTTGCGGCTTTATTTTTGTTTAGCGTGTGTAAAAACGTCTTCATCATAGTAGCTCCAATCTTTAATTGCAGTTCAATCAATCGAAAATCTAATAAGATTTATACAAATTTTCATCCCCTATTTTATCCCTTCAGGGGTGGAATTTTTCAAAATCTTTTCTTAGGGAAAGCCTACGTCATAGTAGCTTTATGCATGCAAAGTCTCAGCCCGATCGGTTTAAAATTGACAAAGTTTCATACAAACTTTCATCCCCTATTTTATCCCCTTAGGGGTGGAATTGATCAAAATCCTTTCTTAGCGGATGCCTACGTCATAACATCTACCTGCATGCCAAATTTCAGCCCGATCCGTCCAGTGGTTTGGGCTGTGCGTTGATAGATCACTAAGTCAGTCAGTCACCTTTGAGTTTTATATATATAGATAGATATTGCGAGTACACTCTCTAGAACTACTAGAATTCTCCTTGAAATAGATACGTGGCATCAAACACACATTAAAATGGATCGTTTAAATACAGTCTTACATGGTAATAAAATAAAACTTACTTCAAAAATGTGTATAATGCTATTGGCAACATTCCCTACTTTGTGAATTTAGTTTAGATAAATCTCAACGCTGTATAATATCAGCTACATGGACCCCCACAGCTATTGGTATATAATCCTTAAGACAATAACCTTTAGAACAAAGATGCGCACTTTATGTAACAAATAACAAAACAATAAAATAAATGAAGCAATCGATATCGATAAAGCATCTCCTATCTATTTATTAAGCTGTGGTTTCATTTCCTTATAGGTGCAAAACGTAATTATTACTATCTATTTTCGAAGGTACGGTATCGTTTGATTGTTTTGAATAAATGTCGTAGGATAAAGGATATCTAATATTATTATTATATTATTAATTTATTCATTTATTTAAACTTAGCCTATTACAATAATATAATATTTAAAATAGCTTTATATAAACACTATAAAGTATTAAACAATATTTAAAGAACCATAATAACAAACACTGCGGCTAACTTAATGTTAAACATAATGTACTCCATACTAGTTGAAACTGTAATGAAGGTAGTCCAAATTGTTCTAATAATAATAATAACAATAAAAATTCTTTATTGCGCTTCAAAAACATGGCACAATGGCGAGCTTAATACCATTTGGCATTCTCTACCAGCTAACCATTAGGAAAAGAATGCTAATCACGATGTCTGAGAAGTAATTAATATTGTATACACATAATTAAACGCAGATTTAGTTAAGAAATATTTTAATAAACAAATGCTGTAAGTGTGTTTCATCAATAGAAGGCTAAAAATTGTATTTATTTTGAAATAGACTACAAATAACATAACTAACAAAAACGAAAATAAAACCGACAACCTCGTTCCAATACAAACCAGTTAATTGTCTATCATTATTCTCAAAGTTTAAACAAAAACTATCCTTGGTCCGAAATAAAACCGCAGTTTAAATCATCTATCAAAACGAGTCCATCAAAATAAGTATAAAGTGCCCTTCCACACATTCTTTTTGCATTCACATTGTGGACATGTATTCTGTTTAATTGTAACGATATTCGATAAACTGATATATTATTCTTCTTTTATTAATAGCCTCAGATGTCTAATGAAGACAATTCTGCCAAAATTTTAATACACACGTAAACCCTCATGGCAAAAAAAAACGTTCCTCGATTCAACCAATATATTGAAAGTATCTAGTTAGCGTCGTTTTTGTAGTTTTTTTTAATAAAGAGACATAATTTTTTTTTTCTTTAAAAACGTAAACGGTAAGTATATTGAAAGACGTTGTAAATTATAAGCCATGTAAAATCTTTTAACACTAGATTGCCCGAAGAAGTCATTTTGACTGCTTTTTGATTTCAATTAGAAAGACAACTATGTATATAATGACAGGATTTTGTGACTTTTTGTACGACATGTAAATGCGGTTATTGATAATAGTAGTTATCTCCCCCTTCTTCATTTCCGGTATATACATATGTGTTATACCTAGATATAGGTACATATATACTAAAGTTCGGTCTTTCTAGTGTTAGTGTCTTGACCTAAGACATATAATCGACTAAGAAAATAAAACTATGTCTCAATAAATACAAGAAATGTTTTAGAACAATCATTTTGTCGGCAGTTTAATTCCATTTAGTTCAAGTTTTATCGATGTAAAAATAATTAAAGATACAATGTCAACAGCTGTTTTTGTGTAAGCTGTTTTTAGTTCTGCTTTCCACTAATAGGTTCGCACTGATTTGCTCTATATAAGAAATGAACGAAATAACCGCGTTTTTAATGTTAAAATCATCGTTAGGAGTAGAGAATAGAAATCCATTACAGAATAAAGTGAATAGTGACAGTGTAATATATATTACATTAGATAATGTAATTGTAGAGAATAACCATTTGATGAAGCAAAAGATATATGAGATTGATCTTCAATTATTATTTTGATTGTCGATGGTTTTGTAGATAATTAGAACGCTCATGGCTTTTTAATTAATTCGTATATTTTGTATAAGAGATACGAATTTACACTACCAACGTATGACTGTGTGGACAGCGACTTATGACCTCAAATATAGTTTAAAACGATCATGATTACGTTTCAGGAGAAAGCGTAGTGTTCAGAGACGGCTCAACCTAAAGAGCGCTGGTGCAGTGCACTCCCACGAAAATTACAGAACTTATATTACAGCGGCGTAGATATAGGTAATATAATATACTATTGTATAGGCATAGTAGAATAGAATGAATGTAATGTAAGGATAGTATGTATTATGAAGAAATATAGATTACTTCTGTAATTTTCGTGGGAGTGCACTGCACCAGCGCTCTTTAGGACGAGCCGTCTCTGGTAGTGTTTAAGTAAACGTTAATAAATTCTTACTAATATTATAAATGTGAATATGAGTTTGTTTGTTACGTTTTCACACAACAACTACTTAACCGATCATCATGAAACTTTGTACGCATATTTTTGGATGCACTAGAAGTAACATAGGATACTTTTTATTTTAAAAAATGTATTTTTTTACTATAATTTCCAACTGACTATAGTTTCAGCTGTTTGGAATCATATTGATTTATTTCTATTGAAATGATCTCTGATACTTATTTAATGACTTAAATGCGAACGAAGCCGCGGGTAAAAGCTAGTCTATAATAGATCAGCTGTTTTACGTATCTATGTTATTGTCTTTATCTTCGTCTGTCAAATAGAAATTAAGTAAAAAAGTACTGTAAGTTTGTGCCATGATAATTAATATTGTTTATGAATCAAAGTGACGTAATCTTCCATGATTCTTAAAATATTTGAGCTGTATATAATCAAAAACAGCAATCTGACTTGCTGCTTTTGATTATATACGATTGGTTTGTCTGTCTGTTTGTTTCAAGTACAATAGTATGTAGCATATATATAATAATAATAATAGTAATGATATAATATTTATATATTCAGTTGAGCTAGCTAGGACGTCAGGTCAACAGAGGTCGTGCATACATACACAAAGGCTTATAAATTTATCATTTATTTATTTTACAGTTGGCAATATGCATCAGCCAATAAGCAAGCGAAAGTAATTTTTTTTTGTCCAATAAATGCAAAATAAAACACACACACAAAATAGCACTAATTTATATTTTAAAAGTTAATTAATTATTTAGTTTTGTTTACAATGCACAAAATAACTTTTTTAAATACAGTGCCCTCTCTATATAGCGACACTTAAGGGACTGAGCATTTTACGGCGTTATAGAGAGTTGGTGTGAAATCAATTTGATTTTACTATTATAATAAAATATAAAGAACGTACACAGCTGCAGTTCTTATTAATTTCTGCAACATACATAGTGTTATTTATTGCTTAATAATTACGTATTGTTGTCGTTATTTAGAGTAGGTGTGATGCTACATGGAGTGTATCATTGTATGGATAACAAGGTGCTAATCAAATCCAAGCAATATCGGTTTTTAGGGAGTTTGACGTTAAATGGAGTTATAGGGTAAAACGAGGTAATACCGGTCAGTTCACAATTCCGGTCACCCAAATATCTTACAAAGTACTTCATATACGCGCACTTTGACATGCACATATGTTGGCGTGATTGTTCCCCATCCCGACACATCGATCTTTGATAAGTTACAATCACGCGTCACTCAGAACGAGGCGTTTGTTTGTTTCACGAAGTTTTCTTACAATTTTTTGGTCGCAGAAAATAAGAGGTGAGTATTTTGATATTCATATTTCATTTATTGCCTGTAATAATTTTTGTCAATCAGCTATCCAACTATCCATTTGCATGCAGAATCCAAGCATTTTGCAACAAGTTTTTTTAAAAATGATTATTAACCTCAAGCGTGCACATGTGCCTAATGCCGGTCACTGTGACCGGTATTACCCGCAAGTCACATATACTAGTAGATGTTATTTTTTAGACTTAATAATCAGTTTCTGTTTATGTTTGTTGCATTTCTTTTTTCTATATTGTATACATGTATCAATATTCATATTTATTTTCAATTTTAGAACGTCAAAATTTGGAATATGAGCCAAGGATTGAACTTAAAATGGAACCAAAGCGATTTAACCAGGACATTTAAATTTGTCGATAAATCGATACTAATAAGAGAAGCAACGCGCTCTACTGGTATCCCATTTTCAACTCTTCAAGAAAGATTTTAAAAAAAAACCTGAATCACTGTCCAGTCTTCACGAAGGAACAGGAAGTAGAAATGACAGATCAAGTATAATTCCTCGGAAAGATATTTTATGGCTACATTTCAATTCAAATAAGAAAGATGGCTTATGAATATCCTGTTAATAATAATTAGAAGCACAACTTTGACGAAAATCTTGGAATGGCTGGAAGAAATTGGTTAATGAGTTGTAGGAAAAGAAACAAATTTTGCCTCTCGAAAACAGCATGTAAAAGTTCTCGCTAACATTCTTAATAAAAAAAATTTGATAGAAAGATAACAGAGAAGAGGAACAGAGAAAAGAAATGCACTAAACAAGAGTCCCGTGTTTGCGATACGTGTTAAAAGCTTGACCGGTATTGTCAACCAGCTGACCGGCATTATGAGCTATGGCTGGCAATACCGGTCAAATCTACTTTTTTTTTAAACGATTATTGTGCCAAATTCTTTATAAATATCGATCTCATTGTTAATGGTTATCCTAGAATAATAGTTGAAGTTATGTTTTCAGAAAAAATTAAAATAAAAGGTTGAGTTTTCACTGAGTAGTGTCTTCTTTTGCTTAAGTGACCGGTATTACCTCACTTTACCCTACTTCAATGAGAAACGCACCCCACCCTCTGTCTTGTAAGGTACCTAATCAAACCTAAAAAACTTAATTATCTCTTTTGGGCAATTCGAATTATACATACAGGTACAGGGTGCTATAGGGTGTGTGTGTGTAACCTTTTTGTATGAAAAAATTAACCGGGGTAAGACCGCGGGTATTTGCTAGTTACATATTATTTTAGAGTTTAGACTGCTGCCCCACCCTGAGCCCATGGCTGGTTACGCTCATGATGACATTATTTATTTATGTACTAATTTCATTTTATATAAATATTGCAATAAATAATACTCGAATGAAACGGTCGTTGTCGAGTTATTCAATAAACAAGTATCTTTTGGTTTATTACATAAAAATGACTACCAGTGTGTATCTATGCCGATGGGCACTTGAATCTTAGCATGCATACAATAGAAAGGCGGTGAAAGTGCATGTCCTATTCTACTCCAATGCAGGATATGCATATATGTAAAATATATAGATATATAATACTAATTGCGTCATTATGTTTTTGTATTTTGATAATAGAACAACGAAACCTACAAAGTTCAGGGTCCTGGGGGGCAACTCAGGCGCACTTCGGACGAAAATACGGACGTTTCCTACTCAGGAACACTTACGTAATCAGTTTTTGAGGGGCGCCCGACGAAGGGTTAATCACAATAAACAATAGCACTGAATACTTAACTATTCAAACTTAAAAGTAGTTTAAATTCTTTTCTTTCTCTTTCATTTGTCCTTTAAAAGAAAGAGACAACAACATTTAAAAATCTTCAAATTTAAGTAGCATTATATGTCAGTACGCTGCATAAGTTCGCAAATTACTGCAACAACAATTAGCATTTCTATTATATGCATTGAAATAATTAATTAACCTACACCAGAGGTTCCCAAACAACAGGTCGATATTGAGTGGGCCCTAAAATGTAATAAGTATGTGTGTGTGGCGGGCGTCTATGCAAGCCGAAAATACTTATTTAAGAAGATTTTAGGTTTTGTCATATATTCTGTCACTGTCATCTTTCTTGTTTTTCTTTTACTTTCATTGCCGTAATATATTATTATAATTATATTTTCAATCTAGTTTAATTCGCATTATTATTTCATTGCAGTTTATCCAAATATGTCTCAACTAGCTGTTGCCCGCAACTACGTCTGCGTAATAATGAATGAAATAAATCTAATAAGATTTATACAAATTTTCATCCCCTATTTTATCCCCTTAGGGGTGGAATTGATCAAAATCCTTTCTTAGCGGATGCCTACGTCATAACATCTACCTGCATGCCAAATTTCAGCCCGATCCGTCCAGTGGTTTGGGCTGTGCGTTGATAGATCACTAAGTCAGTCAGTCAGTCAGTCACCTTTGAGTTTTATATATATAGATATAGATATAACAACCTTTCATTCATTTTTGGTCCAATTGGAACAAATTAGAAGTCATAAATTAGTTTTACGCCTCGCTATTAGGATGTTATTCTGAGCATTGTTAATATTTTTCTAAGACGGCCAAGAGGTAGGTTCTAAAATTGAATTTTTGTTAGATGGGTCGGAGTCATGTCAACTTTGGGAACCACTGATCAACCTCCTTTTAAAATATATCACAGCTTAACGTAACCAGGTATTATTACATGATATTAAATAATATAATTATATGTAAACAATTTCAATTTGTTATTACCTAAAATAAAATTATAACTGAAGTTGTTTATATAAAAAAAAAACTGCGTGGGATTTAACTGTGGGTTTTAAGATTTACTATAAGTTAAAAATATACACTGTCCATCACTATTGGTGATAGGTTCGTTATTTTATGCCTTTAACTAAAAATAGTTGAACATGTTCGCGCCAATTTTTATTTCTGCATTTTTAAAGCATTCTTATTACCCCCCGTTCCCCGCTTCTAATCGTTAATTGTAATTTAAAATATAACGGCTAAAAAATGTTCTGTGATTGGTGGATGTAAGTCTTTGATTTCTAAAGCCGAGTCTCCTGCTCCTGTTTCTTCGAAATATTACACAAAAACATTGAAACATTGGGGCGTGGCCGTACACAATGTTTTTGCTTTCCGTCGACCACGGAAAACAAAAAACATTGTGTATGAATACAAAAATGTGTACGGCCACGCCCCAATGTTTCGATGTTTTTGTCTAATGTTTGGAAGACACAGGAGCAGGAGACGCGGCTTTACATTAACATTTTAAATGTATTGTTTTTGCGTTATAGTCGCTTATTCGATTTCGGTTGTTCCAACGTCTTCCAACTTTAAATTCAAAAAGTATAGCTCTCACTGCAATAATAATATGATTGATTGCTTTCTCACAAACAAAACTACAATAGATAAAGAACTAGAGTTAAGAAATATAATTCACAATAGATAAAATAATAATTTGAACGTATTACAAATTCAACACTTATTCCCACAATTGATCTTTCCAAAAAACTTGAGGTCGAATTATGAAAATGTTAAGACTTGTTTTTGTTAAGTTTTAGAACAAACGGATGAATTATGGAGGGACGAGGTTTTAACACTTCGCGGGTTTCAAGGTGACGCCGTTCATTATAGAAAAAAAAACATTTTGCAACGATTGTCACTTCGTCCCATGGTGTGGGTTGCAACAGTTTTGGACGTGCCATTTTTAAGATCATTTACGCGGCAATTACGATGAGTATGCGGTTAGTCAATAACGGACTCTCTTCGGGTACATTGGATCTTATATGTCTACATAAGAAATATATATTACCCATTGAATTTAGGGACGTCATAATATTGTATCTTCTTCTCTTATTTTTATACCTCAGATGTCTAATAAAGACAATAATTCCAACAAGAAATTACAAAATTTTAATACACACGTAAACTAACTGAAAAAATTATCCTAATTTATTGTATAAAAAAATCTTTTTTTTTTGTTATTGTGTTTTAGACATTATAAAAATATGCCATTGTCAAAGTAATATTTATATCTAATTTATTAATGTTACGTTTCACGTACTAATATCAAAAATAGTTTGTTTTAGAATTAATTACAAACACTCAAACACACACATTAATAGATAACAATTCAACAATAACACTCATAACCATTTTTAAAAAGGTGAGCATGATTTTTATTCCATAACAAGAATCGTACATTTTAACTAAAAAAGTTGCATTTGTAGTTAACATTTATAAGGGACTTTAGCGTTTTATAATCAATCTGCATCCCTTTCACACAAGCCTCAACTTCGACACGATAAGAATATAGTTATCCCTTTCTAATGATTGTTTCTTCTAGTCCAAAGTCCAATCTGTATCCATTCAAGATTGTCGACTGTACACAATATTGTGGTAATTATTGCTCAATAAAGAACAAAACTAGTGTTGCCAAGCGCAAACAATCTACGCACAATATAAATCGTGAAACAACTTATTAGTCCACTAATAGAAGCAGTCAAATGTCTATCAAAGGTATAATTATAAATAAAAATAAACACAACAAGCTCATGTCTGTTTGTGAAAGGAGATAACTTCGGACTTAATTATGTAAGTTATGTAGAAACGTATACGGTGTAATATAATAATATGCCTATGTATAATTCTATATGCCCACTTACATAGTGTTATGTATTTTATTATGTTATAGCGGATATATGCTATTGTTTTGACAGATTAGATAGACGCGTGCACAAATAATAATTAAAGTTGAATGTGCTACTATTTGTTAAACAATCGTATTATAGAATTAAAAACATTGGTTTCCTTTTATTAACGACCATTCCTAACACGGTTGTTGTGCCGTGTTTAGCCAAATACTGATTATTGTCGAAATATAGAATTGTGTGATACATAACTAACCAGCGCCACCTAGGGGCGTGTAGCAAAATCTACTGATGACTCCCAATATTCATAAAAGTGTAATAAAGACCACAAAGGCCTAATAAAAGCACGTAATCTCTCAAGGTCTTTACACGGACCAGAGAGCGTGGGTACTGCTTTTTAACCATTGACATTCCTAATATGACAATGTAAATCGGATAAGAGACCTATTTTACAAGATTTACTTATTTAAGGCGATTCTATATAAGTATTTTCGGAATTAACTCGTTTATATATTTATGCATATAGTATTTATGTATATATGTATTATGTTATTATTATCTTATGTATGTATCTATGTAACATGGTGTGTATTGTGTGTAGTTCATATGTTTATCTATATTTGTATCTATTTATAACTCCCGCTATTTCTCTTCTGCATTGCTCTACATCTCAAAGTTGAGAAGATGGAAGAGATCGCTTCTTAACGATAAGGCCGCCATCTCTTCTTACTTACTCTGTATTATTAAGTATCAAATAAATAATAAATTAATGATTCGAGACTGTGATCGAGGTTGTCTCCGCTCATGATCAAATGCTGGATTATCATAAAAGAGTTAATACACATCTTTACATAGGAAATCGATACATTATAAACGAGATCTAGGGAGGTAAAGCAAAAGGAGTCGCAAGGTCCACAAGTTGCAAGATTTTTCTCCAATGTAAAAGAAGCTTTAAATAAGTATTGCGTGCACTAATGTGAAGTGTATGTTGCGAAATGTCTACCTTATGTGTATTCAATTATGTTTAGTTAATCTCAGGTCAAAAGGTTGAGAAATTGCCTCTCCTTTTTAACTATTTTATGGTTTTTAATTAGTTGTAAATATTGTAATGACTGTTGTCAAGTTGTTAGGGTTGTGCTGATTTATTTGCTATTTTTTAATATACAATAGTTGTCTTTAAGGACCACGCGACTTATGTTCGAAAATTTGCATAAATAATGACTATATTTCAGTGTTGCCAATAATTTCTTTCTCCATTACCCGTTGGAGTTCGTTGAAATCCCGAATTTACCCGAATGAATAAAAAGAAGCGCCAAATTCAAATTTGAAAAAAAAAAATTTTATCCATACAATTTTTTATTTAAATATTTATTATTAAACCACAGGATTTTTGTTAATTTACTTATTAATTTAAAAATAACTGACTCCTTAATATATAGATGACAATTTCTCTGGTTATACCCGAAAATTCCCCACAATTGAAAATACCCACTGTCTTACCGGCAAGCGATAAATTTACCCGCATTTCGGGGAATTACCCGAGGATTGGCAACGCTGCTATATTTTTTGATTAGTTGCTACGTACGTTGTAAAAGTTTAATATTTACAAAGTATTTGTTAATGAGAATCGTAATTTAGTAGCTGATTCAATCGACATGGTAAATATTTGCCAATAAATGTCTAAATGTATTTTATAGGACAAGTATAAAAGTATATGTAGAGTACATTATTGTTACTGTTCTCATAATGTATGTATTTTGAATTATAATTTGTTTAAACGCAGTGTGTACATAATTATCAGCCATTGGACGTCCACTGCTGGATATTCACAGCGATTTCCCATAATAATTTAGGATTCTATAGTCTATAGTCCACATTTTTTCTTCCCATCCCACTAATACGTATTTTGCATACCAATAAATAAAATACAAAATTGGCGTAATAGTATGGTATATAAAATAATTAGAAATTGTTATATATACAGTGGTATATCCCTACTAATATTACAAATGTGAATGTGAGTTTGTACTACTTGACCGATCATCATGAAACTTGGTACACATATTTTTGGAGGTACTAGAAGTAACATAGGATACTTTTTATTTTTAAAAAATATTATTTTTTTACTATAATTTTCAACTGACTATAGTTTCAGCTGTTTGGAATCATATTGATTCATTTCTATTGAAATGACCTCTGATACTTATTTAATGGCTAAAATGCGAGCGAAGCCGCGGGTATAAGCTAGTAAGTACATAAATAGAAGGTCACATAGATAAAACTATGAGCAATATCCCTTGTTGAGAATGCGTAGGATTTATTAAACATTATTCAACACAGATTTGTGTATCACACGTCTAAAGCCAATATGAATTATTTGTTAATAATTTTGTTAGTACCAAATGTTGTTTTTACGCGGCATCTGAGCGATTCGAATGTGTTATTGAAAGTCGATGGAGATGATTTGATAAGTTTCATTTGGATCGAAGATTCGCCCGTTGAACATAGGGACTGTCCTGATGATATGAAAAGAGATGCCCATGGTGTCTGCAGGGAAGTTTGGTACGATGATTATTTTTAAAATTAAAACAAAAGATATACTTTTGTATTAAATTCAATTGTTTATTAAATGTATTTTAATAAATAACCGTTGTGTTTTGTTTTTGTCAATTTAATATTCTTGTTTTGTTTTTAACATTACATCTAATATTTAATATTCAGTAGCGTAGTTTTGAAATAATTTTTACGGTTTATTTTATCGCGTTTATTATTGATTATTTCAATCTGAGGTTACGAAAGTTAAAGCATTCGTGATGGCTAATCTAACCTAACACGTGTTACTTTTAAAAAACATAATAGCAATGCTGTAAAGATCATGATACACGCATCAATGAATAAATTATTTTAGAGATGTAATCTATGTAAAAATAAAGCGTTATAATGTACGATTTGAAAATACCGCACTTCTCAAGGCAACGATTCCACTCGCGTACTTTACACAATATAATTTTTATTGACAATTATATTTTTATAATGAAATAGTTTTTTTGTGGTTACCCGCGACATTAAATCTTATTATAGAGTTACAACATATTTCATTTAATATTTTGGTTACGATCGTTAGTTAATGAGTCCTGTGGAATGATGGAAACGAACATGGCGTCGAAGGCTTATATTACAGCACGACTGTTCACAAATTCGCGGTTAAAACCACAAATTGTTTTAAAACTCTCTCAATGTACTAATATCACTTTTTACAATTAAGTCGTGGTTACATGTATTTTACGATTTCAAAGTATAACTATTCATTTTACAGTTAAATTCCCGATTAACTGCTACAAAAAGATTCACAAATAGTATTAAATAAAATTAAATTGTATCGTTTTCTAACTCATTTCTAAGGCAGAGTTCGACCATAGACAAGATCTTTCTTTTAATTTCAAATAAAGAACAGCTTGTAACCCTTTGCATGCTTCACGAACTGTCAAAGTGCTGACGTTTGAGTAAGCTACAACCTGAGACGAAGCAGCGCCAAGCAACTTATTAAAGGATACTACAGGAATTAAAGGATAGGTAAATAAAACAATATTTTATCACAATAAAAAATGTATTTTTATATCATATATATATATACATCCGAAACCATACAAATTTTATATTTGTATAACGCAACCGATAAGTACCTACACGTACATAATCAAATAGAACGCAATGCTGCGAGAGGGTTACTCTGTAACTTGATTAAACCTCTTTTACGAATTCCTAACTTAAATTGATTTGGCGATATACATTTCATTTACGATGATTAGTTAATTTATTCGTATAAAAAAGAGAAAATTCATGAAATAAAAAAAAAAAGATAATAATGAAGAAACAAACACAGAAGAACGAATGAAAAATCAGTTCAACTAATTAATATTAATTAAAGTTAAGAAAGACAAAAATGTAGATAATAATATGACTAAAGATTATTTAAATTGACGACCATTTGACACTGATTTTTATTTTGAAAATATTTTCTTCAACATATGAAAGAACTAGTACACTCTTTAAATCCCTTTCCAATGACATTGGGACAATTAACAAATTCATCATTCGAACTTTTATCAGTCAATAACGTTCATCACTATGCAAATGTCAAAATGGCGTCCGATGTACCATTTCTACAATATTTTCAACTTTTTTACTCAATGCGATTGAGCACTTTCTTTCATCTTTGACTTGACTTGACTTGTACAAATTGCACTGTATTTAATTTGTTTTACATAAAATCATCGAAGTCATCGTCGTAGTTACCATAAGAATCATATTGATTGAGATGTGCCTGAAGGAAAAAAAAATAGAATTAGTTCTTTTTTTTTGTCTATGGTTATTCTAGTGATGTATTAAAATCTATATTTACATTTAATACATTTAGTAGTTCTGCCAACCCCACTTATAAATAATACTATATAGAGAAATTACTTTCAGTGATAAGATCGCCAATTGCTCTAAATCTGCTTCTTATGTGTTAAATTGTATTAGTATTATTATTTTTAAAGCAACAAAGGATTTATTATTATTATAATAAGCAACATAACTAATTTAGTATCACAAAATGCATTTATGTAATTCAATATTGTATTTAGATAAAAACTATTTCATTATTTAAATTATTATATACATATAGTGGACATATAACCACAAAAATTAACCACTCCATAGAACATGTAAATTCGGAAACAAATATTATTTAATTTTGCATGTGTACATATGACGATTTTAAAATTGATACAGTTTGTGTAGGTATATAAGAGATAGAAAGAGAAAGGATCATGGCATCGTGAACGGCAAAGGAGATATCTGCATCCCTTTCACACATGCCTCGACTTCAACACGATAAGAATATAGTTATCCCTTTCTAAAGATTGTTTCTTCCAGTCCAAAATCCAATCTGTATCCATTTGAAGATTGTCATTTGCACATACAAGACTGAATTATTTTCCCATTGAGGTAACACTTTAGTTGAGGACCCCAGGAATTACTAAATGTAAAAATGTGACAATTTAAAAAAAAGATAAGTTATCCTACTTAATATAGAGCCAACTCTAACCTGACCTTTTCATTATACAGTCTTGGGGTTCTCAACTAAAGCCAAGCCCCCATTGAACCAAGAAGCGTAGTCACCAACACTATATAGGTTCTAAATTTAAAAATCTACTTACATTCTCACCCTCCAGTTTTAATTTCGCTTTGCCCTTGCCCTTGGTGGCTTTCTTTGACTTGTCATTCTTTTCCACCTTTTGTTTTTCAATATACATATTATCAACTGTCAATTTTATTCTCTTAATATCTGCAGAGTTCACTGAAAACAATTTATTCACAATTTATATACAGGCCTCCACATGTGCAGTAATAGGAGCAATTTTTTTTAAATTGATAGCCAGCATATGACCACACCCCGTCTGATGTTAAGCTAGAGTGCGATCCATGAACATAGACAACTGTTATCACAGACAGATGTCCGCGCGCAACTATCCCGGCTACTTCCAAGCTGATCCCGAAACGCGACTAGGTCACTTCACGGGTGTTCCGCTTGAAAGTGGTGGTAATTCTATTCTTAAATTTAATATTCATGAGAAATTTAAGCGTTTATAGTATATCAGCTGGTCCATGAAGAAAACAGCAGTCTTCATATCAGAATTATCAAATATTATGCACTTGTCTATATGTATACATAATATAAGAAACAGAGGCATTTCAAATTGACATATTAAGTCAACATGTTAAGCTTCTATATATAAAAAGGTCTTACTTTGAACCATAATATTCCTGAACAGGTCCTCTACGAACATAGGAAATTCCTCTTTAGCTTTAAAAAAGCACACTTTCTTTGATAACAAATCAGCAAATTCCGTGAACTCCGCCTTGCTCGTTGGGACAAACGAGTCTAATTTACCACCACCTTCTGCAATACCTGCAAAAGACCAACAACATTATACCACCCATGTGCCTCCTGAAATTAAATTGACAAAAATAATTTATTAGCACAGACCATCTGTAGCCAATAGAGCAGTGAACTGTACTTGTTAGATAAAAACTCTTAAAAATTCTATTTACACTATATTATCAATCTCTAATAATCTAAGCACATACATCTGTCCCCATTCGCAACTAACATCCAAGGGCTTGGCTTTAGCTGAGGACCCTAAAACTGTACGAATAGAGTTAGCTCTACGTTAGTAGACGGCCATCATAGCCCGTTATAAACTTGTCTTTTTTAAAAAAATTGGCACAATTTAGAAAAAAAAATTTACATTTCCACATTTAGTAAATCTTGGGGTCCTCAACTAAAGCGTAACCCATCCAAGTCCTCTTCTCTTTTCTGTTGACGACACCATCGTTTCTCAACCATTTTTATGTTGCGACCCACGAAAAAGCCAAAGAGTTATGTAAAAAGTCTTAATATTTAGTTTTATAACAATTCATTCCTTCAATAAACAAATCTTTTGTACCTATATGTAAGCTTGTATTTATTATTTTTCAACAGACTGTGATCCCCCTAAACTCGAGGGTCACCACTTACTAAACGATGGCATAGACACTATAGGCACTTGTTCATTGTTAGACTTTACAATGGCTTCGGAAAGGTGTATAATGAGAAGACCAGAAGAAACTTGTACTTATGTTACTACTATACCAGTCAAACTCCATATGAGGAGTCTCGCAAAACAATTTGATGTGCTTCCGAGAGCGAATGAAGGCTATGAGATAGAATGGAAGCTTCATTAACAGTTGGTGTTACATATAAATAATAAAAAATGTAATAAAATTGTAACTTATGTTCCCATTATATAACTATGGTTGAAATATAAAATTTAAAAAAATCCTTCAGTTTTTCTTTTTTACATTAAGTAATATTGTAAAATAATTTCATACCAAACGTTTCCATTGCAAGTCTCAAGTCAGATTCCTCCTGCAGTTTCTGTCTTTGCAATTTTTCAGCAAGTTTCTGCTCTGGCGTGAGTTCGTCATCTTTGGGTAAGGACTGTTCGACTTTCTCACGTTCTGCACGCTGTAAGTTGTAGTTTTACAATATATTAGAAATCAATCCATAATTATATTTTACTTTGACCTTATAAACACAATCATAAAACAATGAACCCAAATAAAGCATTACAAATCCTTTCAGTTAATTAACAGTTACAAATGAGCCTCAGATATTGATTAATTCATTGTCATGCACTCTCTAATGTTATAAAACCAGATTATATTGAATCCAATGTCAACTAGTCCACTAACCTCTCTCTCAGCGATTTTATCTTGAATTCTCTTCTTTTTAGGCACAGAAACAGGCAATTCCTTCTTTTCCTCATCTTTCTTCTCTTCCTCCTCGTCTTCCCAGCTCTCCTGAAATCACAGCTGACGTCAATCACTACGTATGCAAAAATAAGGTTATAATTTCAACTGTTTTTAAGTGATCTTGAATACAAAGCGTGGCGTATAACCACTCTATTATCGAATTGGCAATAAAAGCGCACCTTCACATCATCTTCCTCGTCCTCGCCTTCCCATTTATTCGAAGATGTCAACGTGGTCGGCAGTTTAGGCTCAAAATTATCCGCATCTGAAATTCCCACGTCACATTCACTTCACGTTTCAAACATATTATTTTGCAAATATTAAAATACAACATTTACCCCAAGACACATCCATGTTTGCGAAATCTATCTAACTAGCACCAATTTTAATTTCGTTCCTTCACGTGAAGACTATTTTCGAGACGGTTCGCGACTGACAGCAACCAACGACAAATGATTTTCTTTTGCAAGATGTCTCCGCAATAGAAATCACAAATATTGATAATCTCAGACGTATTTCGTCAAACGACCGAGGTTTTTATACAATGACCGAGACCAGTATGTGTAAATGTGCGCAAAAGACATAATCTTGGCGAAATTCCAACGGCGATATTCACTAAACTTGATAAGCAAAAATTTGACTCCATCGCAAACGATAATTTCCGAAATACTGAAAAAATCACAAGATGGCTACTCATAGAGATGTAATCACGTGAATGATACATTTGACTGAATTATATTATTATATATTTAAAAATATTAAATAAATTTGTATATAAATATTTAATAATTATTATAAACTTATAATAAAAATATATATATCAAAAAGTTTAATGGCAGTAATAGAAATAAGTTATTTCAGATATGTTCATGTAGATATCAACATTAAATAGTTAATGTCAGACTGAGAACGAGATGCTTAATACAAAGTTCTAATGTAAAAGAAAGGGATAAACGATCCTATTCGTTTTCAACATAAACACTGTTATAGGAATGTCAAAAGTAGATAAAATTAGTATTTTGAATTTGAAATTGTAGGGATTTTATATTAAAGTGTTGAGGTGTTTTATTTATTTTGTAAAATGATTAATAACAGTGTGACAAAGGACCAACTAACTATTTTATTGTGGAAGAATTTATGCATAAGACGCTGTAGACTATGTCATTCAATTTGGGAAATTATGAGTGGAATTGTAATATTTGGAACAATCTTTTTAGTCAAAAAGAACGTGTTGGAGTCAGATAATTACTTGGTAAATATATTATAATACATTTACCATTATTGAACCTAATACTGATACATTTCTTATTGAATATTCACAGAAATTAGATGAAACTTTAAACAAAATTGTATATGTTCAAAAAACTGAATATGTGTACAATTTGATGGCATCTATTCTACATAAAATTAATATAAATAAGAAGAAGATATCAGGCAAGATATGATGTTGATTATTTTTCATACAACATTTAACAAAGCTTAAGCGAAAGTTACTGAAGTTGTACTAAGCAAATATTTGTTTTTAGATGTAAATAAAGAAGTCTTAGTAAATAACACAACATGGAAGAACATAACAAATAACATGTCCTATTTATCAAATAAATCATTAGAGGGGGATATTATTAATGTAAGACAGACTTTAGTTTGTAGTTCTTTTGTCAGCCAAGTATTCATTTGTTTTATTACTGACATGTGTGTGATTGTTCTTTATACTACTTTACTTGAAAACTAAAAAGACAGTTGAAAATGCTTTAATTACAAAAGCTCGTCCTTTCTGCAATTGAAACTCCCTCTGCTGTTTTTTTAAAAACCATGTACGAATTTGACATCATCAATATATTATACATGGTGATTCATTTGATGTGAGAAGCCCAAAATGCTCATTGAATCATCATGTATAATTAATGTATTAAATATAAATCTAATAAATAATAACATTTTAGGTAATAAACAAGTCAAATGATTTAACACCAGTAGAACATTTTATTATATTATGTACCGTAATGGCTCCACTTCCGTTCTTCTTGTATAAAGTTTCAGCACTTGTTGAGGAAAGACGTACTGGGTTGAAGGTTTTTTTTTAAACTCTTTTTACACATACTATTACCTATCTATTTCCAGTTAATTCATAAATCTGTTATTTGTTTGAAAAAAGAAAAATTGCAAAAAACTTTGGTAGAGTGAATTGATCACAGTTTTTTACTTTTACGTTTTTAAGAGATACTGAAAATTTATGATCATGGTCATTCGAATAAAATTTGAAAAAATGTGGCAACAAATTGTCATATTTTTTCCTATTGATTTTTTTTAATAGCCTCGAATATAACCAGACTAGTCCAGATGGTGTTAAAATAGAGCAATCTATGAGCAGAGACACCTGCTATACCATAGACAAATTTCTGCTGGAACAGTCATCTTCACTGTGGCAGATCAGATTGTAAATTCTTGTTATACCCTAAAGCTTTACCCATTTAATTATTGGAAATTTTTGCACTATGCACCATCTACTATATGTTTGAAACCATGATTTAGTTGTATGTTAAATTAAATGTAAAAATTAATAAATTAGGCCTCTACTTTTTTATAATGTAACTTTTTGTTCAAGACGATAAATGATATTGCTTGTATGTAGTTACAGTTTAATATATTTTTCAGCAACTTATGAAATTGTCTGGAGTTTCAGACAATGTATGGAGATTGTCCCATCTGCTAGATACAATTGCGATGGGTTCAATATATGCTATACTACTTACCATAATATTTAAGGTATATATGTCAAACAAATAGAGAAGTTGTAGTTTCCTTCTGCAATTGAAGCAGTGTTTTGAGTGAGGTGGTCTACTGGCACTATCAGATCTTTCCCAGGAAGGCCAGAAAACGTCATGGGAAAGCATGAATACTTGGAGTCTTTTGTTAAATATTACCAAGTCATATAACATAGTCGTAACTAGCATTTTTTATTTATTGGGTCCACAAACAGCTCTATAACTAGACTTGGAATTAATATCACACGAAGATAACAATCTAGTTGTAGACCCTATGCACAGTGAACACTGTATTTGCCAAATTCATATGTCTAATTGATTAGATTTGCAAATTAGATTAGAATTAGAATAATTCTAAACACTTTACTACTAAATAATTTAGTAAATGTTAAATATATATTTTTTTCAATGGTTTCTGAGATACTCAATACAACAATGAAGAGTCTATACAAATAAACTATGCACAATGACAACTTTAAAAGCTCCTGTAAAATTGCGAATTTATAGATCCTACCATGGCCTAGGACCCGACTATGTATTTTAATATAATATGCATTTTCAGATCCCTTCAGTACCAATTCTAGGAAAGAGCAATTTTTTAATAGTCGTAATTACTATATTGTTTCATTTTGTTAATATTTCTTCTTTATCATTCGTTACAAGCTCTATATCGCAAGATCGTTAGTGGTTTTTTTTAATATATTTTGGTATATAAAATTCTTTATGGCATAAAAAATATTGCACATAGGCGAGGTTAATGTCTAGGTCAGCGATTCTCAACTTTTTTTTTTGTTGCGGCACCCTTTTAATTTTAACACTGAGAAAAAGTTAAGTTTAATAATTTTAAAATCATATTTAACAATATTAACATTATTATATATCTAAAATTTGGCAGCACTTTTAGAATTTCGTGGCACACAAAAGTGCCGCGGCACAAGGGTTGAGAATCACTGGGCTGGATTATGGTTTCTCTTCTAGGCTACTTTGTAATGTATACATTTGTGAACATTATCAAAATGGGGTAGGCACATTAGTGAAGGTCATTGACCTAATTTGCATGTCCCAGGACAGTAATATTACAAGTGTAAAGTCGTAAAAATGAACAGCGCACATTAGGTGTGTAGGTCTCAGACCATACAAACTTGTGTTATCAAGCCGGCATAGTGGAAACAACCTGAAAATATTTTGTACTATTTCAAAGATTAGTTTCAATGGCTATAGTACAATAAGTGTATGTATTGTTATTTTTTTCAGATCAACACGCTGAAGGGTGGGCCTTAATGGTGTACCTTTTGTTGAATTTGTTAGATACATTGTGGTTTGCAATCGAAATAAAAAGCGCATTTCAGTTGTATGTTTTATCGTGGATATTGCCGCATGCGCCTATGTATCTATTTTGGGGTGAAATTATTGCTTTAGAGAATAAAGGTAAGTCAAGTTAAGTCACAAGTTGAACGAAATTACTACATTAATAGATAAATATAAGAACACGATTAAAATTCTAAAAAAATATTTGAAATATTAATTTAAAAGGCGGGCTTAACACTAGAACTACCAGCCGGTCAAAATGACCGGATGACTTATGTTTGCAAAGTATTAAGTATAATTCAATAAATTTATTGTAGAATTGTGAAAAAATAGAATCGTTTACAAAAACTACTGAGTAAAATTTTACATAAAAGTCTTGTGAAGAATTTTTGAAACCGGTCATATTGACCGGTTGGTAGTTCTAGTGTTAATATCACATTACAATTATGGTGGTCGCGACATGCCTTGTATTGTTGTTTGCTATCTTGACTATGTTTTTAACTTGATGTATTGTTTGGAATAAAATCTATCAGTGTCTGACAATTTCTTGTATTTGAGATAATTGTTATTATGATTTGGATGTTTTTAAATTATAATTCTAGCATGAAGGCGTTATCCGTGGAAGCACACAAACTTCAGACTTCTCTCTACGCCCATGTCCACGTGGTCTTTCAAAATATTGAAAAAAAATTATGAAATTTTTGGTTTTCAGGAATCGGCTTGAATTTTTTTAATATGTGGAAAAAACACAGCAACGATTGCGTGCCAGTTATTGTGGTCTGGTTTTTCTTTGGGATTAATCTGGTCATAATTTTGTTGCTCGCGTGGTATCTGGATATTGTTAGACCGGGGAAGTATGGTGTTGCCAAAGATTGGAAATTTATTTTTGGGGTAAGTGGAATGCTTCTTTGTTTTGATTACATTTAGTTTATTATAATTATTAATATATTTAAATTTGCTTACTAGTTCCGTTTTACATAGTTCGTTCGTTCGTAATACACTTTAATAAATAAATAAAAAATTGAATTACAAAAATTTTTATAAGGGGAAGAAATCTCATTCAACTGAAAGGTACTCGTAACATCATAAGTTCGTGTTGAAAATTTCAGAAACAATTTTGGCGTCAGAAGAAACGCAAGAAGAAAAAAGTGGCTTTCCACGTGA
This sequence comes from Tineola bisselliella, assembly GCA_028551675.1. Lineage (NCBI taxonomy): Eukaryota > Metazoa > Arthropoda > Insecta > Lepidoptera > Tineidae > Tineola > Tineola bisselliella. The sequence continues at coordinate 115,302 of JAPWLS010001519.1, read as the reverse complement.
CTGCCGAACGTATAGCGAACGTTGCGAGAGACGTGCGATATTTTGAAATACCGAAGCAGAATACAGAGATTGCTATTAAAATTGTTAATTTGCGGAAGGTAATATACTTATACTAATTAGAATTTATGATGAATCATCGATGGATGATTGATGAATGTTATTTAGCTGGTACGTATATGCCTTGGTCATATAGAGAAGGTTAACACTAGAACTACTAACCGGTCAATATGACCGGTTTCAAAAATTCTTCACAAGACTTTTATATACAACCCTACTCGTTATTTTTTGTAAACGATTCTATTATTTACAATTCTACAATCAATTTATTGATTTATATTTAATACTTTGCACGCACAAGTCATCCGGTCATTTTGACCGGTTGGTAAAAATAGGTCATATTGACCGGCTCGTAGTTCTAGTGTTAAAGGGAATTATGTATATTGACACATTTTATAATTTATTTATTTAAGACCTTTTGCACTTTACAAAAGGCGAATCTTTAGGACCAGCAGAAAGGTTGCGTACGGAAGGAATAGATTCAGATCAAGACTAACATTAAAAATAATAATAATAATAAACAATAAAATAATAACACTTAGACACATACACATAATAATAATGTAAATCTTATATTAAACAAATAAGAAGATAAAAAAAACTTTAGCTGCTGATTTGACAGACCAGTTGAAGACCGCATTGCAAATATTTTTCACATATGGACCGGCATTTTTTTTTACGTGTATTATTTTTCAAATATTTTGTTTGTATTGTATGTATTGAAATCATGCCCACCGGTGTACAAGCGGTCCCCAAGTAAAACACGTCGAGTGCCCACCCGTGAGCACGCGGGCCGGTGATGTTGTTGCGGAGTGACCCACTGGTGGGCATGCGGTCTTTAACGTGTTGAAATATACATATGAATATTGCTTTTACATATAGCATGATTCAGTTTGGAGTTGAAATGTATTTAGTAATATTAATAAACTCCACTGTCGTAATATTTGAGTACCTATTAAAAAAAAATGTAACCAAAAGGGGCGGAGCTTACTAACTATATATAAAATAGTATTTTCAGCTCCAATCGTTCAATCGAATCATTCTGTATACAATGTGCACAGAATACGAATAAATGGTTTCGTTATAGGTGTTCAGAACGGGAATAAACAAGTCAAAAATGGTCGAAGTGTTGAATAATATTAATTTAGAAATTTATAAAGGAGAAATTACTGTACTGCTCGGACCGAACGAGTGTGGCAAAAGTTCGCTGTTATCTATTATTGCTGGTGAGTGTAAATTAATATACATTTCAATTATCTACTATAAAGTTAATAGATTTTTCTCTCTTTTTTCTGTCTTTTTCTCTCTTTTTTCTGTCTTTTCTCTTTATCTTTCTTTATATCTTTTTCTCTTTTTTTCTCTTAAATCTATTTGGTTCCTGTTTATTTTTTAATTTTACTAGAAGTGTAATCTATTCCTTTATCTTAAGTATGCCGTTCTATCCTATAATTAAAATTTCATTTAGTTTGTATAATAGTACTCCTTTTTATAATATGTAGTCATAATGTAATTTTGTAGGTAGGCTTTATAAATAAATAAATAAATATATAAAAATACCTTTTCCTTTACACAAAAAAGTTTAATGATCGATTTAAAAATAAAAAAAGGCCCACAAATTTGTGGACCAGTTCTATTAACTATGTTTTACAGCTACGATGGCTATAAAAGTTTCAGAAATCTTTTTTTAAAAAAGAATTTATGTTTTTAATTATTATTTCGGTGATTCAAATATTTCGGCTCGATAATTAACCCTCCGTCGGGCGCGGCCGGTCTCACAGGCACAGCAATTATAGGTTCTATGAAGTCTTTTAGTTTTTAGTCTGATTTAAAGGGGAAACAATTTTTTTTATAAGTTTTGAATAAAATTTATTTCTAAACACTCCAATAAAAAAGATTGATTTTTATTTTCATCTTAGATTTAATTAGAAATAATATAATCATCCATTTTCTCAATTGAGCCCGTCAAGCACACCGCGCCCGATCTAAGGAGTTTTTGAAGGTTAACAGATAGTTCGTTGGGGTTTCAGATCTGTCCTCTTTTTGATTGTTATAATTTTGTCTTTATTAGGCATGTACAGCGCAACGTCTGGACTTGTGTACGTCAACGGTCTAGACATAGCAGCGAGACTGTACGAAGTCAGCAAGGACTTGGGTCTATGTCCACAAATACATACGACATTCAAATATCTAACTATTGAACAAAATGTTATGTTCTTTGATATGGTGAGTTTATTTGTATTTTTTAAAATACTAATTAATTGTAGTTCAATCATACATAGATTAATGTGTCTTTATTTATGGTTTTGACGTAGATCATTATTCTTATTGGAATTGCATTTACATACTGGAAGTGAGTTTTATATCTCAAAAAGACTTTCAAAAACTTGAGAGGTCAATATTGAAAAACAGTAACGATGACAATGACAGTAACAGTAGTAGTAGTAGTAGTAGTAGTAGTAGTAGGTGTGATAATAATGGTGACAGTAGCAGTGACAATCAATATTAATTTATCATTATAATCATCTTCCACTGCTTGTATAAGCCCAAAATCTGATATTTTCAGCTAAAAGGCACAACGAAGCAGGAGGCAAAAATAAACGCTCAACGTCTAATGATCGATCTGAGAATAGATCATAAAGCGAATTACTATAGTCACCAATTATCTGCTGGAATGAAGGGGTGTCTTCAGGTCGCGTGCGCACTGTCAGGTGGTGCTGAGGTACTGGTGTTGGATGAACCAACGACCGGCATGGATTATGAAATTAAACATTCATTGTGGGATGTTTTACTGGTGAGATATTTTTATGTGCTGGTATATAGCATTATGGGCTTGTAGTAAGGTGAAATTCGAGTCTTTTTTGTTACCATTTGAATATTAGACTAGGAAGTGGTCCATGGGTAGATGCAGATTAATACTACCCTCATTATACCGGTTATTTCTAACCAAACAAACGACTATCTTGATGACAATCTGGTGTGACTGAGATGATTATTTATATTAATTGTGTTAATTTTTTGAGATTCTTAATTAATGCTAGGCTATGATTGGCGAGTTTCTAGTGATTTCTTCTAGTCATATGCCTTTTCGAAATCTAAAGATAAAGATTTTTGATTTTGAAACTTGCCAATGTTTTTGTATATTCTTGTACAGTTACATCGGGGTAATAAGACGATATTGATGTCTACTACCTGTATGGAAGAAGCTGACGCGTTGGGTGATAGAATTGCAATCATGAATCATGGTCAGATACGGTGCCATGGAACCACTGCTTTTTTAAAGGAGGCCATTGGTTAGAAGATTTTTTTTGTAAATTCATAAATTAATGCTTCTAGTATGGTTTTTAATATGAAAACTTTATTTAGCCTATAGGTGACGGGCTTAACTAAAAATGTTTCTAAATATAAAAATACTTTGTTTCTGTCATTAAGGTACGTATTCAGAAATAATGCTTGGGCGTAGTTCAATCTGTTATCAAGCGATCATTACTTGAGTACATTTTATTTCACTTTATGCAGCAATAATTATTCACTAATAAATCTTTAAACTCGAAAACCATTAGACAGTAATCAAAATTAAATAATAATATTTTGCGTTTACTTATATATCAAATATCCAGTTTTAACATTAATTTGCATTTTTTAAATTTCTCTTATTTATATTTTTATAAGTAACAATTGAAACGATTTCTTATAAATGCGCGTAACAGAACGTAATGTCAGCTAGCTGACAGTGGACAGTTGCAATGGATTATTATCATTGGTCTAAAATCATATCAACAATTTTTGAAGCGTGTGATTGGCCTGTTTCGTACGGCTGAGTGATGTTTGAAGTTTCAAACTCTACTCGGTGTATCTATGCTTGAGCGTGATTTCTGAATACAGACTTTGTATATTTTTGATTGAGTCGAGTCACTAAACATTCCATTCTCAAGTAAAAGTAATATTTTAGGTGTCGGTTTCAACTTAACGTTAGTATTTAAAAAGGGACCGGATGAAGATGCTATTTATGATATATTCGTGAAGATACCCAAAGCGACTATAAAGCCTTTGGAGGACAAAGTGATGCGTATTAGATTGCCCGCGTCGGAGTTCATGCGTTTCGCCGAAGTGTTCGACGAATTGGAGGCGAGGAAACACGAATTGGGAATTCATAACATGTGCATTGGCATGAGTTTGGAAGAAATGTACTTGAGGTTATTTGTTTTTTTTTAATCTCATTCAGCCGGCATAGTGGTTACGATTTCTGGCTGGAAATATGTCGTTTTAGAGCGTTTATAGATTCCATTTCAGTTTTATATCAGGTGGACAGTGATATATATACTACTATATAAGTGAAAATATCAAAAATTATAGTCAAGATACAGATACTAATATTTTGACGAGTTTCTTGTGGTATTCTTCTCGTTATATGCCTTTCCGAAGTCACGGTAGAGTCTAACGATGAGCAAGTGTACGCCTTTAGTGCCTATGCTAATAAACTATTTTCATTTCATTTCAATATACCTATGGGAAAAAACTATTATTGTCAAAAAAAAGTCGACATTTTCTTGTGACTTGCTTGTCATATTACTAAAGTGTTGCCATACTACATCTGTCACTTTGACAGCTCAAAGAAGTACGTCTCTGTACTAATATATTAGGGTTGATTTGATAATAAAATAATGTTTTTAAAAGGTTTATCAAACACGACGACTTGTCATCAGCTTCGTGTTCACACTGTCCTAATGAAAACGGTAGGTAACATACGTATATCGCCGGATTTTATTAACATGGTGAGGTTTACAAATTAGCAATTTTATAAGAAAGCGATTTAAAGCTGTTATTGTGCATAGTTTGTTTGTGTGGATTCTTCGTTGTTGTATTGAGTTTCAGAAACTATTGATAATATTATTTACTAATATATTTTAATGATATAGAAAGGTATATTAAATAATAAACCGCAAAACTTCTTATTTAAATGTACTATTCGTGTATATTCTGGATCTCACGTCACAGGCGTTGCCTAGTGTGGGACCATCGAGAATTGTACTGTAGTTTTACTTTAATAATAAATAAATATTATGAAGCAAATTTATCAAAAAAGCAGCGTTACCAAAATGTTAATAAGACCTAGTGTTTTTATAGAGTTATTATTGTTATTATTTAGAATACAATTAAAAATGTGGCATATTAGAAAATATATACATTTTTTATAATTACGTATTTTCAGAAAATTCCTGCGTGTTATTGAAAGGCTTTCAGCTTCTGCGACAGCAGTTTCTGACACTAATGGACAGAAATTATCATTTTATTTATACGAAGAAAATACAATTTTTTATTTTGGTTATTATCTATGCTAATATTATAAAGAGGAAAGATTTGTATTTTTGTATGTTTGAAACGAATTGGCACAAAAACTACTGGACCGACTTCAAAAATTTTTTAAATCATTTAAAATTACCTTGCTTATAATTCCCGCTAGATTAGGTCGATGAAGGAAAATAACCTCCACCAACATTCAATAACTTGTCTCGACGCGTTCCGCCACTTCACGTATCCTGATGATGCCACGTGAAGTGGCGAAACGCGTCGAGACAAGTTATTGAATGTTGGTGGAGGTTATTTTCCTTCATCGACTTAATGTAGCGGGAATTATAAGCAAAATAATTTCTTTTAATATGGATTTCCGCAAAGTAACGCCTGAAACAATGAACTATATATCGGTATTGACTATTGAGTTAAGTATTTCAAACGCAGCTATCTTCGCTTATAAGGCGTAATAAATATGGAAGAATAAAAAAAAGTTTAAATAAATTGTGTGATATTTTTCTACTGGCTTCTATCGTAGTCTGTTACGCAGAGGTCCTAGGTTGGGTTCCTGATCGAAACTAGTTATATCTGTTTCGGATTTAGCGGTTTATGGTAGCTCGAAGTATCCTAGTTTTGAGGTGAGGATATTTATTATATTGACATTTTCAGCAACTCCTAGCGCCGATGATGGGTATATTTTTCATAACACTATCAACGAACAGATATTATCATCGTAGTGATTTTTATCATATATATTTCCATATAAAAAAAGAGATTAGAAGACAAAACGACAATGTTACCACTACAGGTGATTTTTATTACGTCTTGCCTTTTACAATTAGTTTTAAGTCGCTCACTGCACACATTGATTAACTCCACCAGTTATTAAAAAATTGTATTCCTATCAACAAAACTATTTTAAGTCATTAAATGAAATAAATGACAGCTATTATTATTATTATTGAAATTTAATAGTTGTTTTTTTTTTCATATATATTTGATATAAATATAAATGTAGAGGTTTTTTGACATGAGGGTTTAGGTGTGAATTAAAATTTTGTAATTTCCTATTGGGCTGTTGCCCGAATACTCGACATTGGCAGAATTGTCAAATTAGACATCTGAGGCCATTAATAAAAGAAGAAGAAAAAATATAAATGTATATACTGATAAATGAAAGCTGTCACGTATTTATGTATCGTATAATGTTTATTTCAATTTATATTATAAAGGGTTTTTTTTAAACAAAACATGTCTCAAGTTTTTGTCTTGTGAAGTTCGATCGATTGGTGCAGTCAATGTTTAAAGGTTTTTTTTTAATATAGAAATTCAGTTGCCAATTCAAGAGAGAAACGTAATCGAGCCTAAAGATGCCTTGCTGATGTATTTATGGATTTTATACATTTCTTTATGTATGTATCGTTTGCAATGTTGTCTTCATATCATAGTACAAGGTCTTTAGACCCTACAGTGAGTCCCAAAATGTAATATAGTAGGTATGTATGCATGTGCTAATAGAACAGTGTTCAAAGAGTGGTAGGCAGACTGATGATGGCATTAGCCCAGTATGTCGTCCTGGGGAAGTACCACCACCTAACCTAGTCGCGTTTCGGGATCAGCTTTGAAGTTGCCGGGATAACGAGAGGAGTGTGCCCTGTTAATTTGGACAGAGCACATTCGTCTCCTCAAGCCGGCATAGTGGAGTCGACTGTTGCGCGTTTAATTTTTTTCATTCCAATTAGAACAACTTAGAAATTTCTGTGCGTTATCAATATTCATACCCTCATTTTTTCTGATACAGCGAAAAGATTGAGAAGATTGGATTTTTTTGTTAGATTAGAGCCCAGTTAACTTTGGGAACCACTGTCTTGTTAATGTATTTTTGTTCCAGTAATAGTTTTACCGCTCGTACCTTCAATATGGATCTCGATAAATGAATTCAAAACCAGTGCTAGATTTAGTCATATTACCCTGGGCTGTCCTGCCTGGTTACACTGGTTATGTAAATGCTTAACCGACTATATTATTTTTCTAATGATTGTGCCGCCGACTGTACTGTTTTCGTGTTATTTTCTCGAATTTGATTATACTTTGAATCAGGTTGATTATTTGGGTTAGTACCTTTTTTTTAACTTTAAATATTTTTTTTTCAAATATTGTGTGTTTGTCTGATATTGGCTATCATATCAAATAATTTCAGGATTTTTAGAGAAAAATAAAACTTGACCTTAAAAGTGTATTTTAGTAACTAATACTTAATACCGCATTTTAAGGCTTCAAACGTTCAACTGAAACACTTATGTTATACATTTTTTCATATTTATTTCAGTGGCTCTATTAATTTGTTTAGTGGTTTATGGACCAGCATTTCTAGTACATATGTATTGTGTGAGTTTTATCATAACAAACACGAATTCAATAAGTCAGATTTATATTATGATATTATGTTTTAGTAAGTGGTTTTTTTGTTTGTCTTACAGCATTCGTATCCTATCCTGGCTTAGGCCTGTATTCACAAAAGCTTGGGCGTAATTTGATCCGTGATCAACTGTTCATTACTTAAATGCATTTTATTCAATTTTATGCAGTAATAATTATTTATTAATAAATAAATCTTTAAACAGGACAATCATTAGACAGTAATCAAAATAAAATAGTAATATTTTGCATATATTTATACTATATCAAATTTACAGTTACAATATTTTGTATTTTTTTCTTTCTGTTTTATTTATATATTAATAAGTAACGATTGAAACCATTTCTTATAAATGCTTGTAACAGAAAATAATGACAGCTAGGTGACAGTAGACAGTTGCAATGGATTGTTATTATAATAAAAAATTACGGCAACAATTTTTCAAGCGTGTGATTGGTCTATTTTGTTTCGTACAGATGAGTGACGTTTGAAGTTTTGAACTATACTCAGTGAATCTATGTTTGAGCGTAGTTTTTAAATACGGGCTTTAGTGAGTTGTATATTGTTTCGTTGCAGGTGTAATGATGAAATTAATAGCAGATTTGTTCATATATAAATATTATCTAATTGTGTTAGCGTCATTAAATCCGATATTCTGTTTCACTAATCTATTAAGTATTATTTCGTGGGTTGCAAGATTCAATGCATTTTGTAAACTCAATTACGACTTGTGTCCTCATTTAAGTTGGGAAGCTGAACCGTTGTTTTCGGCGGAATTGTGTTGCGGTTAGTTGTCACTTGTTTTTTTTTTTATATAATGACCGTAGTCCGTCTTGTTTTAAGCTAGAATGCGGTAATTTCTATTATAGATATAATCGTTGTAACTTTTATGTATTGCTGTATATTGTGCTTTATTATATTACGTTTATTATCTATGGTCGTGTTTATGTTTTGTCTATGCATAGTATTCCTCAGTCTGGTGTCAGCCGTCAAAGAGTGCAGACGTATTTAGTGTTTAAACTAATATTTACACGATTTCTTTAACTTATATTTTATATATAGTATGAATATAGTTTTTTTTTAAATTTATATTTTTATTCTAGATAGTGAACCCGGTACTTCAATTTATTCTTATTTTCCATCATTGTTCTTTGCTGATGTGTTTTTATTGTTATTGGGTCTGCATATTATTATTTATACTGTGAGTTATTTAATATTTATTTTGTTTATAGTAGTTAAGCTTCGAGTTCCATAGCATATTAGTATACTATTATATATTATAAAAAGGACATCTATAATACAAACTAAATGACATTTTGATTATAAGATAAGACAGCATGCTCAAGATGAATAAAGACTAGATAATACAACTAACAATAATTCATAATTTAGCAAAGCTATTTTTAGCAAAGTTGTTGTGCCTGAGTCCACGAAGGTTTCTGAGTTGTTACAACCAATTTTCGACATATCCCGCCACTGTCATTCCAATGAATTTCGTATATTGCCGTGACAGTTTATGACAGCTCACATTGAACACACAATATTGTCGTCAAATGAATAAAATCAAGAAAATGACTCAAAATGAATTACATATTTGTGTAACGTCTTTCATTTAAATTTATTTTAGTTGGTGGCGTAACAACGCGCGCAGGGTATAGCTAGTTGTTTTATACGATAATGATATTAGTTCGTTTCCAGATAATACTGTTCCAATTGCAAAATCGTAATTTGTTCGATGTATTCGATTCGTTAGTAAACACATGGTACAAGGCGTCTTTGCCGCTGTTTAAAGACCAAAATGTTGAGTATGAGAAATACTATGTCTCGGAGAAAATTGGACGATGTGAGTCTAGTTGTTTAATTGAAAGTCGCTTATGTATTGATTAAAGGAAACAATAAATAGGTTATTCAGTTGCCATTCATTCATTAGGTGGCATAGTGGAAGTGATTGCTGCATGTAGACATCTGTATATGGTTACGATTTCAGTGGGCTTATCACGAATTTTAGTCTGGCTTTCGAACCGAGTTCGCTTCAAGCGATTTGTATGGACATTTGAGCAGCGCCACCGCGTGCGGATTTGGAACTACAATATTTTAGATACTTTTTTGTTAATTTTCGAACGTCTCGATCTTTCGTTCATTTGATAGATTGCTGGTGCTCGTTAGTAAAAATTCATGATCGCGATTGCTAACGGATCCGTTTTACTTGTGACAGCTCGATTCGAAAGCCAGACTAAATTCGTGATAAGCCCACAGCACTCATGGACCGCATTCTAGCTTAACATCAGCCGGACTGTGATCATATGTCAGGCTACTATAAAAATGTAGACCAACAACTTTTAAGTAATATTAATGAGACGTTATAATGAATGAATTTTTATTTGTTATACTATAGCAGAGGGGGCCAACCTGCGAATCGTGAGTCTTTGAAGGACTATTTGTGGCTTTTGATAAATGTACGCTTTTCATTTTTGTGCTATTATATATTTTAAATTGTCTTTTAAATTACTGACAACAAATATGAAAGACTAAGTGCAACGTTGTTTTTAATACCTTTTAAATACGCATTTAATTGCGGCTCGTGAAAAATTTCAAATTTTGAAAAATGTCTCGGACTATCGAGAAGCTTGGCCACCCTGTACTATAGTATAAAACTCTTGCTTTAGACCCTGGTCTTAAGGTAGAACGCGATCCGTGAGGGCGGCTGCTTGTTCTTGTTAAAAATTAAAAATTCTTTAAATTATCGTTAAAAATGTATATGTATTCGTATCATTCTGTGTTTTAGTGCTATCAAAAGTACCAAGAAAAGGTAAGTGTGTGTTTGTGAAGGAAATTAAGCTGAAGAAATAATTCAAATGGTATTTATTTGTCATATTTTTGAAGTTTTATCTAGAAGAAAGAATCGACTCAATCAGTTTGCTATTGTTTTAATTTCTTATTCAAACTTACCAAGGTATTCGTTTCTTAACATTTTTTTTAAAATGTAAAACTAAGAAATTAGAAAATCAAAGATCATTATTAGTGTCAAGTGGCATACCTAGTTTCTTTTAACTTGAGAAGAAGTTTTGACTTATTACAAAAACCATGGTCAACGTAACATACTGAAAATTATTCAATGACTCGGGGCTAGCCTACTTTTTTTTTTTGAGAGTTTGAAAACGATTAGAGACGATCCCGGATATTCAAGCTTATTTTAATACTTGTATATAATAATAAAATTATAAAACGCATTAGTTTTACCACGACCACTATTACTACGTTAGTATGCCCACGTTTTGTGGTAAATATCGGGATATTTTAAATTTGCCGTAATTTTAAAAATACTGGAGATTAGAATTAAAAAAGCAAGCCAATGTTCTTTATTAATAATTATCCTAACCTGATTTTTTCAAGGCAGTTAAGGGCATGTTTTCAATATAATTGCAGAATCAAGAGACGTGTTGCTAGTATCTAATTTACATAAGAACTATACGGGTTTAGCATTCGCCACGAAGAAGTGCTACAGTGTTAGGGGTGTTAATTTTTCAGTTAAAAAAGGTTAATTTATGTACTACGCCATTGACACATGACAATTACACCAGCTAGTAAAAATCACAACAATCACCCGTCCTGTGTGATATGCTATTCAAGGCATATCTAGCTAGCAATAGTTAGTCAGTCTATGAATTTAAAAATTATGTTGACAAGTATATACAGTCAGTGGTCGAATTGGACTTACGAACCGGAACACATTTATTTCCTTTCAAACCTTCTGACTGGTATACTGACATAAAAAATTCTAAATTTAAATATTTTTTTCTTATTTCAAAAAATACTTAATTTTGTCAAACCGGAATTGTGTAAGGAGAACTTTTCACGAACCGGAAATTGACCACTGTAGGTATATAGTGTCTTTGTTGATATATTATGACCTTTATTCTGAGTTCGAGTCTCGGTTGAAACAATTTTTTTATTTGTTATAATAATATTATTTAAGAAAACAGTTGCTTGAGATGTTCTGTATGGACTTAAAACAGTTACATTGGTACTCGTTGGGATTTGACGGATACAAATAATTTTGAGAGTGATTTTACAAGGATATTTTAATAAACAAATTTAATATTATTTATTAGGTAATTGTCTAGTATTGCTGGGCACGAACGGCGCCGGTAAATCGACAACTTTGAACATGATAGCAGGGAATATAAGCAAATCGAGGGGCACTATATATGCGAATGGATATTTTATTGATAAAAATAGGAGGCAGGTATGTGGAGATCTAGGCCAGTCCAAATGTTCGCGCGCATTTCAGCGAAACTTTTGGACTGACCTAATAAATTAATTTTCTTATATACTATACTCTCTGTTGTTAAGCTAGAATGCGAGACAACTGTTCCTAAATGCAGATGTTTTTGTACAACAGCCGCCTCCGCTATGCCGGCTTGAGATATAGGGCACATTCTTGTTATTCGAATTGTAGGAGATAGCGATATTAAAAGAATCGTGAGTTTAAGAAATGTTATTAAGTAAAAATTTAATATGTTTCAGTACCTGAAATCATTATCAGTGAGTTTGCAAAGAGGCAGTTTGGATGATTTTAAATCCGCATTCGATAATTTGGTATTCCACGCGAAGTTGTATGGGATGACACCGGCGATTGCCAATAAGCAGGCTGTCTTTTGGCTTCAGTATATGGGTAAATATATCGACACTGTTAAGGTTTTTTTTCATAGGTATTGCGCATATCACTTAAGTGGTCCCCAAACTTTACTGTGCTCCGAGCCGTCTAACAAAAATTTTCAATTTTGGGACCCACTTGGATGTCTTAGAAAAATGATAATACCCAGATTCCCTAGTAGCGAATCGTGGAACTATTTAAAACCGATTTATTTGGTCTAATTGGAATGTAAACATAAATGTACAAGTGTTACCAATAAGAATGAAGGATTGTTCTATTAACACATGCATATGCAATCGACCCATCGTTTGGGAATTTCTGACTTACAAACGGTGATTTTCAAATGGATACAGTTTTTGTATGTATAAGCGATAGAAAGAGAAAGGATCGCGGTGTTGTGAACAGCAAAGTAGATATATGCATCCCTTTCACACATGCTTCAACTTCGACACGATAAGAATATAGTTATCCCTTTCTAAAGATTATTTCTTCCAGTCCAAAGTTCAATCTGTATCTATTTGAAGATTGTCAACTATACATTCTTTAATTATATTCTTCTATGGTTATGGTGAAGTGTAGTCACGTGTCGGAATATCATTAAAATAATCACTGATTATAATATATTATGCTTGTATTTATCGGATGTAGTAAATCCATTTTTCAGGTATAACATCATGTGCCAATAACCCAGTCAGTGCACTAAGCGCTGGAAGTGTTGGTCGTGTCAAGTTGGCAGCAGTGTTGATGACAGCACGGCGGTTGGTGCTGCTGGACGAGCCGGTCGAAGTGCAAGATGTGTTAGCGAAGATGTTCGTTACCAGAGCTCTTAGACGGGCGTTGAAGCAGAAAATTGCTGTAGTGGTTGCGACACAAACGTAAGTAATATGGTAATTCCGCTACATTCGCATAGATGGCGCTCTCTCAAATGCGTCACACATCCGATTTTTCAACAAAATATCCGAATTAATGTCAAGTTCTTTACTACATACCGGAAAATGAATAGATCAAGAATGAGAGGATGATTAGATTTTAGTAGAGCCATCTGGCGGTCATTAGTAGAATCGATATAGTACGTGTAATCAAGCCTTTGTCTATCACTGACAAACTGATTTTTTTATAAATAAAATAAATTATTATGAACATGTTATCTCTTTCTTGTAGCATGAAGTGGAAAGAGATAGAAATATTATGCGATCGTATGGCAATAATGTGTTCGGGTGAGCTCGCAGCTTTAGGCACAGGCGAAGAAATAAAGCATAAGTATGCTAACGGTTATATTGCTAGGATAAAATTGAAAATCGAACCTGCGTCTATAATTCCTTACGAAGGTAGGATATTAATTTTTCTATCTACCCGCAAATGTCACTCTTAAAGCATAAATATAAAGATGGAGTAGCAGTCCCTGTCGAAATAATAGTCTATGTATGTATTAGGTAAAATATTAACGAACGTGTTATTAAAAAAATTGATATTATTCATTGTATGTGTATTTTTTTTAGGTTTAAGGAATACAGGTAGTGCTTGCTTAGAACGAGTGAAATCTGAACTATTGACAAGGGTTATATTGTTAAAGATTGCATTTACTGATGCATTTCCTAACAGTGCGTTATTGTCTGACCATTTGGTGAGTTGTAGGTTCAATTTAGATTACAGATAACAGTTTAAAAGTGCTCGAGCCTGCATAGTGGGTAGGAAAATAAAGATTGCATGTTTTTGTTTATTCCTCAGCGCATGCTATACTATCATATAAAAGTGGACCCGGAAAGCACACACTTCAGCGAAATGTTTGGCAAATTGCAAAGGCTCATGGTCGAATTTATTGACATCTTAGAAGATTACTCGTTAAATGAACTAACGTTGGACGATATACTTGCGCAATTTCAAAGACCGCCAATTTAAGAGCCGTCTAAGAGATCAATTGCGTATGAGGTTGTTTATGGACATGAATTAGCTAATTTAATAGTTTCTAAAGTTTGCAGCTTTCTGTCTGTTGGCCGATTTTTGGCCGCAAACTGCGTACTAGTACGCGCAATGTACTAGTAGTAGTAAATGTAGTTTCATTGTACGCAGTGAGCTGATAGCCCAAAATAAACACAGCCTTAATAATTAATAAAAAATAATATTTTTTATTTTAAATATTTGTTTTATTTATTTCAACCCTAAAATAATAAAATCGCGGACATTTTTTTTTCGGAAATTTTACAAACATATTGAAAAACGTTATACATAGTACCTCGCAAAAAGCTTTTTTTTAAAAAAAAAATGTAATTAAATAAATACTAATTTACCAATGTTCAATCAATTTATTCATTGATAATAAATGAAATCTTCAAAATCCGTTCCTTCGTCGCAATAATTAACTGGGAAGAACTTCGAGCAGTCTATCTCACCGAGTACGTTGTCCCGGCTTATGTAGTCCGGCACCAAATCCACTAACTCCAATAAAGGCAAGTCGATCGTTGTTGATATCATGATTGCTAATTTTATATTACTGCCAAAGAAAATATAATTAGTTGTCAAAATTGTGAGACAAATATTTGTTGATTTGATACATTATAAATATAAGTAGGTATATATCCCGGGTTTAGGTTAAAAATAACAGTGTCGTCTGCTAGTATTCCCGACTGAAAAACGATATTGTTTTGGGTGTGCAAATTTACGGAAACAGGGTCTACATTACATAACCTTTCTGGCAAAATGATTTTTAAAAAAAATATCTCATATAGTTTTCATTTACTAGCCTTCTGAAATGTGGGATGTTCCCGTGCCCCACCCTGTATGCATAATAATTAAATGTGTTATATAGGCCTGATAAAGATTGTAAATCCCAAAATATACGGATCAATTTAAATTCGTATTATAGCTTGAGGTTAGTTTTCTGTTGTTCAGTGGTTCAAGCGTATGCTACCCTAAAGACCGGCATAATGGGAGCGACAACACTGTTACTGGTGTTAACACAGCGAATTGCTTACAAACAACAGCCACATCCACTATACCGGCTTGGGAATACAATTGTAAGAAATTATAGTATTCATACTTACTCTAAAGGAATGAGTATTGTATCAAATTGCTTCACGGAGTAAGCCACGTGTTTTATTTTTTCTAGTGTTTCAGTTGTTTTAAATATACCAAACTGAAATTGTATACATTATATCTGTTTTATTTGTCTGATGTTAAAAGTTAGATTGCGGTCCTTGAGCTGAGATAGGATGCCTATGTGGTCCCTCCAATTTTTTGACACGGTACTAATTTGAAAACCGGATCCCCAAGCCCGGGGCCCCTCGGACCCTGATGTACAAACTATAAATTGTACTAGTGAAAAATTTTCCCACATTCGGAATATGAATAAACCAGATTCCAGAAACGCGATTTTAATAATGGCAAGTTATTTAGAAAATACAGGGGGTTTTCCAACAAGTCCCGAATATCTTTGTTTAAAACTTGCGAGGTGCTCCCCTGTATTCTTAGTTTAGTAGGTATCTAGTTTAATTGGGGCGCTAGTTTATTTTTTGCCCCAGGGCCTTTGGTCACCTAGCTACGCGACGGGACCTAGGTCTGCGGTTTAGAATCAGATAATATATTTTTATTACAAATACGACTCACGTGTAAAAGATATTTGTTATAATAAGGCTTCAAAACTTTAATAGCTTTATATCTTTTTGTGATATTTAACAATACGAGGACATGCTCTGGTAAAAATTCAGGCGGAGGGACAACATATTCCGACACTATCTGTGAAATAAAATTGTTTGTTTAAGTAAATTATAGCTTCACATTAAACATACGACAATTCATTTATTTGACCAAAATTAACTAAAATTTATTATAGAAAAGTTAATTTAAATGTTTTATTGCGAAGGTTAATTCCTGGCATATATCTTAAAACAATATTTATTTTAAAGGCAGGCTGTTAGGCTGATGTCCCGGGTTTGATTCCCAATTGAATCATATATATATAATACTAGCTTTTACCCACGACTTCGCTCGCATTTAAGTCATTAAATAAGTATCAGAGCTCATACTATCAATAGTCAATTGGAAACTATAAGAAAAAATAATAATTTTTTTAAATTAAAAAGTATCCTATGTTACTTCCAGTAACGCCTTGTGTTTTATTATTTATATAAAAGATCTTACTTTGGGAAAAAGTAGGGGTAATCCATTGGCTTTAGCTATGTCATTTGGCGGGGAATAGAAGCCTGGCACTAAAAGCCCTTCTGGTGGAAAGTATTCGTCTTCATCTGTGCTACTACTTTCTTCTGGCACGTCGTCAGGTAACTCCTAAATTCATTGCGTGAATCAATTCTACTGGTGAAACCCGAATAAAAGTTCTTAGGTCTGAATTGTGATTTATATAATATTAACTAGCTTTTACCCGCAGCTTCGCTCGCATTTAAGTCATTAAATAAGTATCAGAGATCATACTAACTATAGTCAATTGGAAACTATAATAAAAAATAAATGTTCCTCCTATGTTATTTCTAGTATACCTCCAAAAATATGTGTACAAAGTTTCATGATGATCGGTTAAGTAGTTGTTGCGTGAAAACGTAACAAACAAACTCACATTCACATTTATAATATTAGTAAGGATTTTACACGTGATTTTAGTCGTTTGTAACAAAAATAGTATTTTATTATAGGTTTAGAATTGAAATTATCTTTTTGACATAACGGTTTCTTGTTGCCCGAATACTCGACATTAGCAGAATTGTCTTCGTTAGACATCTGTGGGCTTATCATGAATTTAGTCTGACTTTCGAATCGAGCTGTCACGAGTAAAACTGATCCGTTAGCAATCGGGATCATGAATTTTTACTAACGACTAACGAGCACCAGCAATTTATCAAATGAACGAAAGATCGAGACGTTCGAAAATTAACAAAAAGTATCTAAAATATTGTAGTTCCAAATCCGCACGCGGTGGCGCTGCTCAAATTTCCATACAAACCGCTTGAAGCGAACTCGGTTCGAAAGCCAGACTAAAATTCGTGATAAGCCCACTGAGGCCATTAATAAAGAAAAAGAAGTATTTTTATTACATACTTCCGGTATAACAATGTCCTCAATGTCGTCATCCTCGTTTTCTGCTTCTAATGCAGTGAGATTCTGTAAAATATACAATATTAAAATATGTTACGTGAAGGGTTTGCTCTTTTGTAGCTTTTTTGCAGAATTTTGTGTGTTATAATGGTATTTTACAAAAATTATATACCAGATAATGTCAATTTTCATTAATTAAGTTTATTTTATAGGTTGATCACAATAATAATGATTAAATTCAGGATTAAAAAAAAATAAAATTCTGCTCCAAACGTTCTAGTGAATCATCCGGTATGTACTAGTAAAAAGCATTGTAAACGTAGATATTGATTTCAGGTCTCATATTATTTGGTTCACACCTAGTTTGGGGTCAAGTCTTACCCCAGATTTTAATGCATTCAAACGCATTTGTTCCTTTCGTAGTTTCTTCTCTTTAATTGCTTCTTCTTTAGCTTGTAATGCTAGACGCCTCATTTCAGATAATCTTCTTGCACGTTTATGTAATTCTTCAGCCTGTAATCAACCACAAATTCGCTTTAACGTAAATAATAGCAGAATTCTATAATCTATGGGATGAATAACGGACTTCCGCTTATAAATATTACTCTATGTTAGGAAATTTATACATTGCAATACATAAAAACAATATGAAATGATATATTCACCTTCTCAGACAAAGTAATATGGAGGGTAGAGTGAAAGAGACAACCATATATTTAGTTAATTCGTCTAAATATTGATGTAACGAATAGCGTGTTCTTTTTTTAAATATATTTATAAATTACTGTTTTATAATATTTGTAAAGATTTATTATGAAATCAATGTAGTTCATTTACCTTAATTCTTTCCTTTTCATCTTTCCGATTTTTTCTTATTGCGTTCGCTGATAAGCTATAAGTTAAGTATTGCTCATATGCAGTTTTGTTATTTGGCTTCTCTTCCGAACTAATAACATCCTCGTATAATATTTTTCTAACTAGATCTGTAATTGATTCCTATGTTATTGAAAATTGTATTTTCAATGATCGTTTGATAGTCATAAATACATACATATATAAACTAATTAAGAGTAATTGTTATTTTATCAATTAATGTTAGTTTAATAAAATAATAACGTAATTATAATAAAAATTTATACGCCTTTTGGAATAAATACAAATATAGACTGAAAACTAAAAAAGGTTAACTGGCAGATAATACCTAAAGGCATTAAGTTCGCCTTTGGTGATTTTTGGTACAATAAAGAATTTATTATTATTATTATTATTAAAACTATATAAATAAATTTTTAATTTGACATTCAGTGTTGCCAGTAACGATGTTTTCCCATGTTTAAAGATTATTTAATTCTAATATTGGGAAACATTTTTTACGCTATCCACAAAGGGTTTGTTTGACTGGGAACTGCAAACTCACTAATGAAATGTTTATCCGTATCGAGTAACCGAAAACATATTACAAGTGCCGGTGCAGCAATCAAAGCATGCATTGATGCTTCGTTAACAGGAGCGTCTCCTTCGTACAAAATATCCATTGCTAGCTCTTTAGTTAGACGTATTTCTTCACGACCAACCATTATTATATCTGTTGGAAATAATATGTTAACCTTTAACTTTCTGAGGTGGGGGCCTCTCAAGTTTTGAGAAAATAAAATTTTTGAATTACTCTAATTAGTTAATTTGTTTTTTTTTTTCCAAAAAATACTAAGTGTTTTCTAAACTTTGGAATGATAGTTAATTATGTACAAAATTATAAAAAAATATATATTTTATTTTATTTAAATACATCCACTAAACTAAACCCTAAAAATCCTAAAGATTTTTAAATACAAGCACGTACATATACGGGTCTCTGAGGCCCCCACGTTAGTGTTTACGTGAAATTAAATCCACCTCAGTAGTTAAAGGTTAAATACAGGAAAGAATAAGGCGCAATACGAGATGGTATACATAATATATTTACTATTATCGTCCCATCGTTGGTATAGTTCTGGATGAGCGCGTGTCATATGGGGCCAAAAGAGCACAAAGTTCAAATGTTTCAAATGCGGCGCCAGTAGTTCCGCTCTATGCCGTTTCCGAGCCGCCTGTCGCTGCTTTCTTTGTCTATCCAAATTCCTTATTTTATCACTATCATCTTTCTCAATAATATCATAGTATTCCTAAAAATACAATTAAGTTATTGAATTTTAATTAAATATATAAATAAAAATTGAGGTGATGTGACAGTAATAATTTTGATATCAAGAAAAAATCGTTTCGTTCATTAAAACATAAACTTTTTCAGTGACTTATTCTTTCAGTTCGCAGTTCACAAAATTAAACTAGAACTAACGCTAAAATTAGTGTTATTGAGCCTAAAAAACTATTTAGAAAATGTCAAAGAATATAACAGTATAGTTACAATCGAATTGATTTCATTGATCACTTTAAAGATTTAAACTTATTACTTACTCAAAGTACAATAATGCCCCGCTTTACACGAGGGATACGTTCCGGAAAAATGGCGTTAACTGAAATTCCCGCGACCATAGAGAAGTTGATGACTACATTATGTTTATACACACTCTTTCGCGTAATGCGGGGGCATTTGAGCGCGAAAATTGAATTTCGCGTTATAGTGAAACCGCGGATAACGGGGTCGCGTAAAGCGGGGTATTACTGTACCTACTCTGAAAAGTGTCAGATGACTCGGCAATTTTACTGTCATTTTTTC
The DNA here is from genome assembly GCA_028551675.1 of Tineola bisselliella. Taxonomy (NCBI): domain Eukaryota; kingdom Metazoa; phylum Arthropoda; class Insecta; order Lepidoptera; family Tineidae; genus Tineola; species Tineola bisselliella. The sequence goes on along the minus strand of JAPWLS010001519.1, from coordinate 95,121 downwards.
AATTTACCTGTTCCCCGTGCGTTATTTCATCAATATCAAAGACACGTCTTTCATAGTTGTTATTAAAGTACTCAATCTCCATTTTGGCAATTTCACCAAATCTTATTTGGTCGACGCCTCGAAATACCGTTGTCACTTTTTGTCTCTGTTATTTTTATTAATTACATGTTAATTAGTTGACTTTTTGCGGCTTATTATTGCGTTCTTTCTCTATTATTTTAGCCCGATGTAGCATTACAGTTATTGTAACTATTATAATAAAGCAGCCAAGCTTCTTAACAAACCGAGCCATTTTTCAAAATTTGAAAAAAGAAAAAAAAAGTTGCATTTAGTCTTTCATATTAGTTGTCAGTAATTGAAAAGACATTTTGAAAAACATATGGAATTTTTTAAAAATATAATAGCACAATAATGAAACTCTGGTACATTTATCGAGAGCCACAAATAATCCTTCAAAGAGCCGCATGTGCCTCGCGAGCTGTTGGTTGGCCACCCCTGTGATAGACAAGGCACATACATTTGACCTTTTCTAAATTTACCATTGCAGTTATTTATATATGTAATATAAAAGATATTATACAAGTTACCACTATAAATATATATGTAGGCTCGCTGTGGCCCCAAAATCTTCTGAGACTCCTTATTTCATCACAATTCACCTGAAAACAAATTATAACTGCGAAAGAATGCGCCAGCATAGCGGGAGTTACTTTTCATAAAACTATTTAATTTATAATTTATATTGCAATGTTTTTAAACAGAATTTATGATGTATCATCTTTATCGGATTACATTTTATTAAAACTAGAACGATAAATATGCTGAATAAAAAACCTTAGCCTTTTTTTCAATGTCATTTTAAAATTTGACACGAAACTGGACTTTATAGCATTTATATACAATATAAAATTAACTGAAGAATTATATTAGTTATTATCTTATTGGAGTTATCAGGTAATTCCCCTCGCTATTTGCGCAGTGGACTTTGTAACTTAATTTTGACCTCAATAATTTATAGTTATACCTTCAATAAAACAATTGAATTTTCGCTCCAGTCGAGTTTAATTATTTGAAATAATCGGTCGAGAGCTGCGCATGAGCCGAATATTGAACTATAGATTTCTGCACCTGTCGATGTTATGTCTATTTAACCCTGGAAATATGGTCTGCGGAAAATTGACGCATGCGTTTTTGAAATATTGCTTTATTGTTTTAAATAGCGTAATTGGAAAGGAGTTGAAGAGAGGAGGAGGATTTTACGCATGATTATCTTTATAGGGTTAACACCGATAAAGGAGGTACCTACTTGGGTCCATTATTGTTCTAATCTCTCAATATTATGCCGGTACCATGAGCGTAGCCACGGTTTGGCAGGGTGGGACGCTTGCTTATCTAGGAATTAACTACAATACTTAATATCCGTAAGAAAGTTCACACTCGACAGTCGTCAGTCGACACAAGAGAATTAACCGGGTATAGTTTACTAGTTACATTTTATTTTAGACTGCTGCCCCACCCTGAGCCCATGGCTGGTACCAATTTAATTTTATCATAATTACGTACTATCTCTTTCTTAGTTTCAGTGTTAAATGGTAAATAAAATAATACAAAAACAATTATACAAAAATACTATATTTAATACAAAAATACATTCTTAATACTAACAAATCAATTGATCATTGTTCTTTTGTAAAATATAATTAAATTCGTGTTCATTTTGAATATCCACAAATATTTCAATCTTTTTCTTTGCCATTTTTATAATAACATGAGTAATGAAATCCAGACGGCCATGCCTTATACAGAATGTTTTATGTAGACCAATTCGAAATTGATATCGAATAACTCTAAACGAGAAAATATAGAACAGCCTGTATTTTTGTTACGCCAATCAATAATAAACCCGACATTCAAAATTATTTAAGAATTTCCTTTTTTGGTTAAATTTAGCATCGAAATCTAGCTTGCATTTAAATAACCCAGAGCGAAAGGGTTAAACTCGTGTCAAGTCCATTTTCGAATTGCCCTGTTAACAATCAAATTGCTCCCCTGTGCCCCACGTTGGGAAACACTGGTCTATATTCTTTTAAAGTAAGAACTACTACTAAGGAGTGATATCTTAAAACAAAACAAAAAACAACGTTGATTTAATTGATAGTTGAGTAATTATATTGTGCTTTTTGTACCAGGGGGGCTATTCTGGCATATTCGAAGTTTCATGATACGGCCGTCACCTCTGCAGCTTACGTGAATTTTGACATATAAGCCCGTAAAATGTCCGTAAAATAAACCCTGAATAGCCTATCCGTCGTGACGTAAGTGTCAAATCCATAATTTCGTTCCAAGTTCGTGCGCCTAAGTAGCCCACCTGGTCCATCCAGAGATTTCCAACTATAAAGTGTGTGTCAAAGCAACTAGGGATTGACATATGAAGACAAAGCATTACATTTCAATAATCAGACCCGTTCATTTCAACAGAATTACGGATGTGCATAATAGAATGTCGCAATTGAAACCTTCTATACACATACACCCCAGCAGCGACCACTACAATAACAATTAAAATTACCCCAACTATTAACCAATTAGAATAATGCCCCTCACGATCAGGCTCCGGAGTATCATCTCCGGTTACATTTGATAAACATTTAATGCCATACACGTTATCATCATGATGGATTTCCTCACGAGATTTTATCTCAACAAGATGTCCAGTTTTATTTATTAATTTCATATCATTTATTAAATGTTTACAATATAACAGATTACCGCCCAAGCTTATGGTCTCTAAAGTTGGTACTAATTCAATTAAATTTTGCAAATCTATATGCCTTATATTATTATAATCTATAATTAAAGTTTTTAATTTTATACATTCATGGAACAAATGTACGTCAAGTATGTTTATGCTGTTGCGCGACAAATCAATCACTGTCGTATTTGCCAGCCCCTTGAACGTGCCATAACGTAGTTTAGCTAATGAATTAGAGGATATATTTAGAAACTTTAACATTCCCATGTTTATAAACGTTCCAGGTTCAATATTAGTTATATTATTAGCACTTATATCTAGCGACGCAAGTCTTTTTAAATTTTTCGAAAACATTTTGTCTATACTATTAAATTCATTATAACTTATATCTAGTTGTAAGAGTTCTTTGAAATTAGCGACGTTCATTTGTTTAAGTTTATTATGACCTAAAATAAGAACATTCAAATGAACCAGTTTATCGAATTGGCTGTTATTTAAATTTTTAATTTTATTATTAGACAGTTTCAGCAGTTTTAAGCTATCCATGCCTTTAAAATTTACATTAGAGAAGTCAGTAATGTTGTTGTTTGATAAGTCTAAGTATATTATAGATTTAGTGTCGTTAGTGAACACGTTGTCAAATTTGCTCAATTTGTTATTGGCAAGAATGAGTCCTTGCAGGTTATTAAAAACACTATTGTTTAATGTAAATTCTAATAATCGATTACGACCTAAATCTAGATTATAAAGATTTGTAAGCCCTTTAAAATTGTTCGGGTGTATATATGTCAATTTGTTATTGGAAACATTAAACTTTGTCAGCACTGGCATATCGATTATTGCGTTTTCCTCAATTGTTTTTAGGTTATGGTTACTCAGGTCTAGATATCGTAAGAATTTTGCTGGACTAATAACATTCTTCTTTAAGGTTTCAATTAAACAATTACCGTTTAGGTTAAGATATTGTAAATTAGTTAGAGGTAAGGATTGTGGTTCTATTATTGAAATGTTATTGTGTGATAGATCCAACAAAATGAGGCTCTTTAGGTCGTCGAATGTCTTCGTTGATATGAATGTTAAATTATTTCCATTCAAATATAATTCAGATAAAACATTCGTCCAATCTGATAGGAAATATATAGTTTTTAGAATATTATTAGATAAATCTAATATTTTTAAAGAGGTCGCACCACTAAATGTCCCATTTTCAATATCCGAAATTGAATTTTTACTTAAATTTAAACTCACCAATGAGGCGAGATCTGAAAATGCACCCGTTTGTATTTCTGTTATGTTTTGCCCGCATAAATTAAGAGAGGTTATATTTTTTAAGCCGATAAACGTATCCTTAGTAACGATCATACTTAAATTATTTAATTCTAAATTTAAATGTTGCAAAGCGTTATATTTAAATGAGTTATCTTGTATCGTGCTGATTGAATTATTGAATAAATCTAAAGAATTTAGTTTTACATTGTTTATTAACATGACATTTTCAATGGGTTTATTTATTCTGTTGTTTGAGAGATCTAACGTTTTCAGATTAAACGCTTGGTTAAAACAATTGCCTTCAACGATTTCAATTAGATTATTCGAGGCATTAAAGTATTCTAATTTGACTAATCTATTTAATTCATATCCCCGCATTATGGTTAGTAAATTATATGATATGTCCAACTTTTCTAAAACATTAAGACTGGCAAGTGAAACGTTGAATGATGTTATTTGATTATGGGAAAGATTTAATGTTGCCAGAGATTTCACGTTCGAATATACTAAATCCGACATGGAGTATAATAAATTATTATTTAATAACAATGTTTTCAGATTAACTAAATAATAGAATATTCCATCATCTAGTCTTGTTATTTTGTTGAACGACAAATCTAATAAGATTATAGTATTATCTGCGGCATTAAATATATCACGTGTGAGGGTAGTTAAAGAATTGTGAGATACGTACAGCTCCTTGAGTTGCTGTAACCCTGTGAATGCGCCGTCTTTTATAGAATTTATTTTTGTGTGTGACAGGTCCATGGTTACCAGTTTAGTGTAATATGCGAACGTGTTCGAGTCCACTATTCTCCACGAGCAGTTCTTCGTAGTCAAATGTCTGATTCTTCCATCGAAATTTGTATTTTTAAAGAATGGTTTAGTAACTATATCCAAATCCGAGTTTATCATGATGAATGTGACGTTTGGTGTGTGTTGACAGGAGGGAATGATTGTGACTGCGCCTGCTAACCGTGTGCACACGACGCTGTACGTGCAGTCCGTAATGTCCATGGTGATGCACGATGCGTTTATTTTCTGCATGTTTAACAATAATATACAAATGAACCCTGAAAATAATAAAAGTTTTTATAACCAATGCGTTATATGCAGAAAGACAATGAGGCCTGTATTCAAAAAACGACACTCCAGCAATAATCTTGAGCATATAGGAGATTCACTTTTTTCTCTCAAAATAAGCGACTATGACTCGAGTAGTGATTTGGTGATAAATCAAACTACGCTCGAGTGTCGTTACTGAATAACGGGTTCCGTCACCAAAAAGTTTGAGAACCGCTGATCTATTTTAATTTCTATTATCTACGCTTAAGTTTTACAGTCAAGAATCCCCCCCCTCGACCCTCAGGTTTTGAGAAAATAAAATTTTTGAATTACTCTAATTAGTTAGGTAATTTGTTGATTTTTTAAAATAATTTTATTTATTCTTGCTGATTTATGATCTCATATGGTTTTTTTCCAAAAAGTGCTAAGCGTTTTCTAAATTTTGAAATGTTAATCATATACAAATAAATTATAAAAAAATATATTTTATTTTATTTAAATACATCCACTGAAGCTAAATATTGAACACTAAACCTTAAAAACCCTAAAGATTTTTAAATACAAGCACATACATATACGGGGCTCTGAGGCCCCCCACGTCAGTGTTTACGTGAAATTAAATCCACCTCAGTAGTTAAAAGTTAATACGATTCGCACTAGAAGAACTGAAATAGTTACGAAGCGAGCAGTTTCAATGTGACGGCCGTAATCACTGCTGCTGATAACAAAAAATGAAAATAAATATATATCTATATCTATGTAACATGGTATGTATTGTGTTTAGTTCATATGTTTATCTATATTTGTATCTATTTATAACTCCCGCTATTTCTCTTCTGCATTGCTCTACATCTAAAAATTGGTTGTCTGGAAGAGATCGCTTCTTAGCGATAAGGCCGCTATCTCAATAAATAAATAAGTGCAGTTTGATGCAACAATCTAATTATGACCAAATAGTACTTACATGATATATTAGCGATTAAACACATGTTTTATTATTCACTACAATAACTTCGTTCCAACTTGTCACCCATTATCTGCTTAACAGAGTTTTTGTGGCAATACGCCTGGAATGGGTGGCCACACTGCGATATGGTGTAGGTTTGAGAACTTTAAAAGACAAAGAGTCGCTTCTTGTTATTTTTTTTATATATAGTCAAAGATTCCTTTAAGTATTTTGTATTTGCTTTTATTAATGTACGATTGTATTTTGTTTTTATTTGTTGTAACTGATAAAACATAATTATTATTTAAAAAAAAATTAATATCAAATTGTACTAATAAAAATGGAATTTAAAAAAATACATCAAAGGCGACTCCATGCATTTCCAGACAACGGAAACTGTAATCGGTTGTTACAATCACAATAACTATATTATTTTTATACATTAATATTATGTATTGTTTATTTATAATATATGAATGCATCCCTACTAATATTATAAATGTGAATGTGAGTTTGTTTGTTACGTTTTCACGTAACAACTACTCAACCGATCATCATGAAACTTTGTACACATATTTTTGGAGATACTAGAGGTAACATAGGATACTTTTTATTTAAAAAAATAAATTATTTTTACTATAGTTTTCAATTGACTATAGTAAAATATTGAGTACAGTTCTATTGAAATGATATCTGATACTTATTTAATGACTTAAATGCGCGGGTAAAAGCTAGTAATATGATAAATGTCACTATATTGAAACTTAAGGTCACCAAATACAGTCCTGGTCATCTCAGAATTCTCGAAATTGCTATCACCCAGCATAATACAGGCCCCATTGATTCACATTTTTAAAAATCTTCTGACTAAACATTTTATCTTAAAACGAAACATCTCTTATTTCTTTTATTGATTTAATTCACTTATAACTTTCCTTCATAAATATGTATGTATTGTGTAGATTTATTATTTTCTTTTCATTGCACCGAATATTACCGCTCACACCGACAAAGGTTTACTAGACGCATTAAGCTCGCCTATGTGTAATATTTTTTTTGCAATAAAGAATTTATTTATATGCTTCATATAAATAGTTCAATCGTAACTATTAAGTATATGAAATGTAATAATTGATAAGATAACCATCTGCTGTTATTTTGTTTGAAAGATAGCTAATAAGCTTTAACCAAGTTTAATGTAAATCTATATATATAAAACTCAAAGGTGACTGACTGACTGACATAGTGATCTATCAACGCACAGCCCAAACCACTGGACGGATCGGGCTGAAATTTGGCATGCAGGTAGATGTTATGACGTAGGCATCCGCTAAGAAAGGATTTTGATCAATTCTACCCCCAAGGGGATAAAATAGGGGATGAAAGTTTGTATAAATCTTATTAGATTTTCGACTGATTGAACTGAAATTAAAGATTGGAGCTACTATGATGAAGACACACGCTAAACAAAAGTAAAGCCGCAAAAACTATACCTAATTAATAATAATACTTCTTAACGAGAGTGAAGCCGCGGGCAACAGCTAGTTAATAAATAAACCCCTGGCCCCAAACTTGATATCAGAACAAGGACAAAGACAAGCAGACCATAAACATAGTTCACTCAAACCTGAAACAAAGGCCTATTTTATTTAATGATTCAAATAATATATCAATAAATATGAAGTAACAAACTGCTGTCAGATTACTAAGAATTACAACGGAGATATTCTCACAGTAATATAATACGCAGAATGACTAATTAAATTTGAATGTTAGCTATACTTAATATTATATTGTATTTTTGTATGTTTGTAACGAATTGACTCAAAAACTATTGGACCGATTTCAAAAATTCTTTCACCATTCGAATGCTACATTATCACTGATCAATATAGGCTATATAAATTACAGAAAAAAATTTGGCAGGAAGGTAGTTAGTAGGCATTTTCTGTTGACTGAAATGTGAAACATCGTTAAACTTCATAGTAGCTGGCAACAGCTAGTATGTTATAAATAAAACTGTACTTTAGAATAAAAAGGACCTAAGTCCTCACATACTCTGATTTCTGATTAAATTCGTCACTCAATGTATTAAAGATGAACAATGAATAGGAGTCGTTCCAGTTTCTTTATACTTTTTTGTTTTCATGTAACCACAATACAGTTATATTATTAACACGTGTTGTATTAGATCATTCACTAACCTATTATTATTGTCATTATTGTGTATAGCATATATGTTTATAGATATATATATATATTTGTAGCTCCCGCTATTCTTTTCTACAGTACTCTTTATTTATATACTCAAAGCTTTTAAGCGATAAGGCCGCCATCTGTTTTTACATTCTAATTGTATTATTTGATTATAAAATAAGGAATAAATATTTTAAACAATTTAATGTCTCTAAAGTGTACGAAATGTCTGTCAAAATAAATTGTTTATTAATACCTACATATTAAAAACAAAAACGCTTTTACGCAATTAATGTTGTACCTAATAGTGATTAACTGAAAAGTCATCTACAAATATAATTAAAATACAGCAAATATTTTAAAGTACAACGCAATTAATAATAACAGAAATAATTGTGTTATACGTATTGTACTTTGCTCCTTTATAGTCAACCAATTTTGTTTCATGAAGCCGTTACAAATATTTCTCGGAATGTTCTTGTTCATGATTCACCTTTGTCGTAATAGGAGAATACTGCATAAGATGTAATAATCAGGGTTGCTGATTTGCAATAAAAATGTATTTACATATTTCATTACACATTTTTGTTAGGAGATGCGCTTCGATCCAAAAGTCCTGGATCTTCGGGAAAGCCCTTATAGTTTAACTAAGATACTAATTTGTATATTTTTTATTATAAACATTTGTAACAAAAACATTATTAATTACATTTAAGTAATATTTTAGAACTGTTAAAGATTTCAAAAAAAAAATCAAATAAACATATGTGACAACCCTATACTTTCAGTAGTTTTATAAAGGTTATGTTTCACTAACAGATAGTCAAGCTAACTTTAAAACAATATGTATAAAATGTTCACTAGACGAGTGTGCCTCACCACGTGTTTTATTTAAAATATCTCATCTACGTTTAGTTTATATAGCTATCCGTGGATGATATACCTTATAACAGAGTCTTATAACACGAGAATATTTCTTTTGCGGTGTTCGCAAATTTAGTCTTTACATCGCAGGTGGCATTCATGGACTTTGTTCATTAGCATTTCTTGCTTCGAAGGTGACGGACGCGTCGGTAATTAGGTAAAACTTTTTTATACTTAGTAAGTGCCAGAAGTTTTATGAAGTATTAACACTAGATTTACCAGACCAGTCAAAATGACTGGCCTTGCAAGATCAAATTAAAATTCCTACTGTGTGTAACATTTTATTTAATTCTTCTAATCTTCTTTAATTTATAACAGAAGAATTCGGTTTTATGAATTTTATATTATTTTATATAATATATTTGTAACAAATTAATACTTTTTTGGTTTTGGTAGAAATAGGTATATTTAAGCTGGTAAATCTAGTGTTAATATTATTGGTTATTTTTCAGAACTATTGGGAATAGTATTGAAGAGCTCGCACCATGATCACTTATAAATGTACGTATTTATTAAAATTATTTTTGTATCATTTACAAAACTTATATGGATAATAATATATATTAATTACTATATAGATATTACTAGCAAATACTGGCCGTTTCCTATTTGTATAAAATAAAAAACTATTCGAATTAAATTACAATCGATACGTAACTCCTTTCAGATTTAAGATTGGTGTTGCTTCTGATGGCGACAACCGGCGGCAGTGCGGATTGTCCAGCAGAACGAATGCAGATGTTCGACAAATGCGTCTTCACCATTGGCTGCGTCTACAGCATCAAATTCGACCTACCCGAGGAGTGTAAGTCTCCAGATATAACCGCATCAGTTAACTTGACAATACATAACCCAACTTTGACAATCAACGAAGAAGTGGAAAAATTAGCATTGGAAACCATAACTACCTTCAATGTCACGGGTTATTTTGAAAATACTAATTTCGCATTTTTAGAACATTTGCCGATTCTCCAACATCTTTATTTAGTAAATTGCAAAATACTTATTGCTAACGAGAAGCCCTTTTATCGTTTACACCGTCTTGAAACACTAGACCTCGCAGACAATTACCTTAGTAAAATAACAGACATTCTTAAATTCGAAGGAACCAATAACATGCTTAAAAGAGTATCATTTAAAAATAACGAAATTAGCGTCATTGAGAAATACGCGTTCGAAGAATTGCATACTTTGGAGGAATTAGATCTTTCTGATAACAAAATAACCGAAATAGAGGAAGACACGTTCAGTAATTTATTCAATTTACAAATTCTAAATTTGAATGGCAATAATATTGTGAAGTTAAATAAGGCTTTCAATATAGTATTGAATGATTTGAGACATTTGTATTTGAGAGGTAACGAACTTGAAAGTATTGACGTGGAAGAGGAGCTCGGGGTGATCTACCATCTCCAAACATTAGACGTGTCAGACAACAGATTGACGGAAATAAAACCAACTATGTTTTGGCGTCATTTAATACATTTGGAAGGGAATACGATTGTTAAAGTACTTATGTCAGGGAACAATTTTACAAATGTACCGAACGCTATTGATATTAAGTTTAGTGAAAAATTCGCAAAACCCGTGGGCTATAAATTTAATATATTGATTGAAATAGATTTGTCAGATAATCAAATAAATAAGGTCGAATACAATGCATTTCAGGGTATACAGAAAATAGTATCACTGGATTTGTCAGTAAATTATATCCAGGAATTTAAACTGAATGGAACCGACTTGAATGATATTATTCGTCTAAATTTAAACAACAACATACTGACTTCTTTGGAATTGGATTGGTTTTCATCAATGACTCAGCTAGAAAACCTCGATGTGTCTTATAATCATATAAACAATATCCAAAAGACTCAATTGAACGCTATCAATTTGGATAACCTCCTACGGTTTAATTTAAGCAATAATGAATTAACGTCTTTGGAATTGGACTGCTTTTCTTCAATGACCCGCTTGGAAGTGCTCGATGTATCCAATAATCAAATAAATAAAATCGAAGAATTCAAATTAGACGGTGCCAATTTGAATAACATTCTACATTTAAATTTAAGCAACAACGAATTGATATATTTAGAATTTAATACATTTTCCTCGATGATTCGATTAGAAAGTCTCGATGTATCACATAATCGCATAAGTAACTTCGCTAGTGGTATTTTGAAAAATAATTTTTATTTGAAATCCATTAATTTTGCTTTTAACAAAGTGAAAGAAATTAAAAATTTTCACGTGCGCTCAGACAGCGCGGATTTTTCAAACAACGAACTGTCTACAATAACCGTGGGCCGCGAAATGCGACTGCAAAGATTGTTCATTCAGTCCAACAGAATAACCGATATGCATGATATTGACATGAGTCAGCAAATTGGTTTGCAATATCTACAAATGAGTAACAACTTCATAAGACATCTTGACAGGAGCAGCGTACGTCTACCTGGAACTTTGATTTATTTAGATCTAACCCATAATGAAATAGGTACAATTGGCTCAGGAGCGTTTGCGGGCTTGGGCAATCTGGTGACACTCCATTTGACGCGCAATAAGTTACAACTTTTGGAGTTCGGTACATTCCAGGGGTTAAGAGCGCTCAAGAATCTGCATTTGGGTCATAACGATATGATTATTTTCTCGTCAAAAATGCTCAGCGAATTGAAAATGCTGCGAGTCCTTTCGTTGAACAATAATGAATTAGTACAATTGGATTATACCAATTGGATTGAACACAAAATTGTGCTATACGTTTACATTGAAGGCAATAAGTTGTCTTGCGAATGGCTGAGCACTGCTTTGAATGATTTCTCCAATGGGTATTCTAAAATGAAACCAATGTCTCATTCCATATCGGTGGGGGGCAACTCCATTGATGGTATTCCATGCACGATTGACGAACTCGGCAAGCAAGAGAACGAATGTACAAAGAACGTGCGTTATGTGATGGCCGACGAACGACTCCTGATGATTAATAAAAAGATTTTGGAGGCGATAACAGAACAAACTTACGTTCTACAGAAATGTGTGCATCATTCGTTGCAACACAAAATTAAATATTAATGATTTTCTCAAATCAACTCCGATTATAATTTGATAAGGATAAGCGTTTGCTTTTTAGTTATTTAATTTTTTTTTTCTTAGTATATACTTTATTAACCCATTAGTATATTGTATTAGTTTAAGATTATATTATTACAAAATAAATAAATCGCTAACAAAAACAAATTTGTTTTATTTTTATTAAAGTATAAATCAAACCATGTAGTAATAATAATAACGATGAATAAATATATAGGGTCATTGACCTCAGATGCCATTGTAAGACACTGTGTATCCTATTTTAAAAATATCCTAGCATATGGACCAATGCAACTCTGGCGTATATTAAGCTAGTGTTACCACAGAGAGATTCCTATAGGCGATAATCGTCTACTACATATATATATATATATATATATATATATATATATATATATATATATATATATATATATATATATATATATATATATATATATATTTAAAGTTAAAGAACAGATGCTATTCCATACAATCGATTATCTATAAATAATTTTATCTAAATTTATATATTATGACCGTTGGATAGATAATTCGTACATTTTGTTTAATTGACATTTAGAGAAACTTATGTATTATAATAAGGCGGATTAAATAGGATGAAAAATATAATTATCACAATGCATTGTGTCAATAAAGATGACAGTGACAGAATAAATGTCAAAACCTAAAATCTTCTTAAATAAGTATTTTTAACCGCCACGGATTCCTAGATTAGCTGTTTTCATATTGATGCCCCTGTTTTCTGTTTAATTCCTAATTTTTACTTTTTTTCAATTAGCGTTCAGCGCCACCTATTACACTGTGCAAATATTTTTGATAACCACTGTGTAATAAAACGCAATGACACTAGATGGCAGTATCTACTTTTGTTATTTGAAGACACAGAAAGGCACATGAAGAAATTTAACAAAAATAATTTTAAAAAGGAAAATGATTCTGAAAGTGGAAAAAAAATTACATTGATTTTTGTTTTTTTTTTATTATGTTGTTTTCAATATTATTATATAATATTGTATGTGAGTTCTAATAACTGATAAAAGTAAGTGATTGTTTTAATTATATGAGGGCAGTTTGAAATCTGCCTTTTTTACTTTACCTACCGTTTTCTCCTGTTCTTTTATTGGTGATCTGCTGCTTTTTAGTTTCTTGCGGTTGGCGACACTGGGCGTACGAGTGAGTTCCAATAAAATTGTGCAAAAATAATAATAAAATGTGCAGATGTGTTTTTGTTACGAGTGTCTCGCGTTGTGATAAGTAGCTGCCCTTTGCACTTTAACGACTCTGCATTATGTTATCTTTATTTCCATTCTAGGTATTAACCGTTCGAAATAAATAAAACGCCTACTATGAACGATTGTATTAAATATTATTTTAAAAATTATGCGACTCACTATTGCTTTTGTTTTAAATATTCGATTAGACATTTTGAAAATTTTGCAGCAATATTATTATTAAATAATATGATTTTTTTTTAAAACTTATCTTCTTTTTGTGTGCCGCCAAATTTTGAAATAGATAAAAGTGTGCTGCAACAAAAAAAAGGTTGTGAATCACTGGTCTAGATGAAAAGTTCCCAAATTGAGTGACTTCCAAAATGTAACATGTACCTATGTATGTGATAATAGAACAGTCCATCATTCATATTGGATTCAATTGGAACAAATAAGACCACATTAAGTAGTTCCTCGATTTGCTACTAGGGAATCTACTACTACCAATATTTTTCTAAGACTGCCAAGAAGTGGACCCCATGATTGGAAAATTTTCTTAGGTAGGTTGCAGCTAACTTTAGGAACCACTGGTTCTGCAAAAGTAAGCCGCATAACCCTCTTTCCAATTTTATTAGGTTGGCTAAATAGAAGATAATTATATTTGCTTTTTTATTATTAAAATATATAATACTAGCTTTTACCCGCGACTTCGCTCGCATTTAAGTCATTAAATAAGTCAGAGATCATTTCAATAGAAATGAATCAATATGATTACTATATATTCTTGCTTGGCTGGGATTATCAATTTTTAAAATATACTACATACAATGCAATATAAAAATATATATAAATGACAGACGAAAATAAAAATAAATATAGAAAAATTCCAAACATCTGAAACTATAGTCAATTGGAAACTATAGTAAAAAATAATTTATTTTTTTAATAAAAAAGTATCCTATCTTACTTCTAGTACCTCCAAAAATATGTGCACAAAGTTTCATGATGATCAGTTAAGTAGTTGTTGCATGAAAACGTAACAAACAAACTCACATTCACATTTATGATATTAGTAGGGATAGTATTGCGATGATGACGGTCTTGTATTTCCCTTCGTTATAAAAGCTTTGTGTTATTTATTTTGCTAAAAAATTGCGCAATCGGTCATGATAAACTATTATCAATATGACAGAATATTAATTAATCTCTCAGTGCGTTTAGAGGAGTTCTACGATACATGTTGTTTGTTCGGTTGAAACATATTAAACAGCTTTTACCATGCATTTGAAGGAATACGTGTGAGAGAAACATTTATTGTTAATTTTTCATGTTGTGAGTTTACAAATTAATAATGGTACGTTTCTCTTTGTTATTTATTATATAATTGTTATTAATTTCTTGTGCGATTTAATAAAAAATAGATTAGCGATCTAAAACTCTATAATAATAAAGAGTGGTAGGCAGACCAGTATGCCGTCGTGGGGAAGTACCACCACTTTTAAGCGGAACACTCGTGAAGTGAACTAGTCGCGTTTCGGGATTAGCTTGGGATCAGCTTCGGGATCAGTGTGACATGTCAAATTTGGACAGAGCACATTCGTCTCCTCAAGCCGGGATAGTGGAGACGACTGTTATCTTCACTCATGGACCGCACTCTAGCTTGACATCAGGAAGAGTGTAGTCATATGCCAGGCTAATATAAAAACAAAAATACACAAATTCATGAACACATAAACAATGCCCTAACACAAACTTGGGTTGTCTTATAGCTCAGAACAAGGACAAGACAAACCCATAATATAGACTTATGTATAATATAATTCATAAAGACTAATATATTCTAATTCAAAATAAACACATTAGTATGTCGCAATAAAGTTTTTATTTACAATATTCGGAGTTAAAACTAATTTCAGAAAGAAAATTTTAATCGTGAAAAGTGAAATGAAACGAAATGAAAATCGTTTATACTCTACCGTGATTTCGAAAAGGCGTATGACGAGAAGAATACCACAAGAAACTCGTCAATCATAACTTGTACAAAAAATAATAATTATTAAAAAAACTGAATTTTAACTTAAAAAAAAAAAGAAGTAAATAACAATTTATAAATCACGCACAGTTGTACAATGATTTGCCGCTTAATATATAATGGGTCTGCATGTGTTGTATTATAATAATATTGCAGTCTTGCGATTTGCTTTAAGAAAAATATGTTACTCATTTCTAACCGTATTACAAATTCTTAAACATTCAAAGTCAGCTATTATTTAGGTAGCCAGCACAGTGGGGGCGGCTGATTCCTGTATACGTTATAACTGTGACACGCTGCTTAAATACTGGGTGATTCACTTGAACGTTTGGTTAACATTGAACTTATGCTGCATTTCAATATTAATACGTTAAGATTTTGCCGACAGGATTCATTAATGTTACTTATTACATTTTCAACTCCAAAAGTTCAACTGAATCACCCAGTATATATATATGTATATATGTATGTATGTACAGACGTTAGCTGTTGCTGTGTTAAGTTTAATAAACAATCATTATTTTCCGTTTCAGAATTGGATTAAAATGAAATATTTCTTACAATTATTATGTCTTCTTCCGATGCTAAGCTCGGCCAGGATATATGATTTCTTGACGTTCTGTACTTGCGAAGAAGAATACTGGATAAAATGTTATCACGATGTCGTGATAAAGGAGCAAACAATTAGCATGTGCGAAGACAGTACGATTCCAATGAAATTGTACATAGAATTACCCACATCGATGTCCAATTTTATGTTAGAGAGCGTAGTAGATAATATCACCGAGTTGTATATATTTAAACCTATGTTTGATGCGCTTCCATCCGAACTGTTACGATTTAATAAACTTACCAATTTAACAGCTAATTATGGAAGTTTAACATCCTTCGCATTTGATTCAACATACACTTTTCAAAATCTTAACATTCTAAATCTAGCCAACAACGATATAACCTATATTGAAATTGCAATAGACCATACCTATGCTGCGTTACACACAATAGTTTTGGACCACAATCAGTTACAAGATATCAACATTATTAATTTTAAATCATTTCCTAATTTAACACATTTATCAATAACTCATAATGATATTTCAAACATTAATATAAATACATTTAATGATTTAGATAACTTGTTATATTTAGATCTGTCAAATAACAAAATAGATACATTAGAGGGTTCATTAATGAAACTGGTAAAATTGAAGGAGTTACGCTTAAATCATAATTATATTAAAGCATTCGACGAAGAAGACTTGGCACTAAACCGATTGCAGATATTACAACTGAACAATAACCTGATCGTTGACATTGACAATAGTGTGTTTAGTTATTTACCTGAATTAACAATCGCCGATTTAAGTCATAACAATATTGAATTCATTGACAATGATTTATTCACTAACAGCAATAATTTAAGACGCTTAAATATGTCATACAACAATATAAAATTAATATCACCTAACATTTTTAACAATAACAAACTCGAATATTTCAATATAGAAGGCAACAAATTGGAAATACCATTGCAGAAAGGTATATTTGCAGGTCTTGATAACGTGGAGACATTAGATCTCAGTAATCAGAACATCGGAGCGATCGAAGACCAAGCGTTCAGCGGCGTTAATACACTAAAAAATTTAAACATCAGTTACAATAATATTAAATTATTATCGACGCAAGCTCTAAGATTTTTAAATAAATTAATAATGTTAGATTTGTCACATAATCTGTTATATCATGCTAATATTGATATAAATGATTTGCCAGACCTACAATGGCTACAATTGAATGACAATAGACTGGTTACTCTCGACTGTAATTTACTCAATATGTTACCAAATTTGACCCATTTCGATATCTCTAATAATAACATTAACAAAATAACTCCGTGCATTCAAACTAACAAGCACAGGTCACAATTAGTGTCTCTGGATATGTCTCATAATTCGTTGACAATCATAAAAAACGAAAGCTTCCAATATCTAACTGCGTTACAAGAGTTAAATATTTCAAAATGTATGATTAATACTTTAGAATTTAATGTATTTAGAGAGACGGGCGCACTCGGTGTTATAGATTTATCGACGAACTGTTTAACGCATTTCAATGTCAATACGACTAATTTAAAATTATTAACAACATTGATTTTATCAAATAACATGATAACAAGCGTGTCAGATCAAACTTTGTTACAATTAGTGATTCTTAACAAATTATATTTACTAAACAATACTTTAAACTCTCCTCTGAATTTATCTAACAATATATTACTATCGCATATTAGTTTACAATTCAATTTAACAGAACATATTTACTTCAACACATCTCATGTTAACAATTTTCATACTTTAATATTATCCGGAATTAAAGGTATAGAGAAAACTTCTCAACAATTGTCAGGAGTACACATTTCCGTATTAGATAGTGACGTAACAGAATTGTCTGAACTAAATTTGTCACAGTTTAATAATCTCAAATACATATCTCTAATTTCAAATAAACTAAGCACTATTGAAAAGGATGATTTTTCGCATCAAATATTTGCACGATATATCGATTTAAGTAACAATTATATTAGTTACGTACAACCCGGCTCCTTTAAAAATAACCTCAAACTAGAAGTTCTCAACATCTCCCATAACAGATTAACTAATTTGGGTTACGGAGTTTTCGAAGGTTTGTTGTCTTTAAATACGCTAGATCTCTCATTTAATTCGTTGCTTACACTCAAAATTAAAATTAGTTATAATTTAAGGAACCTAATATTAGACAACAACAACATTGAAGACCTAAGAAGTTTCTGTAATGTTGGATTTAGTATCATTAGTTTTAGTATAGGTAATAATGATATTCCGTGTTCGTCATTAATTAGTATTGAGAATGAATTGTATGGTACAGGACGGTCGCTGACTGCTTTGAAATTAGACTACCACAAGGAGAACGTGCACGGAATCACATGTAAGGGGGAGACACCGCGAAATGTAACGAATGCAATAATGACTCCCGATTTGGTGCCGGCTTTAAATAATTTAAGTATTGATATCAGAAATTTATCTGTCGAGATTCATGAGCATATTATTATGCACGATGACGTCACAAAGTTAGAATCCAACGTGACCGACACTGAGTATGTCGCTAGAAACAAGAGCAAGCATCATTCCTTAACTCAAATATATGATAGTTTAAAATCTGAAAATGTTAATATATTATCGCTAATTGAAAGTGTACGGGGTGAGTTAGGCATGACGTCGAGGGCTATTATTTGTCTGAGTGCCGTTTTAGGCATTGGCCTAGGACTTGTATTTGTATATGTTATTATGAAATATGTTAATTTGAATTATTTCTGTTATAAGTTAAGAGCTAATGGCTACTCTCCACACAGCAATGTAGATGCTGTCGAGATGCAAACCTAACCTATATTATTGTATTTTTATATTGAACTAATAAAAACAATTATTAATTATACGTTCATTTGTTTGATTTTATTCCTTTTGACACATTTGAATTGTTTATCAGTTACTGCAATGTACGCAGACACACCCTCGTGGGAGAACACCCGAACTAACGACTAATTTTGAAATTCTAGATCTGTGGTGTCGTTAAAAAAACAAAGGGTCTATTGTTCTAAAGTTATCTAACTGTTTTGAAGAAAATTCGTCAATAAAATAATAATTATTCATCTGTCAGCCTTGTGGTGTTATATAGATGTTCTGAATTCGAATATTTTATTCATAAAATATAAAACAAAAGATATTTGTTTCGAATTTGGATACCGTAAGACCTATTGACTTGTTGACATTATTGCTTCATATTAAAGCAAACCAAAATGGGTTTTGTGTGTGTTTTTCTAAACACAATAACGATGGTAATTTATATTCTATGAAGAATACGATATATAAGAATCCATTGCCACTGCCTATCCTTGACAAAGCATTACAATACACTTTTCCAACCTATTTTTTAAAAAAATATTTATATGTGTGTCCACTATTATCAAATACCAAATTTCCAGGAATAATAAACAAGATAATATTGTCAGAAAAAAATGTTTGCTGTTGCATAATGGCTTTATTGTTTTATTTATCTGTTTAAGCTATTTATAATTATATTAGGTATCTAGTCCATGTCCTGTCAGCTAAAGTGATAATAAATTGTCAGTACATTACTCACACAGCGTCAAGTGGTTTAAGATGTTGCACAAATAATTGTTTTAATAAAAAAAATAATTTATGTGACTTATACCTGATTTACGTTAATAAATTAACAGCTTTTTCATAAAACTTGGGAGGTAAGTCGCATTAGATTAATTTTTAGTATTAAAAGTAATTTTTTTCGATTAAGAAATTATGCGAAATTCGATGAATTTATAAGTCTTCGTATAATAATTGTTTGAAACAAGGCAGCTGTGGGTAACGAAATTCTTCTAAATTTCTTCTAAATTAACAAATTTAGAGTGTGTTAGGAGAAAGTGCATTCGTAGATTTTTCCATGTTTCGTATTATTTTAAAACATGAACGGTGTACTGCTTCGTTAATTTTAATAATCTAAGGATTGAATGGAAATGAAAAAGAAATATAATTAGTTGTTTCAGGCGTTACTTTGCGGAAATCCATATTAAATGAAATTATTTAAAATTATTTTGCTTATAATTCCCGCTACAACATTCAGTAATTTGTCTCGACGCGTTTCGCCACTTCACGTGGCATCATCAGGATACGTGAAGTGGCGAAACGCGTCGAGACAAATTACTGAATGTTGTAGCGGGAATTATAAGCAAAATAATTTTAAATAATTTCATTGAAAAAGGAATGTTATTAATTATCATTATAAAAATATATCTAGGGTGTAATTTTGAATATGTTCGATTATCATCTCGGAATAAAACCGAGACCATACTCGCATAGATTTCGTAAAAATAGTTTGTATAGAAAATTATTATTCGAGAACTTTCTTTTAAAGAGTTAAGGGATGTATATAAACATATAAATTAACTTTATGTAAAACACGGGTTTAATTCTTATTGTGACGAACTACAACTTTATTTCATTAAAGCCAATATTTATTATTTTATTATTACTAAATACATACAATGCCTTGAATGAACTTTTGGTCCTATGTAAAAAAAAAATTCTTACCCGGATGTAGCCAATTGAGCAGTGGACTGTATATCTTTAATGAAACTCTTTAAAATTCTATTTACATTATATTATTCCTTATAATCTAATCACAAACATCCGTTCCCTTTCGCAACCAACATCGAAATCCCATTCGCTCGTCTCTCGCATTCGTCCATTCTTTCATTTTAAATTTAAAATTGACATGTTTCTTTATAAAAATATATACATTATTTACATTGCCGCCGCAACCTCTTTTCTGTCGACGACACCGGACAAAAAAAATACAGTCGTATAGGAAAAAAAAGAATATGAGTGTCTGTGTGGATTTATCGAAGGCACCTTTTTTTCGAAAAATTGATGTATCTCGGTAAAAGAATAATATTTTTTAATTTTACAAAAACGAGCTTATTTGGCTAGTAAATACCTACACCTTATAGGTGAATTTCAAAAAAAAAAAACATAAATTAAAAAAGTTATTATAAAAACAAAAAATGGTCATTTTCGTTGATTATTTTAAAATAACTCGAAAAGTTATGAACCGAATTAAACTCAACAAAAACGAATCGATGCCTTTTTTTAATACCTACATTTTTTAACTTTTTCAAATCGGAGACATTGTTTTTTTTCTATTACAAAAAACCGTTTTTTCGAATTTTTAGGTTAGGTTCGCCATTCCGGTGCGAGTTGTTCCACACAGACACTCATATTCTTTTTTTTCCTATACGACTGTATTTTTTTTGTCCGGGTAAGAATTTATTCCAATTTTTTTGTTCATTGATTGGACTATGACCAAAATATGACGCACGCACACGCACACGCGCACACACGCATTTGTTATTCGTTATACACTTTGGTATTAAAGTACTATCTACAGAAATACAGTCCCACGGTTAGTTCTGTAGAAAGAGCGATGTAGTATGTACTCGTATGTAGTGCTTTTGTATTTGAAGAAATAAAGATTATTATTATTATTATTAAGGGTTAGAATAAGGACAATATAAACACATGAAACAAATACTTAAGTTTTTCATTGGATTCATACTATATGAATAAATGTTCCACGCCACAGAGTTTGAAATATTAAATAAAATCGTATTATTTTTATTGATTTCAGAATTGGATTGAAAATGTTTTCATCGGGTATGTATATAAATATAATAATATAATTATATAGTACAAACTACAAATACAGATAATGATTTCGTTAAACATTTGAAGTCGGAAACGTGGTAGTGACATTTAATGGACGCCACAGCATGATCTTCAGTCGTTTGAATTTACAAGACGTAAAATGTGTATTGGGTCTTAGCATGGATTAAAGGAAATTATTTAAAATTATTTTGCTTATAATTCCCGCTAGATTAGGTCGATGAAGGAAAATAACCTCCACCAACATTCAATAACTTGTCTCGACGCGTTTCGCCACTTCACGCATCCTGATGATGCCACGTGAAGTCTAATATGCTTAAATCTCGTTTCAAGTAGAAATTATTGTTTGAGTATCGTTTCTGAATATTGGCCTAAGTGTATGTATTTTTTTCAGGTGCCCAGTGGGTGGGATTTGCATTGTTTACCTTATTGCAAATACAAATATCTGCTGGAGAATGTGATATAACAACTATGGATGATGAATGTAATGCCGAAGTTTTATGTCACAAAAAAATTGATTTAAATTTATATTATCAACGAGACAAGGTAAATCAGCAATGTTTAAGACAATATGCACCGACAACATACAACATACAACATAATCAATGGAATGTAAAAGTTAGATTAGTAAACTTTGAAGATCCGTGCCCGATGAATATTTATGATCAAAGAGGATATTATAATGGAGGAATTGTAATAGACTTAGAATTAGAACAGCAAGATCCCAAATATATAAGATTACCAACTTTTATTGATAATAATAATATTATATTTTTAAAATCTATAACAATGACCCATAATGTATTAACAGAAGTTAATTTATTTAATTCATTTGAAATCAATGAGTTAGAAGTATTAGATTTATCTCATAATCTTATTAAAACAATTAACAGTGGTAATTACACGCAACATCCATACGTAAATTTAAAAGTGTTGAATTTATCCAATAATGATATTGTAAATATATCAGAGGGAATATTTCACAAGTTGATCAATTTACATAGGTTAGATTTGTCACATAATTTAATTGATATTGTAAATATTCAAACGTTCAAAGGATTAGACCAGTTGCAATATTTGGATTTGTCCTTCAACCGCATTCAAGAATTGAATCTAGCTCTGACACGATTTGCCGAATTAACAACGCTATACCTCAATGACAATAAAATAACAAGCATAAAAACAAACAGCATAAAAAACTTAACTAAACTAACTACGCTTCGTTTGCAAAATAATGCCATAGTTAACATTGAATCCAATTCCTTTTCCACAATGACAGCTTTACATAATATAGATATTTCTAACAACGCTATAGAAGAAATTCACAAGCAAACATTTTTAAATAATTCTAAATTATCAGTTGTTGATATGTCTAATAACAAAATAAAACAATTGCCTAAAGCACTTTTTAAAAACAAAACCATATCCACCTTTTCAATTACGTCAAATTTTCTTAACGGTAATTTAACTCAAGGCATGTTGGATGGATTGGCGCTTATAACAAACTTGGATTTAAGTTATCAACAATTAACAACAATAGGAAATTATGCATTTTTAGGTTTGAAAGATTTAAAGAATCTTTTGTTAAACAATAACAAAATCAATTTGATACAAGACAAGTCGTTTAAGACACTCGATAATCTAATTGAATTGAACCTGGCACATAATGAGCTGAGCATTTTTACCGTTTGTAAAGATTGTCTTCCAAATTTGGAAGTACTGATTTTAAATAATAATTTTATAACTCAAATTACGAAAGATGAACTGTCGTTTGTTAATTTAGGTTATTTGAATATAGAAAACAATAACATAACTGGTTTTGGTGAAGAATCGTTTATAGACTTACATGAAATGACGCGTTTGGAGGCATCACACAATCCTTTAAGTGGAGATTTAGAAGCGGGCACGTTTGCCGGACTCGTGTTGTTGCCATTTTTAGATATTTCAAATTGTAATTTCATTACCGTTAAAAACAATTCTTTCAACGACTTAACAGAATTGAAAAAACTAAACCTGTCGCATAACAAAATAGAAACATTAGAATATAACTCGTTTATGAATCTTGAAAATTTAGAAATTTTAGATTTATCAGGAAATCATCTAAAATCTTTTGAAGTTAATAACAAACAAATTATTAATCTAAAGAATTTGATTCTTGGTAACAATAATTTGGAAACGATAACCGTGGACTATTTTAAAAGTTTACTTAACTTGAAAAATCTTCACCTTAATAATAATAACATTAAGCAAATCCATGATAAAGCATTCAAGGACCAGACTGCTTTAAGTCTGTTGGATATTACCTTTAATGAAAATTTGACATTACATGCAAATACAATTGATATTATCTTATTTAATTTGAAAAATTTAGATACATTTGATGTATCAGGTAACAGAGGTCATATAGGATTTACATCGGAGAAGTTGCATTTCGTCCGCAATTTTATTATGAAAAAATCCTTATTAGCTAACGTAACATCGCTCGAGCTATATAATGCCAAGTTGTTACAGAGCGTGGTTTTAAGTTACAATAATGTCACCGATATTGAGTACAATGCGTTCCAATCGTTAATTAATTTAGAAAAGGTGGACTTGAGTTTTAATAACATAAATTACGTCCAACCCGGCACGTTTAAGGACAATGTCAATCTGAAGACATTAAGTATTTCAAACAATAAGATAGCTACGCTTAACTTTGGTATGTTTCGTGGTTTATCCGGTCTAAATACATTAGATTTATCATATAATTTAATCGATAAATTAACTAAGCAACAATTTCACGAACTCTCTCAATTAAAATTATTATTAGTTGATCACAATGAAATTGGTACGTTTAATTCTGACATACTACGTGATGACCTTCTATTGAGCATTGGCGAAAATCCTTTACCATGCGAGACAATCGTCACGTTAGATGCTGCTCAGAAGGCATCTTTAACTGCAATCCATTTAAACTTTATGGCAGAGAACGTTGACGGTATTACTTGTAACAGAAATAGTGAAAGGGCAATGTATACCGAGAAATCCATTGACGGTTCTCATATAGGTAAATTATTGACAGATATTAAAGATATTCTCAAGAGCGATACTCAAATTATTTCCCGAGGCAAAAATTATAATAATGTGGACACGTCATTTAATGTTTTCTTTAATATTTCTAAACAATTAACAGAAATCATTTCTCAAGGCAAAAATAATAATAATATTTCTAAACAATTAACAGCTTCAACACTCGAAAATATTAAACAGTTATCCGAGCAAAAAGCTATTTCTGAATATACCAACAGTATATTAGAAAAAATATTTAAACAACTCACACAAAACAAAACTTCACGCGCGGATTTAATTTCTACAACATCCACTGAAAGAGTGTACGCTAAATCGCAATATAATGATTTAAAAGCAGAATTTGAAATATTTAAACAAAAAATTGAGAATGAAATTTATAAAAGAAACTTAGTTGCTTCAAAAGAACCAATGTTAGGGCCGAAAACGGAGTTTGTTCGTGATGAAAAACCGTCCAGTCCGTCAATGGCATTTACAAATACATGTACAGGGTTAATTTTATTGATAATACTTTGTTGTGTTATATACTTTGTATATAAAACAAATAAAATTACGTTATTTCGAAGAAATCAAACACTTAGTTCACGTCAAATCAACGATTCTATGGAAAGTCCCAATTTGTAATGGAAAATATATATTTTGACCTTTTCAAATAACATAAATATGATATATCCATTCGATTGACTATATGTATACGTATTCGGAAACGAAACTCAAGTATTGATCTCGCTCGAGCATGTAAAGTTTTTGTTTTGGAATAAGCGACGTACTTAAGTACCTATTCGATACTCAAGTAATGATCACGTGATTATAAATCAAATCAAATTATGCATGAGTGTCGTTTCTGAATGCGGACATTAGATTGTAAGGATTGTAAATGATAACTCAAGTATAAGCAATTTATCAAGTGTATTCTCATTTACCTTTATTTTATGTATAAATCAAATTTAAGTTTTGTATTTAGAATTAATTGATTTACTAAATAAAGTATAATTTTTAAACAGAGTTCAGTTTTTTCATTTTTTATTTCACTGACATCGATGGAATGCTGAAGGTTCCTGATTTGATTTCCGAACGAATAGTTATTTTAAATATTGTATGAGTGTTTGTTTACTCTGAACATGAAGAACACAAATATATACCTACGTTCTTTTCAATATCAATAAATATTTGCTTCCAGAAACAATTGAACTTGAAACATTTGCATAGCAGTTTGTCGTCAGAGAACTCGTCATTATATATTATATTTTTTACTTTGTTATATTTAAAAAAAACTAGGTTGAACTAAAATTTGGGGGTTGGCATAAAGTCATATAATAAACTGTCCGATGATATTAGTAGCCTCTCTCTTTATCAGTTCAAGAAAATCATAAAAAGCAAACTTATTCAAAAATCATATTACACGTTAGATGAATATCTTACTGATAAAAAAGCTTGGGCATAATCTATGTCATTTTATGTTTACCCTTAGGTATACAATAGGATGCCAATGCCCCTATACAGCAGCTATTCTTCTACATCATAGTAGATTTATTATATATTATTATGACATTAGTATGTAAGTGGACGATGCCAGTATACAGCAGCTAAATCAAATTGATAATAATTAAATTAATAAAATTATTTCATTTATATTTATATTTGTATATGTATTGACGAGTAAAAGCGCTCTATTGGAGCCCATTTACTAAAAGTAAATAAATTAAAAAAAAAATGCATGAAAGCGTTTAAAATCGATGACAACTATTTTATTATAATTTATTATTGTTTTCTAAAATGTAATGTACCTACATATACAAAGAGATTACAATAAAAAAGCCGTATTATACTTTGTTGTTAGTGGTTATACCAATTTTAATTTTCATTTTTCAAATCAATTTGTGTGGTTATGGTATAATCTATGGATGGAGAAAAAGACGCGTCTATTGTCATTTCAAGTTCGATTTCGTTGGATGCATGTATAAGCAATTTTTCCCATGGTATAAAATTATTCTGGTAGTAATTTTTTAAAAATAGAATGTTAAATGAATAAATAATAAAAAGTATTTAATTAAATGCGTCGTTAATAATGGCCAAGTTTAAATGCAATTTGTTGTTGAAACTTATTCCGAGGTTGGAATGGCTTCGCTAAATCAATATACTCTTTACTATAGTATAAACAATTTGGAATTACTAAACTTAGCAATAATAATATTGGAGCCAAGTTTAACATGTATAGAATGAACGCTAAGTCAAGATAAACCGTCACTAGTTTATTGGTGTGAAAATAAAATTGAAATTAAATTTCTATTTATTATGATTATTATTTTTCATATAGAAATGTTTGTGAGTTTTAACACTAGAACTACCAGCCGGTCAATATGACCTATTTTTACCAACCGGCCAAAATGACCGGAAGGCTTGTGCTTGTAAAGTACCTATTAAATATAATTCAATTAATTGTAGAATTGTAAAAAAATAATGAGTTAGGTTTTACATAAAAGTCTTGTGAAGAGTTTTTGAAACCGGTCATATTGACCGGCTGGTAGTTCTAGTGTTAATATCGAATCTAATGTTTACATTTCAAGCAATTCGAATTAGAATAGCGCGTACGCCACAACTGATCTGTAACTTAGTTGCGAATTTTGCACTTTTCGTTGTCGAGCAGTGTATGCGGGCATTAACAATATGTACTTTCTCGAGTTTAAGAAACCACTGAGCAAATTTAAACGTGTATTAAAAAAAGAGAATTTCATTTTGCTGTGGGATACATTTCTGATACGTACCACATGGCTCGCGTTCGAGGAACTAATTGGTTGTTCTTCAGTTGTTGAGTTTTCGACCAATAACATATTTTACACCTTAGGGGCCATACATTCATTACGTCACACATTAAGAGGGGGGAGGGGGTGATATTACATTTCAAAACATAATATATCCAAGTATTAAAACATTGTTTGTGTATTAACATTGTTAATATTTTCTAAGTGTACAATTTCAAAATATGTGACGTCACAGTAAGTTTGGGGGGGGGGGGGGGGTCTCACAAATGTGACCAGCTGTGACAAGGACGGTGACAAAATTCCAGTGACGTAATTTATGGATGCCCCCTTATGTGATATACTTACATGTTTTGATATTCACAAAGGATATGCTCTCCCTATCTCTACTCGTAGACAGATAAATCGCTCTGATCGCTTTGCTACATCGTTATGTTAACAAGAAAGAGATAGAAGATTGTCTATTCCTAGTAACTGGGATTTTAGATGAACAAATGATGTTTTTTTCGTATCGCTTTTGTTTCTGTTGTACCTGAGATCATGGGCGTGGCCACAGAGGGGCTCTGACCTAATCAACCCTAAAACTTAATTATCTAGGTATTAACTACGATACTTAATATCCGTAAGAAAGATAGAAATAAATCAATATGATTCCGAACAGCTGAAACTATAGCCAGTTGGAAACTATAGAAAAAATTTTTTTTTTAGAATAAAAAGTGTCCTATGTTACTTCTAGTACCTACAAAAATATGTGTACAAAGTTTAATGATGATCGGTTAAGTAGTTGTTGCGTGAAGCTTAGCATATGACCACAATCGTTTTCACTATGCCGGCTTGAGGAGACAAATATGCTCCGTTAAATTAATAGAACAAAGTTTTCTTTTTATGTTTAACTTTTGAACTGTTTATTGCACATAAATGGTACACGGGCGAGCTTTAGTTTTACAATAATTTATCAAACAATTAATAGCTAATTTCTGCAATCTCCTTCCAGATTTGTCTGCAAACGAATCGTACGTTTTTTCAACGAGTCTAATAGAAGAGAACGATTTTCTAAGCAATTTCCTCGAGTCCTACTTGATCTTGAGCAGTGCAATTTCGCAACTGTAATTGATCTTTTGAAGTCTCCCTTTATATAAGAAATTCACTTTTTGCAGATAAAACTATTGGTACAAAGACATATGAAAACATTTTATTAAATTATATAGGTATGTATATATATATATATATATTACCTATATATTAATAAAAATAATATAAACTTAGGAAATTGCAGAATTATTAGTATTATGGAAACTTACCAATATACTACATAATTTTACACCTCCACTAGTGCAAGTTTTAGTAAGAAAACTTATTTCATTTCCTATTACGTTTTTGTTTGAGAGAAGTCGCAAAGCACACTCTGTAAAATCGCTTATATGAAACCTATTCTATTTATAATTGGATCGGATTGAAATCGAGTTCTTTTTTTTTGGAGTAATCCTAATTTTAAAACAGTATATATAATCATTATAATTTTTTCATTGATATATTATTTTTGCATAAGAATCAAACTTTACATCACAGAGACTATCACAGTAAGCTTTTTCAAGTACAATTTTCACAAAGGAAACTTCGGAAACATTTTTACTAAAATAAAAATTCAAATAAAAGCAACTTTACTCAATATATTTTAATAAAAAAAACAGTGAGATAAATTAACGACACCCCCCCTTCTTCCTCCCCCAGATTCACACCATAAAATGTTATAAATATTAACAATATTGTCGGCACAACTCGGAAATATTCGTTATTCGGCGAAAGCAATAAATAGCGGACCAACGTTTAGAAACGACATGTACTTGAAATATAGTAGGATTGCACCTTATGCGTTTTCAATACTGAGAAATTGCAATTTATTTTTCACAAACTACAATCTCTCGTCCCTAGTGATATCACATTTGCTTCAGTTGAAGCGTTATTCAACTGTCTTCAAGCTAATTCAAAATTAGATCGAGAAATATTTTCTTAGACTTCACTTAGAATTCATTATAAGAATCAGACATCGTGAATATATCTAGTACATGGGCGTAGCCAGCCATGAGCTCAGGGTGGGACAGCAGTCTAAAATAATATGTAACTATCAAATTATTTACCCTGGTTAATTTTTTTTGTGTCGAGTGTGAACTTTCTTACGGATATTAAGTATTGTAGTTAGTACCTAGATAATTAAGTTTTTTAGGTTTGACAAGCGCCCCACCCTGCCCCACCGTGGCTACGCCTATGTCTACATATGTATAAAGTAACTTATTACCGAACTTCAGTATCACAGACAAAATCGTTTTAAAAGCGGGCTTTGGAAATAACTAAAAATGTTACACTTGTTTAAGTTAAATTTTCAAATTTATTTTTGATTAGAAAATTAATTCCATTTAATCTAACTTTGTTTTATTATAGCACTTAATACTTATTATTATTATTAATACTGCATTCCGCCTTTTATCGCAACCGATATGCCAGCTTAGTGAGGTTCATCTTCATTCCTTTTCCTACAATTTAGGTGATTAAGTTGAACGTTATGAGCTGAAAATACGGATTAATAGTTGTTAGTAGAACCCAATCTCATGATCAGTTTTTTAGTCGGTGTAATATCAGGCACAATGATGAATCATCATTCATAATCATCATCATCTAAAAAAAACTTCACTTAAAAAAATCACAATAAAAGCAATATATAAATAAAGATAGTAATCTGTTTAAATTTAATTAAAATATTTTCCATTTGTTAACGAAAAGAAAATTGGTCGTAAAAGTGAATTTATATCTTAAATTGCACTAAAGCCCTCACATTTGCATGAAAAATTAACATTTCAGTGTACTCTGAAAGCGTATTACATTGTTAATTTTAAACAAGACATATAGCCTCTCTGCCTTGAATAAAATTACCCCTAACTAAAAAGGTTATAACGTTCTTTGAAACTATATATATTCGGATGTGTTCAGATAGTAACTTGCAAGAGTGTAAAACTAAAAACGTCTGATTAAAAAAAATATGTTTGAAATAAGAAAAGATAACAGATAATAACAGGGGGATATTGCATATTTTCAATTTTAAATATTTTTTTCTCATATTTCATTTGTTTCATATATATATATTTATATATATATATATTGTTATATTTATATTATATTTATTTATAAGGATAGTACGCGTGTAAGTGGAATAATAAGAATAATATGAAAAAATATTCTCAAAGAAATTATGTTGTAAGTGAAGCAATGGCGGAGAAAATCTTCACTTTCTGGGCCACTGGGGAAGGAAATGCTCAGAGATGCTCAACATTTTATCCCCTTTTTCTTAAAAATATGAATTTGCTCTGTAGACGGTTGAATAGGCAAATTTTGTTCGCGCTTACAGCCCTTTGTAGGAACTCCGAACGGTCTCGCATTTATTCGAACATGATATTATGACCTCTATCAAAATTTTTCTTTTTTTATATTTGAAATTATTCTCAAACGTGATTTAACTATAAATCGGATTAAATAACCGAATTAAACGTAGAAAATAATTTAAAGTTTTTTAAATTATTGTATTATAGATATGTATGAATGTCTTATCTGTCAATTTTGTTACTTGAAAAAAAAATACATATTGAAAACATACATAAGTCCCGGGTTCGATATCCGTGGGCTTATCACGAATTTTAGTCAGGCTTTCGAACCGAGTTCGCTTCAAGCGATTTGTATGGAAATTTGAGCAGCGCCACCGCGTGCGGATTTGGAACTACAATATTTTTGATACTTTTTGTTAATTTTCGAACATCTTGATCTTTCGTTCATTTGATAGATTGCTGGTGTTCGTTAGTCGTTAGTAAAAATTCATGATCCCGATTGCTAACGGACCCGTTTTACTTGTGACAGCTCGATTCGAAAGCCAGACTAAATTCGTGATAAGCCCACCGGTCGAAAAAATAGTTCCTTATTTATTTCGATTTTAATCCAAAATTTTGAAGACCCATCACTGTCTTTTAATTTGTTCAATAATATTCGTCAATAACATATTTGGTATTGTAGCAGTTGAAAAAAACGGGTCAAAAATTCAATATCAAATTAGCTATATCATGAATAACATTTTTAAGTAGTACCTCTATAAGGGGAAAATGAGAGGCATTTAAGAGGCTTCGAGGCATAATATTTGGCGTTCTTTTCCTCTCTTAATGAAATCCTCTTGTCCGACAGAAGATTTAAAGAGTGGTTAAGTGGAGTTGCATGTTCTTAAAAGATCTCTGTAATTTATATCAATGTTTATTGTTTAATATTTTTTAGACTGATATCTGTGGTCGCAACCCGCTTAATATTTAAGTTTGTTTAGTTTATTTGGTCTCTTTCATTTAAATAGTGCGTGAAAGAGACGCAGGAAAATTAAACAGATTTAAAATTTGAAGTCTATTAGTATTCGACCTTATCAATAACAGATAAGTATTTGTAAAAAGGAAAAATAAATAATAAAGTGGCCCAACCATTGTCTGGTTTATCAATCTACCTACCAAAAAATTTACACAAACCTAACCTAACATAATAGTTTTAAATTATCTTACCTAACTTAAACTCCAAATAGGTCTGTCACCTCAGTAGCGTTTATCTTCGACATCGGCTTTTATAGCTGTTACAGAGAAGTTATTGCAAGCAGTAATCGTATCGTTCAGTTTGCAGGCTTCCATGTTAATTCTGAAACTTGGAATAATAACGATCATCATACTATCTGTCAACTTTTACATTTATTTAAATTTAGAACGGTTAATTATTCCTAATTTAAATTATGTTTGAAGTTTATTTTTTGTTTTATAAGTTCTTTTGTTTTATTTTTTTTAAAAATTGTTTGTTAATGTATAGTTGTAGTAACAATTTATATAATATGTACGCTGTGAAGATATCTTTTTTAAATAAGGAATTAAGTCTATTTTTATTGTTTGTATAGTATTTTATTAAAATGTTTTATTTATTGAAGTTCTCTAATGAATTTATTATTTATAATTGTATAATAAATTCAAAATGTAAAGCATGTTCTTTAAAATTCCTTCTATTAAATAAATAAAATATGGTTTATACGCGATACAAAATGTTGTGAAAAAATTAATTTTCACGAAGGTACTCAATTTAATGAATTGAAAGGAAGGATCCTATAATTTTTATTGGCAAATATTTTACTTCGAATAAAATTCAAGAAGGGGAATGATTTTATTAGGTATTTATTTGTAAAAAAATAATTCCTTAATAAGCATGACAAGAATTCGTTATAATGTCGTTCAGCTTTATAAATATTTTAATTTAATATAATTAAAAGGACCAGTCGATACGCAATGTAAGCGAAAATATAAAATAAAGTTGACATAGCAACAACTAAAGGAAATTATTTAAAATTATTTTGCTTATAATTCCGGCTACAACATTCAATAACTTGTCTCGACTCGTTTCGCCACTTCACGTGGCATCATCAGGATACGTGTGGTCGCTTCGGCTTCGCTTCGACGTATCCTGATGATGCCACGTGAAGTGGCGAAACGCATCGAGACAAATTATTGAATATTGTAGCGGGAATTATAAGCAAAATAATTTCCTTTAATATGGATTTCCGCAAAGTAACGCCTGAAACAACCAATTATAGCAACAGCTGTATTTGAGTACCAACATCATGTATCTTACATTATACATATATATATATACCTATATAGTATATATGACTGAGTATCATAACATTAAAAAAATGTTTGACCTTTAAATACAGCCACTCATAACCCTTGTTAAAATAAAAATAGATTTTTACCGCAAATCTAGTCCGTATATAAAAAATATACTTTACCCTTAAGGTCCTTTTTCGATAAAACGGTAACTTAAAGTGGAGCAACAAAAGGGGCTTGTTGACCAAAACGCCTACCACTGGACCTTTCAAAACGATCTTCAGTAGTGATGCGCTGAGTTAATATATGTATTGAAGAAACTCGATTAATTGATTACTATTAAATTGATTAAATATCATTGAATATGTAATTCGATTCCAATTCGAAACAAATTATTAAATGAAATGAAAATCGTTTATTAGCATAGGCACTAAAGGCGTGCACTTGCTCATCGTTAGACTCTACTGTGACTTCGGAAAGGCGTATGACGAGAAGAATACCACAAGAAACTCGTCAAATTTAAAAAGTAGATATTTAGTTCTGGTCTAGACGTTATACTATGTTTGGGTAGTCCTAGTGCTGATACAGGCTGTCCTAGTTAGGGGTAAGGACTTGGTATAGATTTTGTTTTTAAACACTGTTCTATGGTCCATGAATAGGAATAAATGCTGTAATAAATAAACGTTATTGCGATACTATTAGTTGATCGTAAAAGGTGATTACGTCACTTCATTAGTAGAACTTTCTGAAGAGTAAATTCGCAACACTATTCCAAACAATACAATACCCAAAAGGCGAATGTAATACTTGCAAGGTCTATACTAAACTATGCTGTTTACGATGGGAATAAGAATTTGCAAACATTTCTTATTGGGAACAAGTGGGATTTCGTTTAAACGTAAGCAGCATATCATATAACTAGAACGTTTATGTAATTGGAAACTTTTATCGCTGGAACAAACCTTCTTTGTAAATATAAAATATAAACAAACAAAACTTCTTTAAATAAAAGTATTTAAATTAAATAAAGTAAAAAATTGCTAATTTTGACTTATTATATTAAGAGCGCCATCTATTAAGGAGTAGCGGAAATGCAACAGAAATTATTTGTGATTACAATACCTGATTAAACGACTATTATTATTAAATTTTCTAGCTGGTACATACTTCAGCTATATCGGTTTCTCTTATATTTCATTTTAAGAATTAGGAAAGACTACTGATTACAAGTTCAAGAATACAAAAATACATAATATATAAATATAAAACAAACATAAACTTATAATCCTATTAAAGTCGAACAGAAAATACATATATAGAAAGAAGAAATATAAAAAACAATAAATCATTAAAACAATAGTTATCTTAATGCTAGTTCCTTGATGGCTGAACGACTCTGCGTTAAAATATTAAATTCATCCGAGATGTCGTTGTAATACGATCACATGCGGCGTAGCAGATTATTTCTTGACACGTTATTCGAATCAAACGGCATATGAAACAATCGATTCCTTCGCTATGAACGTTGGGATACATGAAATTTAACTTGTCCAAGTATATTACATTGAGCAACTAAATACTTACATTAGTACCGATCCTAGTATAAATATATGAATGTGAAATGAAACGAAAATCGTTTATTAGTATAGGCGCTAAATACAAGAAACTCGCCAATCTAAGCCTGTACATAAAATAATTAGGGAACAAAAAAAAAACTGAATTTTAATTCAGAAAAAGTAAATAACAATTCATATCGCATAATTCGCAATAATGCATAATTAAAATTAGATCAGATCCACGGTGTAACCACACATGTATCAGCCCACAATAATATGAAAAATAGAATAGATAATATAGATATATTTAATCACTTTAATTTATTAAAACTAAGTCATACGTATTTCAATTAAAACGCAAAACGGTACGACGTCGAAGTTCAAAGCGCAGTAGCCTAACTAAAACCTATGTGATCGATAGCAGTTTCCCGAAACTACTCGAAATGGCTTCACCACTAATGACTATATTTATGGTCCAACTAGTATTCAAGTTGGAAATTAATACGTCACTTGTTCAAGCACCAATCATCGCCGTTCCTAATTAAGTGCTACAATGAACTTCTGTTGATAATTCATTTAGGTTTCGGTTACTTAAGAATATAATGAAAAATCATATGAATAATCATAATAATAATTAATGCTATTTATCATTAAGTTTAAAACAAATAAAATTATTAATTCTAAGTTTTATTACGTCTTAATATGATAATTTAATCTAAATATATATAACTCAAAGGTGACTGACTGACATAGTGACCTATCAACGCACAGCCCAAACCACTGGACGGATAGGGCTGAAATTTGGCATGCAAGTAGATGTTATGACGTAGGCATCCGCTAAGAAAGGATTTTGATCAATTCTGCCCCCAAGGGGATAAAATAGGGGATGAAAGTTCGTATGAAACTTTGTCAATTTTAATCCGATAGGGCTGAGACTTTGCATGCATTGAATTGAGGTTAGGTGTCATTTTTATAGTTAGATGCCACTTTGTTACAGAAGTGTGATAGGTATTGTCTGTTAACTGAAATATGAAACATCTTCATTATTACGCAGACGTAGTTGCGGGCAACAGCTAGTAAGTATATAAAATAACAATAAATGAAACGAAATCATTAAAATTATAATTTGACAATACAAATGAAAATCATATGAATAGCTTTTCATAATTAATTAATATAATATCTAATGTTATTCTTATTAATTATATTTCATTTTGAAATGTCGTAATAAATTAAAAATTATTAAGAGTCAGTTAACTCCGATATGTATAATATATATAAGCTATAAATATGAAACTGACAGATGTACGCGTGTGGTGTATACCAGCCATTCTCAAAGTGTGTTCCGCGGGACCCTAGGGCTAAATTACTGCAAAAAATACCTACCAAAGGGAGATTACAGGGCTACATCTAAATATTACGTAATATTACATTGCAATATGATTATTCATAAATACATATAAATCAGTTTTTTATAATTATATTAAGGCTTTTTCCTTCGCCAAAAAGTTTGAGAACCGCTGGTGTATACAATACAATGCGTACATTACATGTCGTATGTGGTCTTACCTTTAAATTACAAAAAAAGTCACTTAATTTATTTTCAAACATCGTAACTAAAATATATGTGTGGCGACATCTAGTAACAAATATTCGAACTAAACTAACAATTATAAATATTTGTCATTAAAATACATAGATGGCGTTGCCGTATATTACAGCTGAAACTGAAATCTGAAAATACTGAATCTGAAAGAGGCTTATAAATATGGTTTATTGATATGAAGGCTGTTGTTCGAATACTCGACGTTTACAGAATTGTCTTCATTTGACATCTGAAACCATTTAATAAAGGAAGGTATTGTCGCATTAATTCAATAATAATCGAAAGCTTAATACATTTTATTTAATACAATAGAAGCTAAAAGCAGTTTTTATTCGTAATATAGTGATGTTTTTTTGTTATTAGCAAAAAGTCCAATTTATCATTTTGTCCGTCTGTCAGTACGTAAGAAACACAATGCTCGGTCGATGTTGTTAATTATGTTAGAACAGACAAAAGACTAAAATAATATTGAGGTGTAACCATATAGCTTAGGGCGTGACCTACAACAAAAGTGACCTATACATC
Organism: Tineola bisselliella; assembly: GCA_028551675.1. Taxonomy (NCBI): domain Eukaryota; kingdom Metazoa; phylum Arthropoda; class Insecta; order Lepidoptera; family Tineidae; genus Tineola; species Tineola bisselliella. The sequence continues at coordinate 58,192 of JAPWLS010001519.1, read as the reverse complement.
TATTTATAATCGCAATTTATGCTATTTATTTGTTAATATTAAAAGGTCGTAAGTAGTGTTACTGATCCCTACTACTTCATACTTAACATGTAACACGACATATACTGTTATACTTTAGAGCAGTGTTTCCCAACCTTTTTTGTGCCGTGCCTTAGCCATACCTTAGCCTTTCTAAAATTATTATGCCCTCCTTATGTAACCAAACACCCAGTTGACACTTTGGTCTCGTCAAGCGAAATTATACCTAATAATTATTTACCGCAATTATTTAGAAATTTGTTTTTTTTTCCGTTAAATTTAGCACCGAAATCTAGCTTTGCAATTAAATGACCCGGAGCGAAAGGGTTATACTCGTGTCGAGTCTATTTTCGAATTGCCCCCTTTAACCCCACGGCCCCTGGGTCCCACGTTGGGAAACACTGCTTTAGAATATAGTCCATCTGTCCAATATTCAGTTAGCATGACCGTACCAATACATCTTTAACAGCAAACCCAGGTATTATTAATACAATTTTTATATAATACAGCTTGTTTATAAATAAAGATTATAAACTTTATTATACCACTATATCATATATAAATAGGGAGCAGTAATAATAAACGTTAACCTATCTGAAAAATTTAAGCTAATTTTTAATTAAATAAACTTAAAAACGTCGCAATAACGAAACTACAGCTTAAAGCCAAAACAGCTAAGTACTATTTATCCGAAGCAACAAACTAAAATACTATTTATTTCAACAATTAATTAAATTTCAAACCCACATATATTTTGTTACGACTGTAAAAGTTTAAGACAGAATGTAAACAATTTTAAATGTTATTCTATTAAATAATTAAGCAATAAACACCTTTAGTGCTTCGTAAATAGTGAATTAAATCGCGTGTTTGTTTGTAATGTGTAACTGGATGTGATGTAAATTGAAATTTTAAATTTTATATCAGAAAAACCTTTTAGTCTGTAATAGGTGCTTCTCCACGAGCGGTGATCACTCTCACTTAGTGTCGGGGAACACGGAACGTTATTCATAGTGTTATTAAAGTATATTTTAATATTTATATATAATTATTTAACAAATTATAAATAATAGGTTTTAAAACAAGGAATAGGCAAGAAAGCGCCCATAATAGCCTTAATTTTATTTAAAAGTTAGAAGCTGGTAGAAGACTACCTTATTATACAGGCTATGATTGGTGAGTTTCTTGTGATTTCTCGTCATATACCTTTCGGAAATAAAGATTATTGATTTTGATTTTTGTTCCATACTACGTCTGACCTGTACTGTACGACCGATTACCGATTCAATTAGCCTAATAAACTCACTAGAAAATACTTTGTATTGGAAAGGTAACTATGGTTAGAAATACAAAAGGGAAAGGTTGAAGGTAGGTTGAAATATTATCAATAATAAAAAAACATTATTAACTTGTGAAAACTACTGTTCGCATACCTCTATACAAGAACTTATGATATTTAAAGGTTGGCTGGTAGAAAATACTACCTAGCATTAAGCCCGCCTTGTACTGATGTACTAAGTTTAAAATAAAAAATAAAAAAATAAAGCACGAATGAATGTGTGGGTGGAGGATTTTATTTAACACTAGAATTACTAACCGGTCAATATGACCGGTTTCAAAAATTCTTCACAAGACTTTTATATACAACCCTACTCGTTATTTTTTGTAAACGATTCTATTATTTACAATCAATTTATTGAATTTTATTTAATACTTTGCACGCACAAGTTATCCGGTCATTTTGACCGGTTGGTAAAAATAGGTCATATTGACCGGCCCGTAGTTCTAGTGTTAAAAATAATATATACCTATAGGTGTTGATAATAACATAAAAATACAATTAAATTATACTAAGATAATAACAGGAAGTGAGGAAAAAAGTAAATTTATAAAATGATATATTTACTGAAAAACAAGAGAGAAACGATTTCATGAGGAAAATTAAAATAAAATGTAACAAACATCCTTTCGTTTTAAACGGCTTATGCAACGGAAAATGCCTACCGGGGATATAATTCCACCAAATTACAGAAGATAAAGTAATGTTTTCTGCGTTATTTCCCAACGAATGTTTTATTACTGAGGAATTTCGCGAAAGATTATTTTTATACTTCACGTTCCTTTTTTTTCTATTTTAATAAAGTGCTAATAAAATTGAAGCTTTTTATGTCTTTTGACTGAATTTCTAAGAAATTGTTTATTTATTTTTATTATGATAAATATTAAATTTAAAAACAAATGATTCATTATTGAAAATAACATTCCGATATACATATACGTACATTTTTGTTTTACCACACTATTACATATGCGTAGTTTTGAAGTGTGAAATGTGTGTTGCATTTTAAACAGCGCCATCTATGAAGAAGTAGCATAGTTATCACTTATTATGCAATCTCCTATATAATAATAATTAACAATAATGAAATAAACGAACACAACCATTGTAACTTCCTTACATATCTGACTCTCTGATTTCGTAATTTTACAACGTAATAATAATAGAAAACCTTAAAATAACATTGTAAATAATAATAAACACGTTATTTTTGTAAATCAATATTCAATTCTTGTGTTAATGGAATTATTATTGTGGAGTGAAAAAAAAGTGGTTTCATTTCATACCAGCCGAGTCGAAGATAATTTAATATAGGACCTTGTATGGCGCGTGTTTTGAAACCGCAGTTATTTATCAACAAAATCCATCTGTCGCGTGGATTATTGAAATGGAGTTATAATCTGAGTAAAGCTGATCAGATTGAGCGTGCCCCTCGACATACATACGAGTGGATAATGTGAACAGAGGAGTCATGCAGATTTATTCTTTTGTTTTCTAGTTGTTGCTATCCATGAGGTTTCGTAATATATAATTATTAAGCGTAGCGATCACTTTTAGATTTCCTATTAAATTGAGACTTGAATTAGTTGGTTTATATCTCTATACATATAAGTTTAGAAGCAGGAATCGGCACAAGGCTTTCAAAATTCTTTGTTTAGGCTTAAACTGTGGTAATAATAATAATAATAATAATAATAAATTCTTTATTGTACCAAAAAAAAAATCACAATAGGCGAACTTAATGCCTTTAGGCATTTTCTGCCAGTTAACCTTTGGGAGATGTGAGCGGTGATGTTAATAGTACAGAAAAGTAAAATAATAAAATAAATACAAAATAATACACAAATAATTTTGATTTTAACTACTAACTAATAAAGTTTTATTCATAATGAACTAGGCCATCTGCAATCTTCTATTATATGTTGCGGTTACATTCAATATTTTGATTACACGCTAGCTATTCAATGAATGTGATGATAGTTATTATTAGCCTACCATACCGTGATGGGGTAGTACCACTTTCAGTATGTCCAAACAATGCAAGTTATCAAATTGGTAGTAGCTGTAAAAGGAGTGGACGCTATCAACTCTGGCGTTGTATATCCGTGTTCTAGGGTCGGCATAATAGAGGTGAGTGCTGGTGACTGCTATTATATGCTAGGCTAAATCTGGCAATGTGTAGGTGAGTACAACGACCAGAAGTGGCAGCGGACTATTACCAAGAACCAAGAAAGACTAAACTGTCAAAGCTTTAATACCACTATACCAAGTTTAATATGGGAATAGCCGCGGGTCATAGCTAGTATTACTATATACGTAATCGTGTTAAATGAATTTGAATTGTATTTTCTTATTAGATTTTTGCATATATAAAATAAACATTATGCCTTAGCGAACCATCGTTAAAATAAATAATACAATATATAATTTCATTTTGCATAACATCGACATTACTTATTTAGAGGTAAAATATTCTGGACGAAAATCCCTAAAAATATATTAATAAATTAAATTATCGCCGATTCAAAGGCGATTTGGAGCGTACCTTATCATAAAAAGGAGCTCGGGCTTAATAAGTAATTAAAATTTTCTTCGCTAAATACCTCGTCCGTATTTACGACTCCAATTCTGATTCTTAAATTAGGAGGCATATTCTTTTACAATTTTTAATAACGATTTCGATTAGATACATTTTCATTTTCTCTTTCTTAAATCGTTTTGATTTGAGAATTTTTAAAAGCCTTTTTCCAGTTTACTATTGCGCTTTGATTGGCTATAACAATATATTAATATTATTTAAAAACCTTTTTTTTTATTCATAAAACAAATAATAAATAAATTCGTTTTTTTTGTACCACAGACCATATACAGCTAATAATATAGGTATACATAATAATAAAATGAAAATCGTTTATTAGCATAGGCACTAAAGGCGTGCACTTGCTCATCGTTAGACTCTACCATGACTTCGGAAAGGCATATGACGAGAAGAATACCACAAGAAACTCGTCAATTCTAAAAATAAAAATATATGTCGATAATAATATAAACTTAATTCTACACCGTAGTACTTACCTAGATAGAGGTTGTAAGATGATACGACTCCAGAGACCTACTTAGGGACTCCCAACATATACATACATAGAACAACCAAGTATGTGTATAGAATAATCGACAAGGGGATTAAGAATGAGTCTTGTGCGTGTTAAAAGTTAAGATTTTGACCTTTAGTTGCAATTTGACCCGTGCTTTAAGTTAAATATAATTTTTGTAAATGTTTTAGTTCTATAATTTTTACACATGTATTTAGCTAAGATTTGAACAGTGGGCTTATCACGAATTTTAGTCTGGTTTTTGAACCGACTTTGCTTCAAGCGATTTGTATGGAAATTTGAATTTGAATATTTTAGATACTTTTTGTTAATTTTCGAACGTCTCTATCTTTCGTTCATTTGATAGATTGCTGGTGCTCGTTAGTCGTTAGTAAAAATTCATGATCCCGATTGCTAACGGGTCCGTTTTACTTGTGACAGCTCGATTCGAAAGCCAGACTAAATTCGTGATAAGCCCACAGGTCTAAATTGTGAGGTCGGATATGAAGTAACACCCTTTGGGACGAAATGAGATGAGACAACGATGTCAAGGCCATTCCTATAAAGAATATGTAGGAGTGTTGTATTTGGAATAACCTTGATTGCAAGTTACATAATGTACCTTAAGCCGAGTCTCCTGCGCTTGTTTTTTCGAAACATTACACAAAAACATCGAAACATTGGGGCGTAGCCATACACATTTTTGTATTTGTACACAATGTTTCGATGTTTTTGTGTAATGTTTCGAAAAAACACGCGCAGGAGACGCGGCTTTATAGTTAATTATACTTCAGTGGTTATGGTTTACAATGACTCATGTTAGTATCACGATAATATTGGCTACTATATCTGTTTCATAATTATTAATTAATACGCTAAATTAAAAAAATAATAAATAATAATATTCGTCATGTATCTTATTGTGTTCTATTTAAAAATTCAGTGTACATTTAGTTCAGAAGTATTTTAGAATTGATATTGAGGACGACTTCACTACTCGCTCATAGGTGGCGCTATTTAGAATGTAACACGCATCGTATATTTATAAAAAAATACAGTAATGTCTAAGGTTATTCGAGAACATTAATTAACTATTTCAGACTCATAAGGTCTTTTAAATACCTAAAGTTATGTATGAATATAGAGAATAGACATATATGTAGAGCAAGTAAGTATAAGAAACAATTTTTTTTTTAATTGAAATTAAAGTGAAAAGTGTCAGAAACTGGGTCAGTGTCAATAACTGGGTCTTTTACCTTATAGGAAAGCTCAATAAATCGTTGTTGTCGTCGAAATTAACTAGTAACCTAACCTAACAGTACTAAGTTAACTCAGCAAAAACTAAAATAACATATAAAACGTAAATTTATTAATTATAAAAAGAAAATTGCAATTTTCAAATAGGTCACTGGATAAGTTAAAAATTTGCTTATTAACTGAACAAGCTTGGCTCTAACGAAACCGAGTAGACTTGAAATGTACAACGAAGTTCGCCTTAATTACTTCTTTAAGCTACACTGTGGAGATTATGATTTTTAAATATTCATTCGTGTTGATTACTTTGACGCCAATATTTATAAAAAAACATAAATAATATATGTCGTTGTTCTTAATCAAAAAGTTTATTTAGATTTGATCTATACGATAAAGCTTTACTTCAAATATTATATATATAGAGGCATTTTTATTTATTTATTTGGAGGCTTCTTTCTGTAGAGAAATATCAACCTCATAGTGGCATATCTAATTCTACTAAACTGAAAATTAATGTAGAGGGAGCCACTGATGAACCAACTTACAAGAATCTATCTAATTTAATATAAGAATCTATTTTTTATATATATGTATGTTTAGTGTTATAATATATTTTAAAATAATAATAAATATTTTAGAATTATGAGAGTCGGAAGTGTGGAACTTCCACAGCGCGTCTTAGAACAAAAGCCGCCCTATTTCCGGAGTAGCTTAGAGCATTGCCCGTAAATACAATCTTAAGAAATTTGTTTGCTTTAAAAAAGGTGTCTGGCGCTTCAAGGGAGCATTTGAGACCAACAAAGGAAAAAATAAAGCTACTGGAGAGATGATTAATTAAAATTATTTGTTACATAATTGTAATTTGTGTTCAAGATGTTTTATTTTTTTAAGAAACAACGTAAACATTTTTTTCTAATGTTATTTATGATTCACTTAATATCTTTATCATATTTTTATTTTTAAATTTTTATTCAAGTTCTTTTGTTTTGATAAAATGAAGTCATATGTGACATTTTAGTAAATACCTATGTAAATAATATAGTAAAGGTTAACTGGCAGAAAATGCCTGAAGGTATTAAGTTCGCCTTTTGCAATTTTGTGGTACAATAAAGAATTTATTATTATTATTATTAATAATAATAAATATACTAGAGATTGTAAATGAAAAAAAAAGTGTTCAAACCACAAAATTTTGTTCATAGACTAATGCGAAACTAGATAGGACATTTATATTATATTAAAATAATTTAAAAAATAAAACAATCAATTACTCTTTGTTAATAACAAACAGTGGTATCTCTTCTCTGGTTTTCTTAATTCAATAAAGATTTTGTATTTTAAAAAAGAATGTAACTCTGTATAGATAACATTTTGAAATTGGTAACAAAACATTTTTACAATTACTAAACTTTAATTATTACAAAGTTTCACCAAAACAATGTCGCGGCAGTTTCTTAATTGCTTTATAGAACATTAAGCACGCGGATGTGAATTGGGCCAGTATTAGGAATGCCACTAATCCCAGTTTAAAATATATTTTAAAAATACGGCGTAATATAAGAAAAAAACATTTTTAATGATTTTTATATTATACCTAATATTTCGAAAATGCAGATTAAAATTTAATTAAATTACGCTGACGAATAATATTTTATATTTTATTATTATATATTATTATATTACAAAACTTCTTCCTTATTAATGGCCTTAGATATCTAATGAAGACAATTCTGCCAATGTCGAGTATTCGAGCAAAAACCCAATAAGAAATTACAAAATTTTAATTCACACATAAACCCTCATGTCAAAAAAACACTTACAAAACTTTGTTGGTACAAATATTTACTTTGACATTGGCAAATTATTGTAATGTCATAAATAAGATAAAAAAAGAAAATAAATGCAAGCGTTAGTTTAAATATGGCAGACAGCGAAAGAGACCATTGACGTCAATTTTAATTCAATATATCTTGTCAGAGTTGCAATCAAACATTTATACGTAGATACATAAATAACTATATATGTACATACCTACTTAATAAATATTTACAATGAATTTGCCGAATTCCAGTAAATCATCGCAATTTTAGCTAAAATAAATACAAATTCAATTATGAAATACCGCGCTTTTTCATTTAACGAGTATATATTTATAGAAACAGCGTTTGCAGTTAATAAAATTAATTAAAACACGCGTTGAAATTTTGCGAATGGTTGGTACGTGAGATCCCGTTGTTTGTACAGGTTAACTGACGTTGTGACATTGTATTAGGGAACTTGCGCCCTTTTATATTAAGGGGTTAACGTTCTCTGGGTCCTTAATTACCGTACACATTGGACACGGGCGTGCGTAAATAGTATTTATTGCATTTATAATTAATGTAACTTCCATACTACATAGACATACATAGATACAAGATAAACGTACTCAGAAAGACATGTCGAACAAAATCTGTACGGTAACCTGTAATAATAAATTTTCATCAAAACCGACCTGTCAACAAGGCAATTAATTACATTTAATTGTAGTATTTCCTTTCCAGATTTACAATGTAACCCAATTTTAGTATGTTTATATTATACTTAGTAATACTAGTAAATAATGGTTTCACAATTCGTTATTCACAATAAAATAGCAAACAAATTAAAATTATATTTAGAATTCGGTGTATTAAATGTCAAAGTGACGATTAAAAATGACAAAATTATTGACAACACGATGTGTTTATTAAACATTTTAAAATAAGACACAAACATTTAAAATTCGAATAAAATATGTAATTTTTATACGAAAAGGAAGAAATAATATAGGTAGTATCCAGTTTTAGATTTTTATGTAATTATTTAATTCGTTCGAAATTGTGCAAATTTAAAAGAACGAGGCAAAGTGATTTATTACAATTATATATAAAAGCAGGGAATTAGTTTGGAGTCGACTTATCAACCAAGCAATTACCAAAACTGAAAAAATCAAATAAACAACGAAGATGAACTAATAAAGTTTATTCCCAATACACAATACTCATTAAACAAAATCATAACAGAACAATGCCTGGGCGCGGCGTTTACTTTACGAAACCCCAATTATATAACGCGGCTTAACAGTACAATACAAACAGGTCAAAAGTACACGATGTTATTAGATTATCTAAAACAGTAACCACAATGCTGACGTCGGAGCTCGGACAGGAGTTAATGAGCTCCGTGGTCAGTTTCGAACTCATTGCTAATCTTCCACGATTCAGACGGTTCCGCTGAGTTTTCAGTTCATTGCTGCGTGTTTACCCTATATTTTAGTAACACCGTTTCGATAACGAGTAATGAAGACACATATTTTTTTAATAATAAGAAATGATTTAATGGTTTTGTTCATTTTCTTCTGATAATAAACACAATAGTATGCCGCATTTTCTTAATTTTAATTATGGAGGAGGTGGGTCAAATTATAATAGGGGCATATTGATAAAACCCGTACTAGAATCCCCAATAAAAAGTATCAAAAGACGTCAATGTACAGCGTTCTTTATAAGCAATCACATATAACTCGACCTATTTATGTAGTACATTCACGTGGTACAAGGTCGTTATATTTCAACGAGAACATAGAATAGGCACGACTATGGCTGTTATGAGGGTTGGGGTTTAGTAAGAAATGTTGTATCTAACGTTTCAAATAAATCTGACTTTTTGCCGCTGAGGTTTTCACTTTTAACCTTTTTTTTGAGGTCACAAATGACGGGTTATCCCCGTTTCGTGTTACGTCCCATAATTGGGTTTGCAATAGTTTTTACGTTATTTTTCTTTCTTGTTATTATGCGACCTAAATAATAATAGGTGGATAGTTTTTATAGTAGCCTTGCTATATGACTACACTACACCTGGCTTTAAAGTCTATGTCAGCTTCAGTCAACTTCATGGGCGTTTAAAAATGACGGGAAGAACGGGATCATCAGGCTACCTATCACTTTTTAATTAGAGTAGTAAGGTAAGTAAGAGTGTTACCTTTCATGAAAGATTCCTCTTAGCTTCCATTATAAAATTTTATATTGATTTAATTGATTAGTTATTTCGTATAAATTTTTCAATGATATTAGACAATTGTGTGCTTCAATTGTTTCATACTCTATATTGTAATCAAGATTTGTTTGGATGTTATGTTTTGCTATTTCCTGTGGACTTAATATGGTAGACAATCAGTTCTAATTTTGAAATTCAAATTTAATTACAATGAAATAAAATAATGATTAGGCATAATTATTTAAAATTAAGATAACAAGAGAAAAACGGAAGTTCTGCATCATTTCGGTGTATAAAAAACAAATCACAATGATTGTGCCATTCTTATCTCTTTCTTTTAAATGATGATGTAAAGTTATGAATTTATGCGAGTCCCAAGACGTCGCGTCGGAGCAATTTTCCTTTCAAACATTTTCGTCCAAATGGAAGGCTTTAAACATATTTTTTAGAAGTGAAACTTCTTTATCGAGGTATGAGAGAAATTTGCCGTCACATTTTTCTGTTACGCGTCACATTTTTCTGTTACGCGCCATATAAGTCATACTTTTTTTCTAGAGAGCATCTATTTATACACAACCTGTGTTTCATATACAGCTTGTGTGTAAATGAGACGTCAAGATTTTAATCAAATTTCTAGAGGCCTACTCTAAGTAAATCATTGATTTGGTAAATAAAGGGTTTGGTTAAATTATGATTTCATATCTGATTGATGGATACAGTATTTGTTTTACATTTTTGAATATAATTATGTCGATGAATACGATTGAATTTAATTTCATGAGCTCTGGGTAGACCCCCCAACACTGAGGTAAGTATAAATGAAGAAATAAATATTTAAACACAAATGAATTTAACATAGTGTGTAAAAAGCCTAATATTTGAAAATATTGTAAATGTCGTCATATTTCAAAAGGACTTTCCTGTACCTCCTTGACCGAAATAGTGAGGGAATTTAGTTTCGTATACTTTGAAAGTTATTAGGGGATTTAATTCTGTACAAAACCTTCGGTGGTTTGGCTTTATTTAATGTTATTATTTTCAAAAGATATTCGAGGTAATCTATTGTACATGATGTCTAAACTTAATGTTTATTTTTGATCTTATGATATGTAGTATGTATGTATGATATATAATTAAATTTTTAAATATAGTATATATATACTTTTGTTTAGTCTACTTTTTGTGTGGTTATTGTTCTTTTTCGTCTTCTATTAATGGCCTCAGATGAATAATAAATACAATTTTGCCAATGTATTTGACAACCCAATAAGAAATCCCATATTTTAATACCTTCGTTACATTTTGTTTTAAATATTGTAGTTATAGTTAGTTGCATTTATTGTTTTCAAATTTAATAATAAAATATATATTTCATTCATTTTTATTCAGGAAATCAGTAACATAACCGTCGTAGTAACCAACGCATACAAAAATAACGCCTTTAAATATCCGATCCAAATTTTCTTTTGTAATATATTACGTTGTGTTAAACTAATCGATTGTGTGAAGCATTAGCAGATAAGGTGAAGGGAAGCTGCTTATCATCCTCTTGGGAATTTAGGTCACATTTTAGGTAACCTTTCAGTCGCGACCTTGTTCAGTGACAATGCAGGACTTGCACAATAGTCGGTTAGGGTTGTCACTCACATAACATTTATTTATAAATATCCTCTTTATTACGTATTTTCTGAGTTTCCATAAGTATATCGTCAGTTGCATATTAATTATTTTGACCAATTGTTTTATTATACTCGTATTATTTCCAAGAAAAACGATTTTCTCAATAATTTCTGTGGTACTCAATACAACAACGAAGAATCTACACAAACAAACTATGCACAATAACAACTTTAAATCGTTCTGTTGTAATAATTAGATTTTATAGATACGAGACATAGATAGAACGCGTCTATTTAATGTTATATTATAAATGTCATATTATTATTAAAAACTATATATTTGTATCCAATCTGGTTATTATATATCCTTGTTGTTTTGTATTGCTATTTGCTACGCATAGGATAGAGTCAGGATTTTAAAGGTATATGCATTCATTATTAATATTGTATTATTTTACTTATTTTTCGCAACAATTAATACAAAAATAAACAAAAGAAAACTTACTCATTTAAAAAAAAAAAATTAAAAATAAAATATCTTTCTCCTTAATACTGTACGAATATATGGTACTTCATAAAATCGTTACGTTATAAGGTCAAAAGCAAATGCGTACATTTAGGTATATCTACTTAATTAAAACTTTATTCGTGCCTTTGTAACATAAATACTATGTCATTCTAAATAGTTCTAAAATAACTTGACAATTTGCAATTTTGATCAGTAAATAATGAGGGCTTCTATCCCTTTATTCAGGGTCTTTTTAAGGGGATAGTTAATTTCATGATTTATTATGTGTTTTATTATAATCTGTTATATTATATTATATTATATTATATTATATTATATTATATTATATTATATTATATTATATTATATTATATTATATTATATTATATTATATTATATTATATTATATTATATTATATTATATTATATTATATTATATTATATTATATTATATTATATTATATTATTCGATTGCCTGATCTGAGTCGAGTCCCCTTCGCTATATTAGCTTGATGAGATATTTGTACTACGTAATTAGGTCATTTAACATAAATATAAATAATAGGAAGTGAGTGGCTGACAGTGAACGATAGCCCTAAATGTTTGACCTTTCAAATGAATATGCTTTAGTTAAAGGTGACCCTACTCAACGTTGTTTCTGGAATGTTGACTTCTCACCTCAACTGGGCCATATTTCAGTCAATGTAGGTATTACCTAGGACTTGTCATTTGTACATTTATATTGGTTGGGTGTGTATGTGACTTGAATAAAAATAATTATTTATTTACTTAACTTATTTGTAGGACATCACTATGACAATTGATAGTGGTGATGGGACATCACTATTGCGCTTGGAAAATGGCGTCGCCTAGATGAGCTGGTCTTGAGTGTATAATAAACTAATGTGACATTATTCTCAGCCTATTGCTGCAGAACTAATTTTATTTGAAATGAAATGCGTGTGCTTGCTCATCGTTAGACTCTATGTTACAATAGCTTTTGAAAGACGTAAGCGAGAGTAAGGCGAGAAGAAGACCACAAGAAACTCGTCAAATATAAACAAAAATAATGATTTACTACGTATAAAATATGACCGCGGCGTGCCAAAAACCAGTCATAATTGTTATAACTAGGTGCTCTATAATTTTCAATAACATTCAATCAGCTATAACTTCACTAAAAGCGTAATATCTATCATGAGCCTGACGTATTGTGATTGGTGGATTTTTGGCAAGACAAGAAGAAACAAAATTTGATTGGAACGTAATATTGTGGAGTTGTAACCACGTTTTAACAAAGTCAGTCTGTAGCATTTGAAAATGGTTTTAAGTAACTTATCTTTTGCTTATTTATGCAACTATAAAGTACTGGAATTTTGTATTTGTTAAAAGAGCATATTTATTTGCATTCTTAATTTGAAATTTTTCATATTTTTTTTATTTACCAACGTATGTTTGACGGAGTACTAGAAAATAAAATGTCATATTTTATTTTTAGACTAAACAAATACTGTTGTTCAGTATATCTTTGTTAAAATTCCTAAATAAAATAAATAGTAATATATTTGTATGCGAAATGAAGAACAAAATGAACAGTCAGAGAAGGATTTCCCTCGCAAAAGTGTTGCTTACAATCTGATTTCCCTAAAGCAAACTTCGTTACCGTATAATGAACTAGAAATAAGTTTATGACACGAGGAAAACGGCAAAGTTTTATGTCGTTTTGAATTCATTTGTTCTTTACTCAAAGTTCTTTTGGGTGAATATTTTAGTCTAATCGGCGGCTATCTTCTGTTTTGGCAATTTACACAAAGATCACAGACGAGCTTCTACTTCATTTAATTATACAAAGATGATCCTATTTTGTGTACTGACTTTATATTCATGGATGATGGATGGAGTAGGTAAGACGACTATATAAAACATATTGCAAATAATCAATAAAAAACTAACCTAATAAAGGAATGGTTTCTTCTCCACATTTTTGTGCCTGTTCTGAATAAGTGAAAGCACATCTCATATGCTATGTTTCAACCGAGTTATTGATCTGCGAATTTGATTGGTCGTTCACCCGTATTTGTGTTTTAACAGCCAATGAAATTGAGTCATTATCACAGTATAGCTCATTATCCTTTGTAATAATGAAAGTGCTGTTTTTTGTTTGTACATTTCTCGGTTTATCTTTTAAATTCCGCCTGAATAAGCGTGACAAACATGACGTGGCGTTTAATTAAAAAATAATAACAGTAACTGTTTGTTATCCTTAGTCCTCTTATACGTTATTACGTACAATATTTTACCTTTTTCGATTAAATATTTTGGCTAGTGGCAAATAAATTCGGTCTATGTATCGCATGTTATCGTTCTAAAAGATCTATACAAAACCTGAATTTATTTGTGTATAAATTTACCTATGTAGGTATAAATACCAGAATGCAGTGTATTTCAAATAGTTCAGTTAAGTGAATTTACATACATAAACTATTGACCATGTCCTATTAATTCCTTTTGTTGTCCTAGTATTAGAGAATAGTCCGGTTTCATGAGATATATCAGATATATTATTAACTAGCTTTTACCCGCGGCTTCGTTCGCATTTAAGTCATTAAATAAGTATCAGAGATCATTTCAATATGATTCAAACAGCTGAAACAATAGTCAGTTGGAAACTATAGTAAAAAAATATTTTTTAATAAAAAGTTTCTATGTTACTTCTAGTACCTCTAAAAATATGTGTACAAAGTTTCATAATGATCGGTTACGTAAAACGTAACAAACAAACTCACATTCACATTTATAATATTAGTAGGGATAATGTACGGAATATATACTTGTATATATGACATAGAAACAAGTGACACATTTTCAAAGACAAATTCCTCTTTAGCGAAATTATTTAATTAAGCGCGTAATTTATAATCTTCTTATTGAGTTTTGGTTTCATGGGATGACGCGCGAGCACCACTTGAAATGGCTTCATTATAATTTCTTGAAATTAAATTGAATTTTGTGACGTAATATTTGTTTTCTTTTTATTTATTAATTCATTTTCATATGAGACTTACGCATATCGAATCATTTAATATTAAAAAATAATAACAAATAAAATAGTTTGTTAGTAAAGAAATTTGGTACATAAAAATAGCAAGGGCCTCCAATACTAGGTTCGAAAACCTAGGGAACCTCACTTACTGAACTAGATGTATGATAGAAAGATGATAGAGATTGAAATATAATATATAAACAAAACTGTTAAAATATAAAAAATATTAGAATATTGTAAAACAATTATAACACTGTTAAAAGAAGATAAAAAACAAGATGGCCTACCCCGCTCACTACTCTCGAAAAAAACCAGTGTTGCCATTTGTAAAAATTGTTGTAGTGTTACAATGTATATATAAACACCAGAATATAATACCGAAATATAGAAATTCCGCCGTTGAATCTACTGTGGGCTTATCACGAATTTAGTCTGGCTTTCGAATCGAGCTGTCACAAGTAAAACGGTTCCGTTAGCAATCGAGATCATGAATTTTTACTAACGACTAACGAGCACCAGCAATCTATCAAATGAACTAAAGATCGAGACGTTCGAAAATTTACAAAAAGTATCTAAATTATTGTAGTTCCAAATCCGCACGCGGTGGCGTTACTCAAATTTCCATACAAATCGCTTGAAGCGAACTCGGTTCGAAAGCCAGACTAAAATTCGTGATAAGCCCACTGTACAGATTTTCCGTTATTCCAGTGACGAAATATGAGCCGGAATAGTGAGAGTTAGTTTTAAAAATTCAACTTTAAACTTTGTTTTAAATTTTTAATTGGCTTTAGGCGAACGTAAAAAACGGCAGTATTAATTTAAAAGGTAACAGATATAGCGCGTCGCTTTTTTATCATTTCACAGTAACTAACGTAACCCGTTTCTTTAATGCTAAAGCCTTGTTAGCGACCTTAAATCGGCTTTAGCGCATTAAATAACTTTCATACTAGTTCACCACCTTCAAATGCAACTAACACTCGCCAAGCTGTTTAAGCTGGACTAATAGGCATCATCAGTCCATGCTAAAAAAGGTAAGGTGTAGATTAAAAATGTCGTTGAAATTATTTTTTTACAAAGCGTCAGAAAGCGTAGTTCAGGCTAATCCGCCGATGAAAGCGAAAGCGGCAGAAACGTCAAAATGATGAGTATCTAAGCTGTTTGTTTGTCCCTTGTCAACAGGTATTATTTGTGGTCTATATATACTTGTGAAATTGTATGATGGGGACAACTATTGATGACACTTGTTATAGCGTTAATTAATATTTGTTTTTCGAATAATTTTTAATTTAAAACACATATTAATTAATAACGCATTTTATACTTTAAATAAAGCTGTGACATGGGATTAAAATAATAAAATTAAACGCGATAATAAACCACAATTAATTAATTAGGCTACATATTAACAAAAATCTAGTTGTTTAAATTTCCAAAAACAAAGCTCCTAATATTATATAAATCAGCTATTCTCAAAGTGTGTTCCGAGGAAACCCTAGGGCTAAAATACTGCAAAAAATACCTACCAAAGGGAGATTATAAGGTTACATCTAAATATTACGTATTATTACATTGCGATATGATTATTCATAAATACCTATACTTAAATCAGTTTTTTATAATTGTATTAAGGCTTTTTCCTTCGCCTTGTTTTCATTGTGTCTGCTATCAAAAAGTCAGCCATTGAACAGTCAAATACTCGAAAGGACATTCGTTGAAATTTATATAAACATAATACAGAATTCTCTGTTTGTTCAGCGTTCAGTCGAGCTTTAAGTTGTTTGCGTTGCGAGCAAAATTTTCGCTCAACATTACGTTTAATACTAATTTGACGGAATCACTTTAAAAAACAAATGAATTTGATTCTCTTGTCCTTACAATGCCTGTTTTCATAAGTATATGTGTATTTTAAACCATACAATAATGATACTAATACAATTTAACACATAAGAAACAAATTTAGAGCAATCGGTGTTCTAATCACTAAAAGTATTTTTTTCTACATAACCAATTGTTATAGCAGAAACAGTGTTAGTATCAGACTCTATTTTATAATTAAGATATATAAAACATAAATATAAGTAAACTAAATACATAATTAACATACATATATATAATTTTAATATATGCAAATATTATTTAGAAGGAGATAGGTATAATGACTTATAATATCTAAATTCAAATCTTTAATACTACATGTTCTTATATCTATTTATTTATATAAGCACAGTCACTAGCATGGTCTAGTATAGTATAGTATAATATAACAAATAAATAGATACTAATTATGTATAAATTTAATACGAATGTAGGCAATAAATAACAAAAAAAATAATCAATTATCTCATCCAAGTTTGGAGTAGGAAAACTGAAAATTGCTACATTTCCAATTAAAAGTTTATTTAAAAACTCCCAAGCAGCCCTCAGTTCATGCTGAGAACACAATTTGTGTTACACAAATTATACTAATTTTGTACCGTTTTACGTAATAACACTGCCAAATTTTATAAAACATAGGTTTTTATTCTTGTCTTACTATTTACCCACTGCTTTAAGCAGAAAGAGACAACCATATAATTATTCGAGCACCAATTGTTTGTGGGAATTACTGACTCTTTTTGAAGCAATAATTAATAACTTTGAATGAAGAAGAAAAACTCATTTTGCTTTCCAATAATCGAGATTTAATTTTAAAACATTCAAAAGAATCAATGAATTCATTTTGGATTAATATTAGATGCGATTATCCAATTCTAGCAAAAAAAGCTTTAAACATATTATTACAACTTTCCATATCTTATTTGCATGGGCGTAGCCAGCCATGGGCTCAGGGTGGGGCAGCAGTCTAAAATAATGCGTAACCAGCAAACTATACCCACGGTCTTACCCCGGTTAATCTTTTTGTGTCGACTGACGACTGTCAAGTGTGAACTTTCTTACAAATATTAAGTATTGTAGTTAGTACCTAGATAATTAAGTTTTTTAGCTTCGATCAGGTACCTTACAGGTCAGAGCGCTTGCCCCACCTTGGCTACGCCCATGCTTATTTGTGTGAATTCGGATTTTTAGCATCAACCAATATTAAAACTAAAAAAGGTCAAGATTGTTAAATGTAGAAAACGATATAAGAATAGCATTGTCATTTTTACGACCAAACATAAATGAAATTATCAAAAAACATCTCAAATTTCGCATTAAAAGTAAGTAAACTTGTAATTAATCCCCTAATAAACGTACTGTTTGTTACTTTTGTAGTACATACTATTTTATTTCGCATATTTAAAACTATATAACTTTAATTGTCTGGAAAAAGGTTGGGAATCACTGGTCTGTACTCTTAAAAGGAAAGTGTTTGAAAAAATAAACTGTACCACTCTTATTCTATTTGAACTTTTTGATTTATATTACATTAATTCGTTATTTACATTGTTTTGTAGACATTATAATAACGGTGTGAGATCCTGATAATTTATATATATAGGTATATACACCCTTATATAAACTTCTAATCAAAATTATGTTAACCCTCGTTATCTCGTGATCTATCTAAATTGGAGTTCGCGTTACAACCAAGAGTCAACTTAATATTTGAAAATTTCAACAATGTGTTTCTTCTATCTAAGCTACGTAACTAAATTTCTACTTAGATAAACATGTACTATAAATGTTGTTAAGATATTCGGATTGTATTTAATTTTTAATAATATGCAAGTTCGTCTACGAATCGTACTGTGAAATTATTTATACTATGATAAAATAAATAACAAAAAAAACCCATTAACATTTTGTGTAAGAACTAATAATTCATTTTTTAAATTAAAAAATAAATAGTTTATTAATAAATAATTTTAGTACATAAAAATAGCAAGGGCACCTGTACTAGGTTCGAAAACCTGTGCTACTGGGTACCCTAGTTACTGAACTAGATGTATGATAGAAAGATAATAGAGATAGAAATATAATATATAAACAAAACTGTTAGAATATAAAGAAATATCAGAATAAATACATACATACAAATCAAATTCGCTCCCAAAATTCCCTATAAACTGCTCAGTCTGATTGTAGGAAATTGGCTCATAACTAATAATATATTTAATTTGTTCAGCTTTAGTTAAAATGTGTTATAGTTACTATATTTTAAAAAACGAATCCACCTAATACAGAGTCTTAAAACTGTCAATACATTGTAATTGTATCGTTTTAAACAAATATACACGAATCTCTATTTTTCACTTGGATTTCTTCACCCCACACGCCTATTTACGATCTCCATTGTTCTATACTCTACAATGAGTCTCATTAGAGAGGTTTTACACCGGTTTGTATTACCTACCAGTCACGTGGACTGTAGCCTTCATTAGCTGCAACGTCGATTCGGGTGGTGTTATGTTACATATACTGCGCGATTATTGAATGAAACAATATATTTCGTTTCGTTCTGCTATTCTGTCTCTTGCAGTCAAATGTCTACACTCTGTGATGAACAACTAAATTAAGTTAAATGAAGTAGTTTATTAGCACATGAATTAAAGGCGTGCGCTTGCTCATCGTTCGACTCTACAATGGCTTCGAATTGGCTCAAAAACTACTGGATCGATTTCAAAAATTCTTTCACCATTTGAATGCTACATTATCACTGATCAATATAGGCTATATAAATTATAGGAAAAAAATAAGGATCCTTACTAAAACTACAATAACTCCGGAGAATCCGAGAGGGCATGCATCGTTGAAATATGAAACATTTTTAAACTTCATAGTAGATTGTTTCTTCATTCAAGTCGGGAGTAATTAAACCGCTAAACGCCAATCTTATGTAATGTATACGAAACGCATTAACGCTTTATTGTTCTAACGAGTTGTTTTGCATTTTATGCAGATATGTACATTTTAGCATTACATCCACCTATACTCTACGCAGTTAACTATTTATTTATGTATATGGAGTAAGGATTAGGTATTTAATTCTGCTAAAGCTTACGCCTGAATTAAACGATATTGTGGTTTTATAAATAATCAAGAGTTATGAAATTAAAAGGATTATCTTTGAATATATTTTTAAACAGATTTAGTTCACAGCCATTGTATTTGCGGCAAACCAGGCTAATCTTGCGAAACATCGGATTAAAATAATCAATAATAAACACGAAAATAAGCCGTAAAAAGTCTTTTTAATCTGTTAACCTCACATATTTTATTCTCTCTGCCAATGTCGAGTATTCAATTAACAACCCAAGAATAAATTATAAAATATCAATTTGCACATGAATAATCATGTTAAAAACAAATGAATCCGAGAAAATTAATTCTAATAAATGTAAATAGTTTATTAAAGTGAAACTTTCGGTCCACGTGATGCTCGCCTTGATTTCTAAGTTTCTGAAAGTAGACATCTTAGGTGGGTCGTGTAAATTTTGTTCAGGAACATGAATTCTTTCAGGATCTGAAAAATCTTTTGTTAAGCAAATTTAGCTTTATTTGACCAATTTATGTAAAGTTGTAAATAGTAGATCATTTTTCGAAAAATGATGTCATAAAAAAGTTTCACTTCTTACGTGTGTATACACTGTACACTAAAGCCGAGTCTCCTGCGCGTGTTTTCTCGAAACATTAGACAAAAACATCGAGACATTGGGGCGTGGCCATACACATTTTTGTATTCGTACACAATGTTTTTGTTTTCCGTGGTCGACGGAAAGCAAAAACATTGTGTATGGCCACGCCCCAATGTTTTAATGTTTTTGTGTAATGTTTCGAAGAAACACGCGCAGGAGACGCGGCTTAATACACACACATTGTTATAATAATATTATTATTTTTCTCTTTTACTTTTAGTAAATGGGCTCCAATAGAGCGCTTTTACTCGTCAATACATATACAAATATAAATATAAATGAAATAAATTTATTAATTTGATTTAGTTGCTGTATACTGGCATTGTCCACTTACATACTAATGTCATAATAATATATAATAAACCTTACTATGATGTAGAAGAATAGCTGCTGTATAGGGGCATTGTCATCCTATTGTATACCTAAGGGTAAACATAAAATGACATAGATTATGTTCTGATTATGTATTTAAATTTATTGTGCCATCAAAAATCTTCATAACTATAAAGGGATATTTAATTGAATTTAATATTAAGCAGTTTTACAATCAGCATGTGTTAGAAATGTCTTATTCTAGCCTTCCTTAGACTCTGACATTAATCGTTAATTCTGCAAAACGAGCAATTTCTGCATTAACGGAATTATGGTTTAATATGCTACCGGGACTGCAGTCCGAACGTTTAAGCGTTATTTAAATTATTGTAACAGACGGTGAACGTATAATTAGGTTATCTATGATTATAATTAAAAAGCAACGTGACTGAGCTGGTGTAGACTTGTTCAAGATTTACCCAAATAATATGAATTAGGCCAGGGGTCGGCAAACCGCGGCTCTTGCTATAGGATTTTCTGGCTCTTCTTACAACTCACTGAAGCAAATTAGACTTTCATTATACATTGTAGTATATAATCTAAATATATAAAACTCAAAGGTGACTGACTGACATAGTGATCTATCAACGCACAGCCCAAACCACTGGACGGATCGGGCTGAAATTTGGCATGCAGGTAGATGTTATGACGTAGGCATCCGCTAAGAAAGGATTTTGATCAATTCTACCCCCAAGGGAATAAAATAGGGGATGTAAGTTTGTATAAATCTTATTAGATTTATTTCATTCATTATTACGCAGACGTCGTTGCGGGCAACAGCTAGTAGTATATATAATAGTATTTAATAAAGTTCATGTTGCGGCTCTCTGAAGGCATGGGAAAATCTACAAACTTGATATTCGGCTCATCTGGTTGATAAGTCTGCCGACCCCTGAATTAGGCGTATGTATAGATAGATAACCGCAAAGGATGAACGTTAACCTATCTATTGCTACAGTTATAGATAGTGGAGATCTCTAACGAATCTCATTGTCATTCAGAGACAATTCAGTTGGATAATTAATACAGTATTTGCTTAATCGTTTCGATTGTTTGAGGCAACGTCTCTCGCAGCGGGGAATTATTTCAATTGATACGCTGTTTAAAGTTTTAAATATTTTATTAGTTTTAAGTTTGGTTTTCATTTAAAGTTTATTATTAATTGTATGTTTACTGTTTAGAATAGGTGTTTGTTGAATTAATTAAATATAGTAGCGCGTAAATAGTCAGATCGCATTAAAACGCAAGCAAAAAAAGCTGTGTAAGCTGAAATAGCTGCTGAACTAATAAATACGGGGTGGGTCGCGGGAACCTCCCATATTTCAAAAGGCTGGTAAAAGAAGACTGAGATATGAAAAATGAAGTTATCCCGCACACGCCATGGTATATGGAATAGTACACTTTAGCAACTAACAAACATGGTTCCATAAACCGTATGCGTTAGTTACGTGAGAAATTCCCCCGCATGCAAAAAAAATATTAACCTGTTAACCGAGCGGGACGTATAAATACGTCGAACGTAAACAATGTCAAATTTTGTTTTTTTCTATTGCATTTCCTTAAATATAGGTATATTTCATAGTTTTTCATTTATTTTAAGTATAAATAAAAAAAATAGTAATATAAATGACGGTCTACGGGTGTGACGTTTTGACACGTCCTAGTGGAAGAATGCGCACCCGTTCTGTGTTACCTAATTAGAAAGGAAGCTCCCCGGTTAACAGGTTAATAAGAAAAATGGGGGAAAAAAGAATTTATATTTATTTATTTATATTCACCCTTCAGCGTGGCATTAATCTAAAATATTGCATACTAGTATTATTGAAATTTATGAAGGGGGAAGTTCCAGGAAGTTATGCATATTGTATTTGATGGGCGACAGTGATTGGTTACGTTGATTTAAAATTCGAATGATGAAATATTTTTGTTGGTAAATAGGAAAAATTGCTTTCAGGTGTTTCATGTAATAATAATAATAACTCTTTATTGCACACATTAAGAGAAAATAAAAAACAGCGACCTTATCACTGAGTAGTAATCTCTACCAAGCAACCAACCTTAAGGTAGTAAATCGCGAATTATCATTTAATTGGGGGTTTAGGGTGCAAAAAAAAACAAAATAAAATAATATATACAAATGAATACAAATAATGAATGAATGTATTTTTGTTTCTTTTTTGCTTTAATTGTAAATAGTTTTGTAATGTAAGTGCATGCTGTGTCCACTGTGCATAGGGCCTACAATATGATTGTTATAATGCTTAGTACGATGTTAATTCCAAGTCTAATTGTAGAGCCCTGTTTGTGGACCCAATAAATAAATAAATAAATAAAATAATAAAGATATTACAAAAGTATACACACATATAAATACATACATATACCTACTACTAAAATAAGAATAAATGTAGTGGCTTTAACATAAATATAACGCAGTGGTTAGTCTGTGTGACATCTGTGTTATCTTTATTCTAGTACCTAAATATATAACCGCCAGTAATAGTTTATGTTATAATGAGTTGTATGTTTAAATATATTAATTATTTTATTTAAAATTATTATCGATAATTACAACACTAGTGGACAATGTGACGTTTACCGTCCCTTATAATAATTTCTTTTTTATGGCTTCAAATATCTATTAAAGACAATTCTACCATTGTATTCGGGCAGCAACCCAATAAGAGAAATTATGAAATTTTAATTCACACGTAAACCTTCACATCAAAAAAAAACGCTTATGTATGTTTATATTGTTAATTATTAGTTTTTTTTTAATTAATCAACTTACTACTGCATTTATTTTTAGTTCGAAATTTCGACGACTTTGCAGCCCTTGTGTTTTAAATCACGTTCTAATATCACTATTGAGTTTTTTAATTAAAATTTTCTAAATTAACATATAGCTTTGAAAACATGTACGATTCTTATTCGAAATATTTGCTTATTTAAATTATATGTAAACAATATCGTATTTTGTAACACAATACATATTAGTAAAATGCATAATCATTTTGATGTCAAGTTTCAAAACACTTACTTAAATTATATTGCCCAAATTTTGCTTCTAAGAAAAATACTCTACGCCGCGCGTTTTCAACTTCATACGCTATAAAATAAATCTCAATTTCATTTCACAACACACCGTCCTAAATACGTTTTAGTATTACAATTCAGTTAAATAAGAAATAGAACGGAACCTTAAAATGAATCTTAAAAATGTACTATTAAGTATTAATTTATAGGGTGACATGGCAGAAGAGTGCCGTCGCAAGTCAGGGCCGAAAATTACATTTCAGCCGACGTCATTATTCGACCGTTATTTACAGAAAACTCGTAGTAATTTATCACTGAAATTAAAAGCGGAATGAGTGCTCAGTTTGGCTCTGCGCGTGTTATTTTATGTACCTGCTACAACTTATTCCTTGCTTCCTGACATATAGACGTTTATTAAAAACATTTTAATTCGGTTTTTAAACTCAAACTATGCTATTCTAAATGACATTTTTTACATATAGCGCTCATTTTGACGAGTTTCTTGTGATATTCTTCTCGCCATACGCCTTCCCGAAGTCACGATAGAGTCTAACGATGAGCAAGTGCACGCCTTTAGTGCCTATGCTAATAAACGATTTTCATTTCATTTCATTTCATCAATGCGAACCTATCGGTGACGTTGGAAATGCCCTGTACAAAACAAAACAGTTGAAATTTATGAAATAGCCGCATTTTCTATGTTAAAATCCACGCTCGGGGCGCTAGCTAATATGCCTATGTGGAAAGTGAGTATTAATTTTTTTAAAGCTTGGACATTATAGCTTGGACGTAGGTATATCCTAATATAATGACATGCCCCTATACAGTAGCTAATCTTCTACATCATAGTAGATTTATTATATATTATTATGACATTAGTATGTAAGTGGACAATGCCAGTATACAGCAGCTACATCAAATTGATAATTATTTTTAAAAAATCACTTATATTTGTATTTATTTTGACGGGTAAAAGCGCTGTATTGGGCCCCAATTACTAAAAGTAAATAAATAAAAAAGAATAAATATTATTAGTTTTTAAATAATAATTAAATGGAAAGAGGTACATATAGTTTAAATATATATCAGGTTGATAACCGGTGATGTTCATGCGAGCGTTATATGGGCCAACCCCATAGGGAAAGCTAAAGATTGTTGTACCGTGATATAAGGCTCATATGGTAACATATATTTTAATATGTATATTAAAACGCAATTGATAATATTTCATTTGTATATTGTTTTTGTACGGAAATTAAGAATAAAAATAATTAAGGATTAATCAAAATGACATAGATTTTTTTTATATATTATTCTCAATTTCTTCTCGTCATATGCCTTTCCGAAATCGCGGTAGATTCTAATCATAAACGCGAAAAGGGTTTATGCCAGGGGTGGCCAACCTGCGGCTCTTTGAAGGATTATTTGTGGCTCTCGTTAATGTACCCGAATTCCCTTTTCATTTTTGTGCTATTGTAATTAAAATTAAAAAAAAATATCGTCCCGCATGTGTTTCAAAATGTCTTTTAAATTACTAACAATAAATATCAAAGACTAAGTGCAACGTTTTTTAATACCTTTTAAATACGTTGCGTTCAAGGAACTTGGCCACCCCTGGTCTATGCAAAAAAAGATTTTCTGGTATATTTTTTTTTAATTGACGTATATACATACTATATTTCTACATTTTTTCATTCAAATGTTAGAAATATTTAACATAATAATTTTAAGGAAAATCTAACAAAAATATGTGATATAAAACCCCACCTCGAATGTTCAGTTTGTGCATTCATTCTGAACTAAATCGGTCAGGTGTTACTCGACAGTTTGTGCAGAAATTCTATGTTTTATTCACAGTAAAATATATCGTTTTTTTAGGTGTTAGAAAAAGATTTTTATTGTTTAACTAGCTGTACCTGTACCTACGCCAGCAACTAAAATAAATTTGAAGAAATTTAAAATTTGAATACGTTACACAAATATTTAATTAATTTTGAATAATTTTATTTATTTTGTTCATTTGACGACAATATTGTCTGTCATGAACTGTCACGGCAATGTATGAAATTTATTGGAATGACAGTGGCGCCATCTGTCGAAAATTGGTCGTACCAACTCAGAAACCTTCGTAAAGATCATCACATGATCAAATGCATAGTTTACGATTCTATAAAGGACGTACAGACAAACATTCATTTTAATATATATAGATTTTATTCTGTTTTCGCGGCTTGTACTACTACTTTGAAAAAAATTTTTTTATTATACAATTCATAATATAATGCCAAAAAAGTGTATAATATATTAAAATTGACACTTCATACAGAATTCATGCAAAACGATTTCCTCTGTAATTTAATCTCCTACTGCAAATAGAAGCTGGGGCCACTGTTACAGCTGAAATAATACTCCGCTTCATCATAAGGGCACTTTATAAAATTGTACACTCAACCAAATAATTTTATTAGGCGATTTTTTTTATATATTCGAGATTTGTTTTTCTTTAATGAAGTAAATATTACAACAAAACATGTTATGTTATTGTTGATATATTATACCAGATTAAAAACGACATAAAACGCCCAGATATATTGTATGTATAATTATCGTCCAACCCAGAACCTCGCTAATCATTCCATTATAAACTTTACCTATACGTTTAAAAATCTCTGATGTTGTTGAAATAAGAGTAAAGTTTTGATTTTATTAATAAAATGCGTTGGTTAGTGATTAATATTGTGATTGATATTGTGGGATTATAAGCAAAATAATTTTAAATATTTTCCTTTAATATTGTGATTGAGTGTACATACAATTGTATGCAATACCGGGGGACGCGTAGCCGCGGGATATGAAGAGCGACACAACGGAACGCCTCGTCGACTTCAACCGTATTCTGAAAATAATTAAATTGTAATTTCACAGGCCATAAGCACGCGCTCCGCCTTAAAGGGAAGAATCGTTTAGGGTAGAGGATCGACCTTGAGAAAATATGTGTCAGAGATTCCAACTGAAAATTAATCGAGATTTTATTTAGCCCTTTTTTGTCTGTAATTATTTTTACACGAACTCCTATCTGCCGAGTTTGTTTAGAACAGTGCGAGTACTTCGTCTGTATATTTAAAAGTTAGGAGATTAATTGTGACATCGATAGCGCGTGTTCATAAAAAAAGATTTTGAGCTAATTAAGTCACGGCTACGTTTAAAGAAACCTTATCATTGTGAATTCAATAATAAAATATTTTCTAATTTAATAGAAATAGTGTCATATTTTAAAGCATATCTGACAATGCCGCTCCCTAATAAGCCTTCGACGACAAAAGAATTTAATTTTATGCATGATCGGGTACTATAAAATTTGTAATTTGATTTCGCGATTTTCATATATTTTTATTAACTAAAATATATTAGTGCTCAGTGGGCTTATCACGAATTTAGTCTGGCTTTCGAATCGAGCTGTCACAAGTAAAACGGATCCGTTAACAATCGGGATTATCGGGAATTTTTACTAACGACTAACGAGCACCAGCAATCTATCAAATGAACGAAAGATCGAGATGTTCGAAAATTAACAAAAAGTATCTAAAATTTTGTAGTTCCAAATCCGCACGCGGTGGCGCTGCTCAAATTTCCATACAAATCGCTTGAAGAAAACTCGGTTCGAAAACCAGACTAAAATTCGTGATAAACCCACAGTAACGTCATCTATTCGAATATTATCATAGTATTTCATTTCACAGATGGATGACGCTACTGTTATTTAACTTCAGGTTGTTGTGAGCAAAACTGATATAATTTGTAAAATGAAATAATAAACGTACACATGGAAACATTCAGTTTCTATCGTGACGTGCTTGACATGCAATTTTGTTTATCACTTGGGTGTTGTTTGTTGATTTTCTCTTACAAGCCAGTTATAGTTTTATGAAGATGCCGACCTAACGTTTTGTTAAGGTTTGCTTAATATTCATTACTATAATACTAAAGATATATGTTTTCAGTGACATTCAATTAATATGAAACTTCACTAAGAACGTAATACCGACTACTGATATGACGTCATTGTGATTGGTGGATTTTTGACAGGACAAAAATAAACACTATTGCTTAGAATGCAATTACCAACAGTCATGATCATAAATAAGTATGCCTTATTACCTACTATTACTGCTTCTTCTATGACAATTGGTTATCTGGAAGAAATTACTTTCAGTGATAAGATCGCCAATTGCTCTAAATCTGTTTCCTATGAGTTAATTTGTATCAGCATTGTTATTATTATTTTTTTAAGCAATAAAGTATTTATTATTATTATTAATAATAATTTTCTTATTAATTCAAATGACTTACGTTGCAAAATATTCGCAGTCATCGTGATCGATACTCGTGGATGACACGAAGCATGTAGCGTGCAGTGAAGAAAATTAAATTGTGTATGGGTATAGTTAAATTTTGCTGGTCACAACATTTGATCCCTGAAGACATTCCTGACATGCAATATTGTAATTTAGCATTAGATACAGAATGCATTTGCATATTAGACCATTCCATCGTCACGTCCCAAAGCGAAACCATCCAATCTCTACTCATACATAATTCATTAATAATTTCAAACTTAAATCAACACCATTGCCAAATTCTCTTCAGTATTTTTCTCGTTTCTATATATTTTCAACGCGACTTTATTATAAAAAAAACAATACAATTTCACAACCATTTTAGCAATAATAAATTTAAGTACAGAATGCATGTAGAATAAAACTCGGTTACAGCAAGCGAAAGTACACTTTTGGCTTCAATTGGGGCGCAAACTGACTCAGTAAAGTAATCTAATTCAGTAAAATACGTCAGGTTGCTGCTCGTCAGCCGACAGGTTGTGATCCGCTAATTGTTAACATCATACCTTATTCAAGACATGCACTAGATCATTGTACCCGAATGTAATAGTCTCAAAAGAGCAATAGGAACTTCTTAAGATAACATAGAGGGTAGATATTATATTTATTCGAAGCTTTTGCGGGTAGCAGACTGGTTTGTATTATACGGGTAGTCTGAACATATATAGGATAAGATGTAGCGATTTTGGAGCTATGTTAGGAGGGGAGGGGTCAACAAAGTGTGAAAAGGGGAAGGGAGGGGTATTAAATTTCATAATATAATATATCCAAGTATTAAAACATTATTTTGTTAATTTTCAAATTCATGTAAAATTTTCTTCATAAAAAATATAGTGTTAGTCCTGTAAGTGAATTTATCTAGCCGTGTTTGGATATTGGAAGTAGCCAAGTATATTCATAACAAGCGCCTTGTCTACTTCGACTCCATGGAGCACACTCTAACTGGACATCGAACGGTATAGATGTCGTTTGCCTCTTGGATTGCTCTGTCTACAAAAACATTGATTTGAGATGTATTGTACTGAAATTTTAGTTTTAATTGTAGGTTATTACAATACAGTGTATACAGTGTATAAATCAAAGTGTGTATTGGACAATTTGTTTTTATAAACTATTTTCATTTGTTTATTTTGACTATTATTATTATTGATTTATTTACTTAAATGAATGTATTGTATTGTTCTATTAAGCAATAAATTTCTCAAACCACAGGTTTAATACGGTATTTTTTATTAATATTTAGACGGATAAATATGAATAAATCAATGCACCAGACATTAACACTAAAAGTCGGAAGCAATCAAGTCAAGTCAAAGATAATTATAAACTTTATGAATTCCAGAATGTGTTTTTGGCTTTTATAATTTTTTCTGTAGAAAGACGAATTTAAACGAACTCGTATTTCTAGTATTAAACCGTAAGTTTAGAGTAGTAGAGAATTTAAAACTCTTTTTACCTAATTAATTTTCCATACAATAAAGTGATTACATTAAGCCGCATTTGCATTTTGGTTGGATATGCAAAGCAGTTTACGGTCGAAAGCGACAGGTACTGTTTTGTGATAACATCCGCCGCATTTTTGTATTAAAAATGCAAACTATCGAATAACAACATACATATTTTATTGTAACGTAAAAGCATTGTACTGATAAACAATTTATTATTTTTTAGTATATCACGAAAAGTAGACGCACTAACCAAACAGTGTTGAGACCAATTTTGGTCAGAAAGAGAAGCACTGATATCACTATTTAAACGACTATATCTTGAATAGTAGTAATAGCAAAAGGTAGTATAATATGGTAGGGTAGGTATGTAAAAAATATGTCTTTCTCTCTTTATCACGCGTAAATCCTCTTATGATAGACAAAGTGGGAGAGTATTCATCATTTTCATGATTCTTATGGATCTGCCTAATAAATAAATAAAAATATATGAATGATGTCTTTATTTTCTTACAATGTTTTCAGGAACACATCAACTTCCCTGTGTATATGATTACATTAAATAAACTTGGTTTACTACTGAACTTAAGTAGGTCCTATATCAAAATTACAGATCTCTCCGCCTATGCAATGAAATCACGCAGAATTGCAGTAAGACATAAAGTAGATACGCCTGAAGTATTTTATCCATTCTGGCCAACCCCTGACTGCAAGTTCTCTGCAGTCGATGAACTATTGTTTCAATGTTTGTACATAACTGGCAGCAAATAGTTGAAAATTATAGTATTTTTAAATTACTTATTTTTATAACAATAGTTTAGCTAGTAGATAATGCTAAAAATATATTACAATTAGCTTTTACCCGCGGCTTCGCTCGCATTTGAGTCATTAAATAGAAATGAATCAATATGATTCCAAACAGCTGAAACTATAGTCAGTTGGAAACTATAGTAAAAAATAATTTTTTTTTAAATAAAAAGTATCCTATGTTGCTTCTAGTACCTCCAAAAATATGTGTACAAAGTTTCATGATGATCGGTTGAGTAGTTGTTGCGTGAAAACGTAACAAACAAACTCACATTCATATTTATAATATTAGTAGGAATTTTGTACTAATTTTTTGAATATCTATAAACTCGCTTTGATTTAAAATTATCACTTATTTAATATGCTCTCTCCTTTTGTACATGCACCAAATGAAACAGACATCGGTTATTGTATTGTACTTACTATTTATAACTTATTATTGGCATTATAAGTAAAAATATTTATTGATAATATAATTGTAACTAAAAAAGGCACCTTAATACATAGGCCGGGGCATATAGTGAACGTCGCCTGACGATGTCAAATTAGTATAGTTACCACGACCACCTAGATTCTAGATTACTGGGATATTTCTTTTGGTATACTCGAAAGTAATGTAGCTAAATCGGAATGGCATTCTGTCTGTCACTAACCGATGTTATTATCAAAATAAATAATACAATTTAGTCAAAAGCCAAATAAAAAGTTGTGCTACCGTGTGATTAACCTAAAAAGGACCAAAAAATGATAACAATGTGTGCTACATTCATCAATCATTATATCTCGATTTTACACTGAAAAAATATTTTGTCTTCATGAAAATAAATTACAACCGAAACTGGGTGTGACATGTTTTACCAATACACGTACAAAAATTCTCATTCCATCGTATAATGTGCAATTTTGAAATTACTCAATAATGATACATAATTTTTAGTATGATAACGCCTCAAATATATATCCTTACCTTATCTGGTGGGCATAGCGGAAAAGACTACGTTTCTAGATCATTTGCTTAGCTTCGCTCTGCTAACCTGATCATCAGACCAGCATGAGGGAAAGAGACTTCTGTCTTCATTACACTGTAGTAGCTGTTATCTTCACTCATGGAGTATAATATAGGCTCCAAATCCTCGACTGAATCATTCGGAAACGAAACTCTATACCAGTGTTTCCCAACCTTTTTTGTGCCATGCCCCACCTTAGCCTTTCTAAAATTCTTATGCCCCCCTTAGTAACTAAACACCCAGTTGATATTTTGGTCGCGTCAAGCGAAATTACCTAATAATTATTTATCGCAATTATTTAAAAATTTGCTGTTTTCGTTACATTTGGCACCGAAATCTAGCATTGCATTTAAATGGGCCGGAGCGAAAGGGTTAAACTCGTATCGAGTCCATTTTCGTATTGCCCCCCTTAACAATCAAATTGCCCCCCTGTGGGGTGTGGGCCCCACTTTGGGAAACACTGCTCTATACCGACATACACCAATATATAAACACAATGTATGTATATACAAAGCAAAAATACTAAAGAAATTACTCCATTTTATTAAACTCAATATAGTAGTTTCAAGAGAATTCAACAAACAACGCAATATCCGTACAAATACAGATATATACATATTTTAATAGAAATATTAAATTCTATTTTATCAAGTAAACTGGAAAGGAAATTTGTTGCATTAGTTTTATAAGTGACTTCGCCGCTACATTTTGCAGTGGAACCTCTTTCCCACTTAATCTTTCCCATTTTCCTTGAGCTCTGCCTGCACCACTTGAAAGACTACTGTTATTTTCTTTGTCTTAAAAGAGTGATCCTCACTTGACACATGATTTGTTTGCATATGCAACTCTACGTTTACATAATTATTAACATCTGTATGCTTTTCGCCCTTTCATACCCGTAATGGTGTTTAGATACATTGTCTAGACTAAAAATGAAATGAAATAACATAACTGGAACTATTATTTTCTCAATTTTTGTTGTTCTATTTTTTTAAAATAAATAAAAATATTATTTTTGTCTAAAAAATTTTGAAGAATCTACACAAACAAACTATGCACAATAACAACTTTAAATCGCTATCCTGTAAAATTGCTAATACATGTTAATTTGACCCGGCGATATATAATGTATATTAATTTGATGACTGGGGGTCTAGGAGGTAACGTTTTTTATGTATTTACTTTATTAATAAAAAAAACAAAAAACAATATATTATAATGACAATAAACATTATTGCAACCCTTCTCTTGGACTTTCTCTATCACTGTCAAAATTGGTAATAGGTACCAAAATATAGTTTGATGCAGCCCTCTTAGCTGTCATGGAGGAAGCCAAGACGTCTGTCTTGTGGTGAACAGAGCGCTACAACCGAAATGAGCGGTCGCCGGACCCTCGTCACGAAAACTAATTCACTTCCACGCGTTAACTTATAATTAATGTTACCATAAAATTGGGTTTTGTTTGAGACTTTTGTCGAACAATACATAATAGTAATTTATTTGTGTATATATTATATAGTATATACTATTATAAAAACATTAAAATTACACACAATATGAATAAATAAACAATATTTTCTCCTATTTTAACATACTCTGCTCTATTTATTTACAAGCGTCTGTTTTCCAAGAATCATAAAAATTAGTAAAAACAATTGTATAAAAGTAACGAAAAATGTGCGTTCAGAAATTAAAACATAAAATTGAATTTGAATTTTAAATTAAATACTTTTTTTTAAACATATATTTGTTAGTTCTAAAATTAAATTTAAACAGTAATACGATTAAATCGAAACGTCAATTGTTTTTAATTAGTTTCAGAACTTCAAATAAAAGTCCTAGCATTTATAAGAAATTGTAGTATGCCTAGTTTTACTACAGACAACGTTGACAAATCTAATAAGGTGACGAAGTACGCCCTAAAATATAGGACACCTAGGGAGACTAACCAACCCCGACCAGGAATAACTCGCCAGTACTTAACAAGTCCTTTTCAATAACTAGAGGAAAATTCAATTTTGGGTTCAATTTACTGGGATTTATTTCTTTTCATTAATATTTTGCTACCATGTAGCTATAGTTTTCTCTGAATTGTTGAATGTTTATATCTGAATTTAGTACTATAGGGTGTCCTAATTTGAGGTCAGGGCATTATATGTATGTTTATGTACTTATTAATATTATTCTTTATTACATCTTGTTGTTACGAACTTATGTTAGTGTATAATTACAACATAATATAGAAAATAAAGAAAGTTTTATTAGTGCCTACTTATTTTTATTTCATAAAATATTTGTAAATGTAGATATAAAGTAAAAACAAAAGAACCTCTATACTTTTATTTTTGACACTGAAAAATGGTCATGAAATGTCGTCCCCATTAATCACAATAGAGGAAAATTAGGTTAAAAGGTCGAACGTACTTTTAATTGATTGAAAATTCTATTTCGGTGAAACTTTTGAAATTCTATCCTGGATCCCGAATTAATGGTTCCGATTTTCATTTTAAAATGATCTATTCATTTGTTTTCAAATTTGTACAATTCATTAAAATATATTACTAATTAAAATTAAATGTTAATTCTTTTTATCAGTCAATTATAATGTGAAATATATATATATATAAATATATATATCACATATATCAAAATCACCCAAATCACATACGTAATTAACATACACAGCTAATTAACAAAAGTTGTACTCGCGATGTAAATAGAACGCTTTCAAAAACAGTAAAAGTACAAAATTAAATTAAAACTGCAACAACAAAAAGGTGTATACGTGCAAACGTCACCACTCATTTTATTATCTACACCCTGTGTTATACAAAAATGCCCACACTGTCATTCAGAAACAACGAGATGTCGAGCTAAGGTGACCATGATTTCGGGTATTTTATTAAGTACTTATTCATTTTTAAAAAAATGCATCATTATAATATGCAACAGATAAAATGCATTCTTACATAATTAAATATTAAAATTGATATGAATAAATATTATAAATGCACTAGAGAAGTAATACCCAAAAAAAGATGCATGTGACTTGCATAGCTTGTATAGGGCCTGTATATAATTTAAAGAATTTGAAATTAATTCAAACAATTTATTTCAAACCCACAAAACAACGTGACGTCACTACTTTGACGTGTAAAACTAATACATTGTTACTTAAGGTGCAGTATTTTGATTGAACAGAGATTATCAATTCAATCATGATTAATATCTATTCATTTTTTTGTATTGCATTGTATTGAAAGAATCAATAACTTTAATGTCTTCTATATACATAAATATATTAGTAATTATTTTTTAATAAATAAACTTGCATATAAACTGAAGCTATGGTGTGCCAATAACTTTTCCTCTCTGCATACCACTCTCGCCTTTTATGCATCCATAACACGAACGAAATACAATTTTAACTGTATTTGTTTAAAAGATAGATAAAGGTTACTTTCAACTATAAGAACACATGGGTTACATTTTATTGAAAGCTTTTACAAACAAAATATTTGTAAGCACATTCGAATTTCAATTTGAGTAGCTTTTACGTACTTGTGGAACTGATTCAAAATGTTTCAGTACCCATACCAAATGCAACTCGAACATTCAGTTCTGTTAACTTTAATATTGACAAAAGTTTTCAGTGAGTACCGCTGTAACTGGCTTAGTTGCATTTTGTTCAAGATTGTGAAACTCTATTTATGTTTATGGTAAACAAGTATATACATACTTACATGTAGACATGTATTATATATAAATTTATATAATTAAAGCTCATAAAACTATTACGTTCAACTGGTTACCTACTTACCTACCTGTTCAGTTTTGGTGAGCTAGGTGTAGTTTTTTTTGTAGTAATGAATTATTATATTTATTCACTACAAAAAAATTAATTACCTAATTGAAGTTACAAATCTCCCGAAAATATAATAAATCATATTATCACTACTCACAACACGAATAAACCACAAAATAGGGGTACAAAACATGTTGATAATTTTAACCTCCCCTTCTGCCCCGTCCCTCACATGTGACACTCCATTGCATTCATTGATTGCTCGCATTGAAGTGCGAATTAAGTGTACGCTAACTAGGACTTTCATTATGAAAATATCATATGAGTTAAATATCCCTACTATTATTATAAATGTGAATGTGAGTTTTTTGTTACATTTTCACGCAACAACTACTTAACCGATCATCATGAAACTTTGTACACATATTTTTGGAGGTACTAGAAGTAACATAGGATTCTTTTTATTAAAAAAAAAAATTATTTTATAACTATAGTTTCCAATTGACTATAGTAAAATATTGAGTATAGTTCTATTGAAATGATATCTGATACTTATTTAATGACTTAAATGCGAGCGAAGCCGCGGGTAAAAGCTAGTAGTATATAATGTAACGAAAGTTGTATTGTCTTTTGATATTCAAACCTTGAAAAGGTGGGTACGTTTTTATACTTATGAAATTAAATATTATAATAAATGTTCATTAATATTTGAATATTAACGCAATTATTTTTAATTATTTTAATCCGAAAGTGTAAAGAAAGAAAGTGAAAGCAACTATCGTGGTCTCTCTCTTTCTCGCCGAGTTTCCGTAGTGTGAAATATAAACAATAAAAAATAATGCAATAGATTTTTGTCTCCTATAAAAACAGTAGTATATCCTGCAGCATGTATATATGTATATAAAATAATCACATAACTATTTTGCTCAATTTTAAAGTTAGCACAGTAACTCAAAAATGTCTTTCTGAAACGTTGAAATGTGGACACATTGTGTTATAAGGAATCTCTGTGTTGATAGTATGTGTTCGCTGACGACACGGGAAATGTCAGGTAGAATAAAAGATAGAAGAAGTATCAAGTAAAAATATAAGTTAAGTTCTATTTAGTTTTAAAGTAAACAAAATACTCTACAAGCTGTGAAATCGTCGTATCTCGTTTGATACACAAAAATCAAAAACTGTATCGTCATATTTTTCAATGAACAGTGGCGGCCTTACCCATTGCGAGGCCCCGGGCGGCAGGTCTTTGCGAGGCCCTCTCTCCTTCGTGAAAAGTATGTGTGCGAAAGTAGATCCGGTTGTTTGGTTTAGGCATTTGTCATATTTGATAAGAAGTGCTAAAGTTATACAAATAAATAAAATTTATTTAATAAAAAAACAATAAAAAAAAATCATCTCAAAAACTATTTGGCCTAGGACAATAAAATTTTTAGTGTTTCGGATAGGAAATTACCCCCTCTATTACCAGTATTGGTCCTTGACTTACGGGACAACCTGTATATATCCTATATATCTATATTTTTTAAAATTTGCTTGGGTTGTAGCGCGAGGCCCCTGCAAGAGCGAGGCCCTGGGCGATTGCCCTGTTCGCCACCCCCTAAGGCCGCCACTGTCAATGAAAATTGGTATTGAAGCGATAAAATTATAATCGATTTTCGATATAATCGCAAATAAATGAATTCTCAGTAGCTTTTATTTCTCTGAATTTATTCCGTCGCTGTGTTTTATATTTAAATCAAAAATTTAAACTTCTACGACTTAATTTACTATTCGTGCGGTTCGCATCACTACGAATAGGCACTAACCCTTTTCAGTGTTTGTAGTACGCTAAAAGGGTTGCCAGGTTGAATTAAGGACCGTTTTATTTTAGGGGGTCGGCAGCACTTAGTCCTCAACGCGTTTGGTAATTATCTTGATTAGCACGCCTTTATTTTAAGGTGTTTCAGTTGAAACGCGAGACGAAATATAAGAAGACAGCTTATTATTGTATTTCCAAAAACCACGTCGCTATTCTACTAATGATTAAAAAAACTGTATAATTTTTGTAAAATATTTAAAATAAAACTAATTTTAATATGTATATTTATTATATTTGTTATCGGTACGTGAAAATGAATAAAAAAGCCACTTTTTAAATTCAAAATTCGTAGATAAGTGTTATTTCTTTAAATAATTATGAAGTAATTTAAAAACGTTGTATAAATATTTATTATTCACAGAAACGACTTTGAAAAAGGTACACAAGTAATACAAGATCTTTCAAAAACCACTTTGATGTTTGCCTTTGTGTTGGAAGGCTACGTTTTGTAACACCTTTGTAATTAAAACAATACTTATTATAAAAATACTTTGAAGGCATATTATTACTACATAAATACATAATAAATTTCGTGCTTTATACTCTTACACGTGGTACTAAAAAAATGTGAATTTATTAATTTATAATAGCGGTATATCGATAGAACTCTATACTATAACAAGAACCTGACAAATAGAAGAATTTAGTTTTCGGTTGAGTCTTGCATATTTAGTCTTGGTCTTGCATAATCGGTCTTGGTATTGGTCTTGTTCTTGTTGATTCTGTTTTGGTCTTGGTCTTGCTAGTCTAAGGATAGTATTGGTCTTAGTCTTGGTCTTGCTTTTTCGCAAAACCAAGACCAAGACCAATTTTGCTCATCACTAAGCGGAAGTGACCTAGTCGCTGACCTACACGCGGACGTTTGACTCATGGACCACACTCTAGCTTAACTTCAGGAGGAGTGTGGCTTCCATTATCGCTACATTTTAAAACTTAGGTATACTAAAAGTTCTTGACAGTGCAAATTTGCATTCGCAGGTCAATATAAAGGACTCTCGTGTACGGCTTCTGTGATAGAAACTCTGCAGTCTAAACCCAACTCATTGTAACTAGTAAGGCCTTTTGCACATTATAAAAAAAATTCTTGTGTCTTATGAGAAATGTCTTATATGACATCCAGTCGCATTTAGTGTTATATGAGACCGTACATTTCTCATTAAACACAAGAAAATTTCTTATAATGTGTAAAAGGCCTTAAACTTCGTTTTGATCTATACAATACGTATGACATATACCTATGTAAGCATGTATATATATAACAACTGCCACTTTGAAATTATGTAAATTGCGATAAATTACGAAACATCTATTTCTGTTACCGTAACGCCCACACACGCTCAAAAACATATAAATTAGATTAATATTCTAATAATAAAGGATTTTGTTAATTAAACTTGTAAGTTTGAAAAGCGTTGAAATATAAATCGTGGGGACAATCCGAAAGGCTGTTGAACAATCCCTTGATTGGAAATATTACAAACTCAATACGGACTCTAGTCATATTTATTAACTTAATGATAAGGTTTAGAAACCGCAAGCAATATAATATAGGTTATTTTTTATATAATGGGTTCGATAATAAATAAACTGTGACATTATACATATAATATACGAAAGAATACTACTTACAAAAAGTATATTTTCTTTATTACAATGTAATATTTTTATAAATCTATCATTAAACAATAATACTAAGGAGAAAAAACAAAACAAAAACGTCAAAAACAATTGACGTGCGCACAATTGTTAAGTATCTATTGTTAGTGTTAACATTTTACGAACTTACAAGTTACAACGTAGTTTCAAGAAGCCATAACCTAAGAAACTTTCCTAGCATTTGTTCATCCTTGTGCTAAAATTCATAATTCGCTTGCGTCCTCTGTTTATGTGTGAGGTTAATTGCGTTAACTAATTGCATTTGTTTCTAAGTCTTTAAAACAATATTTTTGTTTTTATAGACTCGCTATTTAACCGAATTGCGTTTGATGTTAAACTAGCCTTCTCTACACCGAATTGAACAATGAGGCGGAACAAATTTAATACCTTATACTCGTATTACTGTAACCTAATACATTCTTCAGCTAACTTATATTAAAAATTGCTTTGTAGATGCGCTATATAAATTGAACACTAACTTAATGAGCACATTTAACGAGATACTGCCTATACCACATGTCAATTTAGTTTTCGTAAAACATAAATATTAATAAATAAAATGATGTACAAAACTAGCTATCTCTAATGTTGACTATATGTTATGATTAAAGGTATTTGAACAATAAAAAAAATAGTACTCAAGTAAACACACTTTAAGCATTTACACATATTATTTTTTACTCCACTAT
The DNA here is from genome assembly GCA_028551675.1 of Tineola bisselliella. Classification (NCBI taxonomy): domain Eukaryota; kingdom Metazoa; phylum Arthropoda; class Insecta; order Lepidoptera; family Tineidae; genus Tineola; species Tineola bisselliella. Next base: position 18,615 of record JAPWLS010001519.1, on the reverse strand, counting down.
GTAAGAAATTTTCAAATTAATAGTATGAATTTAAAAAAGATCTTATTTTAAAATATTTAATTGTTTATATTTTATATGAATTCATTTTATCTAACACGTACTTATAATCTAGTTATTGGTTGTAATACTTCCTCGAGTATTGTAGAAAAATTAAGTTACATTGTTTGGTCGTATTATTTATAATATAATGTAATATAATATAATATAATATAATATAATATAATATAATATAATATAATATAATATAATATAATATAATATAATATAATATAATATAATATAATATAATATAATATAATATAATATAATATAATATAGTTGTATTTTAGGCGTGAAGATCGTTCATATGTAAGTATTCCTTCCTCTAGGATCATATCAATATATTGTTACCTACTTGATTAATTAATTGGACAAAATGAAAATTCTTTATTTCGTATAAACTCTTCGGACGCATAGTCAGAATCTAAGGAGATTTCAGAGAGGCATATGACAAGAAGAAATCACAAGAAACACGTCAATTATAGCCTGTACAATATAATGTTTATATTAATCAAGTTTTTTGCTTAACCCTAAAATAAGCATCTTTAAAATTTAATACAGTTAATATAAATAAAGCTAGTACTTAAGTATATAATCTTTAAGCATTCAATTACACCAGTATACATGCTCAGAAGTTAGAACTGTACATTTTCTTATTGGAATACCCAAATACTCGACATTGACAGAATTGTCTTCATTAGACATCTAAGGCCAATAATAAAAGAAGAAGAATGTTCTTTTATATCAGACCAATGTTTGTAATAATAATTTTGAACATATTTAAAAAGAATCTCAACGTATTATATTTTTAATGAACAAGTCCTACTATTCAATTGGTGAATTAATGAGTAACATTTTGTAAGTTTAAATTTAATTTGACATTATTTAGCATTTAAGGTTGACATAGTAAATTTTAATTATATGGAATTATTTGCATGCCATATACATTATGTAAAATATGTGATACTACTAACATTATTTTAAGACGTATCTTACTAACTATATTTATAGCAAATAAATTAATTTGAATTTGTATTTGTATGTATGTATGTTAGTATGATTGTATTAGTTATACACTATGATTAAAAAGCTAACGAACGAATGCGAGGCGCTGAGGGCTTACGAAAAGGGTAGACACGTCAATACAATTTTACACACGCTGCAATAACCTTTGCTATACAATTAACTACTCACATACGCTTTAAATCATAACATATAGAGATTAAAATTGAGAAAAAAATTAGGCGCGTGTATAAATACATGTGTGGTATAATAATAATTATCGTGATATAATTTTAGGCCTTACGTTTAGGCGTTAGAGATGATTATTGTTTGTTGTTAAACTGGGATGTCTTTTCAAGTTATCCACTGAGATCGCGGCAGGGGGGCTACTCAGGCATATCCGAAGTTTCGTGATACGGCCATCACCTCTGTAGCTTACGTGAATTTTGACATATCCGTAATATGAACATTGTGTGGGCTATCCGTCGTGACGTCGCTGTCAAATCCGTAATTTCGTGAATGATTACATAAGTGTTGCTGAGTAGGAAACATCCGTGTTTTCGAGTAGCCCCCCAGGATCGTCGAATTACTTTTTAATTAAGGCAGTGTATGTGAAGTACATTAATTACAGTTTCGCTTGTTTATTGTTTTATTAAATGTATCTCGTTTTTTAGATTAACTCATTGTTATCCGTATACATAATTTGGTTGTATAGACATTGATGACACGTGTTTAATTGTGTGAATAAAAATTGGAATAATAAAAGCATTGGCGGAGTTTTTTAAATAATTTTAAATTGAATATAATGTAGGTGGCGAACTACCAATCTACTTAATAATCAAAGTAATTCATAAATTTGTTTTAGGAACAAAGTTATTGAAACGATGAAAAGTTTTCAGATTAATAAACCTTTATTAACTCTTTGCAGCAACTGAGAAATCTTTTGAAAAGGCCGAAATTTTGTAAATTTAAAGGGAATCAAATTACAAAAATTAATTGGGAATTATTTTTTCTTCTTCATATTTTTGTTGAAATAAAAAATGGTATATGTAATATTCAAAAATATGTGTAATATTTTTATAATATTGAACCAAACCTAGCTTTTATTTATTTATATGTGCGCATATGGCAAGCCCAGTACAAAAATGCCTTCAGAGTACTCTTAGGACTGCCTGCAGATTTTGCATTGCCGCAATGGTGCAAGCTGCGGAAGCGCGAACACGTTTTCCACGCTATTATTAGATAGCGGAACGCCTCGCCATTGAAAGGCGTTCGTAGGCTTAACTCTGACGTGTTCTAGAAGCAGTGGGAAACTAAAATAAATTACTTCAATTTCATTTATAGCAAGTTATATTTGCTTTATTTAAAATTATTATTAAGTTAAGAGTGGTAGCCTGTCTGATGATGACTACTAATGCATGACTACTACCACCACTTTCAAGCCTAATATAGTGGAGGCGATTGATACACGCATACATCTGTATGTGGGATCAGATGGAGTGCGTTCATACAGCAGCCTTCTATTAAAAAACATATGTATAATAGGATATTATAAAAATTTTTTCATTAAAAAGTTATTTGGTATTTTTGTATGTTTTTAACGAATTAGGCTACTGGGAAAAACTACTGAACCGATTTCAAAAATTCTTTCACCATTTGAATGCTACATTATCACTGATCAATATAGGTTATATAAATTACAGGAAAAAATAAGGATCCTTACTAAAACTACAATAACTCCGGAGACTCCGAGAGGGCAGACGTCGTTAAAATATGAAACATCATTAAACTTCATAGTACTTTATATTTTTATTTCTACGCGAACGAAGTCGGGGAAAACAGCTAGTATGTTATATAGTTATAATATAATAACGTCGTTATAATATAAAAGGGTATTAACTGTCTAATCAGTTCCTGCGTTAATTTTACAGCATTGGTGTTTTCGACTTCCATTACATAGTAATAAGGCATCGTACGTGTTAATTAAGGAATATTTTACTAACTTGTTTTAAGGAAAATATTTCCGGAATATTCTTTGAGCGTTCAAATTTTACTACACATGTAATGAAAACCATATAAAAATAATGAACGGTAAATGGGATAAGCTGAAGCTAATTCGCAATACCTATACCCCAATTTTTGTTCCCCCAATCTGTTTTTTGTTTTAAAGAACAATCATAAGGGTTGGGACAATAATGACAAATCTGAAATTTGGATTTAACTTCAAATATGTTGATGAATTGAACCAGGAGGGCTACTCACTACTCAGGTGCTCGAACCTCGGACGAAAATACGGGAATTTGCTACTCAGGAATACTTTCGAATCATTCACAAAATTACGAATTTGACAGCGACTTTACGACGGATACGCTACTACTCAATGCTTACTTTGCGGACATTTGACAGGACTTTTTACGGGCTTGTATGTCAAAATTCATGTAAACTACAGAGGTGACGGCCGTATCACGAAACTTCGGATATGCCTGAGTAGCTCACCAGGAATCTCCATATACAATTTTGATGTCAAGTATTTTGAAAAGTGTCAAAAAGTAACAATCGATACAAAAAAGGACTTAATTAAACAAAACTTAAAAATGCAAAAACGCATGAGATTATTCCTTAGCAACGCCATTCCCACTTCGCCATTGTCATAAAAGTTTAAATTACTTGACATTCACGTTTGAGAGTGAACCCGACTCATCGTAGCCCGCTAGAGAGGAATTTATTTTGTTATCGATTTTACAAGTTATCGATAATTAACGTCATAAAACAAAAAACAACTACTCAATATTTCGTTAAATATAGTAGATACCTTTCTATCTTTAAAATTAAATTCATAAGTACTATTGAAGGAATTTTATTAGTACCTATAGTTAAGTTAAGAGTTTCAAATTAGAAAATTCAATGTTAATAAATAAGTCCCATATAGTAGATCAAATAAATAATAATAATTTTATTAACATAATAAAAAATCAAGTGCAAAGTTATCGATAAATTATATCGATACGAAGTTACAGCACTAGTACGGGTCGCCTCTCTGATTAAAGTCGTTCCATTAGACGCAGTTCTACTTGTTTCATACACTCGTTTGTACAAAAGTGGGCTTTGTTCGTGTCTTTTAAAGTAAACGGTCTTGCAACTTGTGAACATCTTTTAGATTAACTCAGTACATATGACGATATGATTTCGCCTCTATACATTACTTGAGTGGTTTTTATTAGCTTCTCAAGTTGAGATTAATTCAATAGATAGGTTTAGGTACAGGATTTAAGAAGGTTTTGTGTATATTTGACGTACTAATATAATTATTATTGATAAAATCTGAAAAAAAAAAGTTTTTCTGCGTGTCGAGTGAAAATAAAAGTTATGTTACATACGTTCAATTTTTAAAATATTTTTATAATTGTATAAAGACAAAACAAGACAAAATAAAACAAAATACATTATTTTTATTTAAAAAAAACTGTGTTTCAATGAAACTTTTAAAGCTTACTTTAGTAAACTGAGCTTATAAACACACCTTTGTTAAACAACCTTAGAAACCATTTGAAATAGTTACATTTATCTCCGTTTCAATTCACCTGAATAATAGATAAACAAGACAGCAGGAGTATAGTCTACAACACCATGTACTAAATTGTGATTTAAACGCAGGAAGTAGCGGGCGAGGAAGCGATTTTAATATGTATAATGAAAATGGACTTTGGACTTGCTTACATCTAATATAAATAAATAAATGAAAACTGAAACTTCTGATTTTTTTTTAAACAATTATAATGTTACTCTACAATATCGTGTTCAATTTCAATCTATAATATCAATGTGTGGTTTAACTAACTTAAAAAAAATATGCGGAAAGCTTCAAAATAAACGCGATTGGCAGTGTTTCCTACATAATACAAGCACAGCTTAGAAGGAGTTGTTGCTATTTTATATGATTTGTAGAGATGTTCCGACTAGTCGGCCACTAGTCGGTAAAGCCGACTATCCGGCTTCTTACTTTGTGTCTATTTCTCAATAAAATGTATGTGTTCTTCCTTGTAAAGAAAATATATTGATGACATTTATCAAACAAAATTAGTATCTTAATTAAAAAACAAATCAACATAATATTTAATGACATATATTGCAATTCTGCGTGATGATATTTGAAACTATCGTCAAACTAGTGAGCTGTAAAACTCAAAAAACTTTTTTTGTTATTTATATTTGTCCACAGGTCAGTAGTGACTGAAATTGCAGCGAATCAGCTGTAAACGAAGCGTCACGGGAATCCCCTAAACCGTAGTCGGCTTATTTACAACCGACTAATCGGCTAGTCGGCTAGTCGGCCAAAGTCATAATCGGCACATCTCTAATGATTTGAGATAATTGCGGTGGCAATAGATGGCCTGTTTTTCAGTTAAACACTTTTGGTTTTTGCGTACGTGCTTTATTATTTCGTTGAAGTAACAGACAGATATATCAAAAAATGACAATTATGTTCTTTCCAAAACGTAAAAAACATGAATAAAAAAGAGTTCGTAACAATAATCAATTATTTTCTTTATTTTAATTTGAATTAAGTTTTGTATATCATATAATCTCCTCCAATGAACGTAGAATATATACCGGCTGATTTAATTGAACGTGTGGATTGCAATTTCGTGCGCCAAACGGTATTTCCAGAAGCATTTTCTCATACGTATTTTCTCCCAATTTTTTAAAAATCAGTTCAGTAGCGTCATACTTGAAGCAAATCTTAGTGTTTTCTATTATTACAAATTATAAAGAAGAAATATTACTTTTACCCGCGGCTTCGCTCGCATTTAAGTCATTAAATAAGTATCAGAGATCATTTCAATAGAAATGAATCAATATGATAACTATATTTTCTTGCTTGGCTGGGATTATCATATTTTAAAAATTACTACATACAATGATGTTTCCTAGCCTCAAAAATTCAAATAGTTTTATACTGCATTATATATAAAAATGACAGGCGGAAATAAAAATAAATATAGAAAAATTCCAAATAGCTGAAACTATAGTCAATTGGAAACTATAGTAAGAAATAATAATTTTTTTAAATAAAAAGTAAGCACAGTAGAATAGAATGAATGTAATGTAAGGATAGTATGTATTATGAAGAAATATAGATTACCTATGTTACTTCTAGTACCTCCAAAAATATGTGTACAAAGCTTCATGATGATCGATTAAGTAGTTGTTGCGTGAAAACGTAACAAACAAACTCATATTCACATTTATAATATTAGTAGGATTGTTTAAATTTTATTTTACAATTTACACCAGTTCAAATAAATGATAAAATGTTCCATTCTAACTCTGAATCAGCTTTTTCTTTTTCTTTGTGAGAAAATTCCGAACACAAATTCAACTTTAAAGTGCCCACTGCATTGTCATCTATTGGGTTTCGTTTGAGACATTCCCACGAGATTGTAAAAAAAGAAACAGATTGAATGAACAACGGAATTCTATTTAGATTTGAAACGGAATCCAATCGTTTGTATTTGATTGCTTAACTAAACTTACTAGACTTTTCAAGTATGTTTAGTAACTATAATTTGCATCCACTAATATAAATGGTTTCCTAAATGTGTTTCAGTGTGAAATTTATTATGTTGCAATTGTTTTATGAGGCATTTTTGGTTCTACTCATCGCCGTTAGGTTCGCATTGATTCGCTGTATATTTTTTTTGTTACAGTATTGATAATAATAATAATAAATACTTTATTGCTTTAAAAAAAAATAATGCTAGTGCAAATTAATAAATAAGAAACAGATTTAGAGCAATTGGCGATCTTATCACTGAAAGTAATTTCTTCCTAAAAACCAATCGTCATAGAAGAAGCAGTGTTAGTATCGGGCAATGCAATTTAGATAAATAAAATACATAAATACAAATAACATAGCTAATGACCAATTGTCTGTAATAATACTTACATTATCTTCTTAATGTTTTAAACATTCTGAAATAGTTAATCCCTTTTATTAATATAAATGTGAATGTGAGTTTGTTTGTTACGTTTTCACGCAACTACTTAACTGATCATCATGAAACTTTGTACACATATGATACATGTGGCGTATCCATAGTAACGCCTTTGTTTACATTGTCAGTTGTCAATAAATATTATTTCTTTAAATACTTTATCATTTCAATTAGTTTCTTATATTAATATTTAATTGTGATAAAGTACATACATTTTAAAAAATATATATATTGTTTACTATAGTTATTAGCGATCGCAACCTCCTTTTGATTTTTATAAATTATATTAAGCTTTATAAAAAATACGACTGTCAATATCAAGCAGTCCTAATAACAACTGAAAAGCGAAAAGTGTTTTTTTTTGCATAGACTCAAATATATAATAATATTGCGAAATATCAGCAATAATAGTTTCCAATTGACTACAGTTAGTATGTACTCTGATACTTATTTAATGACTTAAATGCGAGTGAAGCCGCGGCTAAATATAAAGTGTTAAATAGGTTCTCTAATTACAGTGGTAATTGTCATTATTGCTCGAAACTACTCCCTCTTTACTCGCACAAGCTGCTCTGGTTCCACTGAAAACAGATGGAAGACACTTCATTATCCTACTAAGTACGTTTAATGCATAAGTGTCAGCGATAACCGGTTAGCTAAAAGCTTAGTATGTAGATTGGGCAAACACAGGGAGGGCGGAAAAGAGACTGGGTTAAAATTAAAAAAATGAAGTAGTAAGGGTCTGTATCACGTATACATGTTAGGTATATTCGTGTAAATAATAACGCATGACCCAACTTTATGACCTTCGCAGATGACGTATAACTATTTTGTATCCAAAAAAGTGCTGAAAGGATTTTTTATTATGTAGGAGAAACGCTTGACCTCCTATTTAATGAAAACAACTTGGTCGCGATAATTTTTTTTTTTTTAAATATTTATTAAAATAGATGGATAAATCGAACGTGATACAATGTCGAAGAAAATTGAGTGTCAATTAAGAAAATTTATTTAATAAAACGCGGTACTTACATATTTTTTAATTTTTATTTTTATTATGCGCATTTCTATACTAATATAAAGAGGAAACATTTGATTGTTTGTTTGTATGTATCGAATAGGCCCCGAAACTACTGAACCGATTTGAAAAATTCTTTTACCATCAGAATCCTACATTATCCCTGATGAAGATAGACTATAGAATATTTTCAAAAACGTTAGGGATCAGTATGAAAACTTCAATAATGTAACCCAAAGTGTGAAAAAAAATCATTATATTGCGTACGCTGGGGAAATTATCGATAATAGAGCAAAGTGATGTACTACAGTTTTATAGTGGACATTGATATCTACAAAAAAGTCTTTGATACCATATATCTAACTATTACAGTTATGTCACAATAACTACTTTTTCATGTTAAAATTTAAACTTCATAGTACTTTATATCTTCATTACTACGCGAACGAAGTCGTTGGCAACAGCTAGTCTTTTAATAAATATTGAACAACTTGTACATAAGTATCGAAAAGTTTTTGTTCCCCATTAAATAAAAAATTGCCTTCGTTCGTTTGTTGCACGGACTTGACGAAGTCTAGTCTTAGAATCTACAAACTTTTATAACTATAAGTACCTATTGTTTTTGTAGACCTTTTTAAATGTATTTTTAGATTATGGCCTGATATTAAGCAGTTGTTCTAGAGTATATTTCACACCGGCTGTTTCAGTTTACTAATGATACTTAATACCAGATTTTCAGGTCTAAACCTTCGACTGAATCATCCGGTGTATATAAAACATGATTCAATTACACTAATATTTTCGAAGAGTAATTGCTCAAAATCAAAATATTATCACTTCATATTATCAATATATTAGCATTCAGAATGGGGGAGGTTCACATGAAATTACTATTCTCCTTCGTTTATTGTTTGTGGAGGCCAAACAATATGAAAATCGCATATTTTTTGTTAGGCGGGTGCCTATCTACGTGGTACACTCGCAAACACAATTTCGCATTAGAGACGATAGCTATAAACTATGAGTTTAACTCGAACGTGACTGTATCGCATTAAGTAGGTACAGTCAGCAAATTAAAATAAGAAATTTAATATATTGATTTCGTTTTCGCATTTATTGTTTTTAATTATAATTTCTTTTGGTTAGTCTTTCTATTGAATTAAATTACTTGCAATATTAAAATGTGTTATGCATGTTTTCTTTTTCAAAGTATTGTAATACAAATGTAAATAGCGCCAACGCCATCTATATGTTTTTATTAACACTTTAGTTATATTATTTACTACTAGATGTCGCAATTTTGTGTTAGTACTCTGTGACATTTCGATAGAAGTATTAGCAGGTCGCGTTGTGATTTTAATTATCTCCGTTCATGGGTAAAGCCTTAACTTCAAATGGAGGGTGTAGTAGCCCCTATAAAAAACAAGGGTGCTAATATATGCAGATGTGTACTGGCCCTAATACAACGAATAAATGTAATATTCCTCAATAGTGGTTTCGAGTAGCTGTTTCGAGATATTTTGCTGCGTCAATCGGAACTGACATATTGCATTAGAATATTTTCCCTCTTTGTTCGCTACTTGCAACTGTTGCAGCGTTGGAATGAAACGTCGTGTCTGCGATATTGTCTGATCAGTGCACAGTGGCTTCTATATGATGCGATATCTTTATAATAATTATAATAATTTATTTATAAGACTATGCGACTTCTTACTAATGAATTTATTTTAATTACTATAGTTCAATAATACAATTCTGAAATACTTTTTACATAATCTTATTACGCGTTATGATTCATTTTTCACGCTTGTGACAGTTATATGGGGCATGAAGTAGCTACTGTAGACCACATCATAGATACTACACCGACGTTAGGAAACTTTTTCAGCGATCGTAACGTTATTGCGGTATTAAACCGCGTAATTTTTTTAAATTTACGTCAGACTTCACTATACAAATATATATCAATATAAAAATATTTTTAAATCTGTTATAGACGCCACTGAGCAAGAGTTGTGGTATATGTCTTAAATTGAATTTATGGTCTTGCAAGAATATGCGGTTTCTTTATTGTCGAAAGCAAGGTTCTTTGACTACGAAATAGGTTTAATCAGAATTAATATTTGCATATAACCTATTCTTATTCCTACCGAGTTCGTTACGAGCTACATCGACCTAGTATAAATCTAGAATTATCTAAGTACAACAGTAGTTAAAAAAAGGCAATATTAAAGAAAGACCACTGAAAGTGACCGCGCCGATGTGTTCAAACGAATCGCTTGTTTTGTCCTTACATGTAGTGAGGTGATTTTATTATATATTGCAGCCATTCTCAAAATGTGTTCCGCGGAACCCTAGGGCTAAAATACTGAAAAAAATACCTACCAAAGGGAGATTATAAGGTTACATCTAAATATTCCAACTAAATATTACGTAATATTACATTGCAATATGATTATTCATAAATACATATAAATCAGTTTTTTATAATTATATTAACGCTTTTTTCTTCGCCAAAAAAGTTTGAGAACCGCTGATCTATACATATATATTTATAATGACAGGATGACATCGACGACATAGGTTAGTTTTTGTACAATTGGAATTTAAAAGATAATTGTCAGTTTTAATTTGAACATAATTAGAATAAGGAATTTGGTTGATTTTGTTTGAAACAAAGGTGATAAAAGGCTTGTCAGAGGGCTGATAAGGGCAGTTGCTGTTGTATTGTTGAGTGAATTGAGGTAGTGGTTCCTCAGTAGGCGAAGAGCCCAGGTGATTCATCAGCTCAGTATGAACTCGCTGCTTCTATAGGAGAAGCAGGCACAGGCCAAACACAAGGGTCTACGGAGATATATGTACATAAACAACATTTAAAACAAAAAGTAATCCAAAATTTCACATGTGAACAGTGTAAAGATATTTGAAGAGTCGAACTGTGCATCACTAAACCCGTAACGAAGCGTACTTGAACCTCGGTGGTCTATTCTAGTTATTTTAAATTAAAATAAGCACTGAGGGCATTATAACAAACTTCAATGACGTGACATAATTATTGATTATTAAACAGCAATAAATATAAGAAAAACGTAATGACATGTGAATGAGCTCATTAACTCGACACATTCTAGTAATGTGTTCGTACGTAGTGACGTAGTTTGTATTCATTACATTCGAGAATTCTAGATTACTATAATAGTAATATTAATGAAATAGTTAAACGATGAGTAGTCATAGATAACAATATATACATATAAAGTAAATAAATTTGTATAGTAATTTTAACTATTTTTTATAAGATTTAGATACTATTGCGTTTATTTTGATTACATCCATAAATAAATAAACTTAAGTACCTACGTATAGTATTTGCCAAATACAGCCTTAATTAACAACTAACCGTGTAAATGCGTGCATTGTTATCGAATTATAGAATAAAATATAAAACAAAGAAATGAGGAGACTTAAAATTTTTGTTACGTTATCGATGTCAATATTAATTTTGGTTCAAGAATAGAGCTGTTACGTTTAAAGAGAATTAAAGTGTAGCCAAAATGGTGCATTGAACAAAACTGCCCTACCATCCCCCATATAGTCCATTCGGTGGAAATAGCCACTGAAAAACCGGGGAAAAGTGTGTAACAAAATGCATAACGGTAGCATTTTGAAGGCACTCTCTACTATGAAAACGCGGTCTACAATATTCTCCAAGAATAATAAATTGTTGCTTTTAACGTTTACTAAAACTTATATTTTACACAATTGAAATAAATTTACAATGACGATGTTTTTACTAGTAATGGGTATTCTTCTATATATATATAAAAGGAAGTTGTGTTAGTTACACTATTTATAACTCGAGAATGGCCGAACCGATTTGGCTGAAAATTGGTGGGGAGGTAGCTTAGGACCGGGAGAAGGCTTTAGGATACTTTTTATCCCGTTCGACTGCGTTCCCGTGTGGCGTGACAAAACACGTCAAAGAGAATAAAAGTTGTTACATAATTAATATTAAAATACTATTGCCACTTATGTCATTGTGGTTGAAAATTATACATTATACATATATATATATATATATATTAGGTATATATGTTGTTTTGTTTATTATTAGACCTAATGTTAAAACGTTACTCGCTTACCTTATAATAATGTTGACCCAGTGCGCACGATTAGATTTTATTTTATTTTCGCAGAACAAAACATACACTTATCCAAATATAATTTGTATGTGATAAGAAAAATAATATTATCTGTCACATTAATTTAAAAATAAATGTTTGGAGTGTAATACTTGACTCGAAAACAGAGGACTGCGAGACAATGCTGAAACCACGCTAAAATATTTTGGAGTGTCGACTCCATTCATTTCTGTCCTCGACAACTTATTGTGCATACGAAATCGCGAACTAGTTTTGCTGCTGCGAGGATTTTTATTTTGCTTTTTTTTTGGAAACATACATTTTTCTTTTATAGAAATAAAAATTACACAAATTGATTTAAAAAAAATGTGAGCCGTCACGGGACGCCTGGCAGATGTGAAACATCGAGTTTATTCAAATCATATGCGTAAAAGACAAGATTACAACAGGAACTAATTATTGCTTAATGAAGAAATTAAATACTATGATTTTTTTACAGAAAATGATGACTATTTATTTAAGAAACATTTATTTATATTAAATACAAAAATAAAAAATTCGAAAACTTCTTAAATGACTTAGATTTCAGAAATAACTCGATAAAATAAACTTTGCTATGATTATCTATGAATACATATAATTTCATGTATATAATCAGATCTAAAAACTGTCCAGGTCTTATTATATACAACGTTATACATGACTCTATATAGTTATAGTTAATATAATCATATATTATTCCTTACAGCAAAAGCGTCGCCACACTGTACACTCTACTATATATATACTGTATATATACTTTAGTATAGCGTGGCGACCCGTCGCCACGGCAAGCGTCGCCACACCAACGATCCGGTTTATACCCGCGCCAATAGATGTTTCACATCAATAATTCAAATACGTGAAGACTTTTTAGAGCTCATTACTTAAAACATGCTATATGAATAAACAAACAAAAAGAATGGATATCAAGCTAAACAATCAAAAAGAGAAATCTACAGAACAATTTTATAAAAATGTGTTTTCAAAGCGTAGCAGAGAATCTGTGATTTTTTTATTCAAACATGAGATTCAGTCTTTACATAGTGCAACGGTCGCACAGCTTCCCACCAATGGATACCAACTAACTTCAAATCAAATACAAATTAGGTTTTGATTTAATGAAGGAGAAACAAATTCAATTTTTACTCTTTCTTTAACTATATTGGCCTTTATATTGTGATTCACTTGAACGTTTGAAGCCGAACATGTGGTATCAAGTCTATAAAACTCCAGTCGTTTTGAATTTAGTTCTAAGTTATCTAACAAAATTACATTGGTACCTACTTTCTTTTGGTGATTCAAGAAATGACTAGCTTTTTTACTTAACAACGCAGTTATTTGTAGGGATATTAAATGTATGTTTAATGACCTTATACTAATACCAATATCACGAGATATCGATATATCGCGATATATTTATAATAGTTCGTAAAATAGAAGAAAAACCGAAGACAATAATGCCCCGCTTTACGCGAGGGATACGTTCCGGAAAAAACTGAAATTCCCGCGACCATAGAGAAATTGATGACTACATTATGTTTATACTCATTCTTTCGCGTAATACGGGGTATTACTGTATAGATAAATGTATAAAATAATATATACAGTGTTTATATATATATATATATATATATATATTGAATAGTTTTTAGTGTGTTTTAAATTAGTATTTATTATGTGCATCGGTCGTTTTTTTTTCTCCAAATATTCTCTTCTGCTTTATTCTCCAGTTTAAGGTTGGCGCTTGTTTGTAATAAGGCTGACATTTCAATTGTATGTAAAACATTAACACTAAAATAGCGTCTATTGTCTCTTCGTAGTCGCAGAGAGAGAGAGAGAGGAAGAGAGAAAGAAAGAGAGAGAGAGAACTGCAAATGAAGCGAAACTAAGGCTAAGTAATTTCAATGTACAAATTCACAGAAATGATTTTATATACACACAATACAGATAGTTTTATTTATTTTAATGTATTATTTAATAATTGTAAATAAACATATTTATTGGTAATTTGATATTGTAATATTTCAGTCGATTGAGTAAAGAGTGGTGTTTCGGGAGCGTAGTGCAAATTAAATATTTACTGAGTTCCCCAACTGAAAACACCTGCAATGCATCAGTGTACTGAACTGAAACTAGTTTCCATGTGTCCCGTATACATAAAGTATAAGATGGGGAGTCACTAAGTATTTATTCGATACATTTTTATTATATTTGCAATATACAATATTTATATGTGTATATTTGTGTATATATATATTTTACTTATATTTATGTAACACAGTTTCTCATGTAACATTTGGTTGTCTGGAAGAAATTGTTTTTAATGATAAGATTGCCAATTGTTTTAAGTTTGTGTTTTGCAATACATACATTTAAAGAACTAAAGAATTTATTATATTTATACTTAAAATTGACGTTTATTGCTATGAAAAATGGTGTGAGTGTAAAAATCAACATTCCAGTAAGGAACGGGATGTTGTCTTGTACGCGTAATTATAAATTCAATCACGTACTAAATCAATCAAATGTTAGAAGCCTTAGAGGCATAGTCAATGTCGAACATAAATTTTACTCGTCGTAATTTAAATTTAGAACAGTGGCCCAACGTTCGTTCCAAATCCCATTGGTGCAAAGTTTGGTAACATGCAAAAGTTTTGTCACAACTTCTAATAGTTGAGAACTTTGAGAAACTTTGGATAAGAATTATTTTGTATTGGTTGTGATTGATTGGGACGAGTTTGTGACGAAAATGCTCCGTTTAAACAACAATAAATATTTGATTCATCTGGGAAAGGAGTGGTAGGGATTATGTACTGAAATGAAAATCGTTTATTAACATAGGCACTAAATGCGTGCGTTTGCTCATCGTTAGACTCTACCATGTCTTCGGAAAGACGAGAAGAAGACCACAAGAAACTTGTCAATCGTAGCCTTTATATGAAATAACTAGCTATTGCCCGCAACTACGTCTGCGTAATAATGAATGAAATAAATCTAAGAAGATTTATACAAACTTT
The DNA here is from genome assembly GCA_028551675.1 of Tineola bisselliella. Lineage (NCBI taxonomy): Eukaryota > Metazoa > Arthropoda > Insecta > Lepidoptera > Tineidae > Tineola > Tineola bisselliella. Next base: position 3,359 of record JAPWLS010001519.1, on the reverse strand, counting down.
CATCCCCTATTTTATCCCCTTAGAGGTGGAATTGATCATAATCCTTTCTTAGCGGATGCCTACGTCATAACATCTACCTGTATGCCAAATTTCAGCCCGATTCGTCCAGTGGTTTGGGCTGTGCGTTGATAGATCACTATGTCAGTCACCTTTGAGTTATATATATTTAGATTAACAAAAAGAAACTGAACTTTCATTCAGAGAATAAAAGCAAATAATCTTTATATAACCTAGACAGAATATCTGAGGCGACTACAAAAAAGTTAATATATGTCTATATATACATCTGACTGTAAATAAAAAAACAAGTCTACAAAAGTTCCGATCTAGGGTAAAACCGGGATAGACGCCCCACTTTTTGAAATAGCCACCTAATTTTAAAAATATTAATTTTTTACGAATAATTTCTATTAATATAGCTAGCTCAATCTTTCATCTTCAATTATTGTTATTATTTTTTAACCTATCAAATACAGATTTTTCAGAAATTAGCTTTTCGTGGAACCTTTTTTTTGGGGATAGACGCCTACCTATATGGATAGTTGCCCCACTATGAAAATACTGAGAGGGATAGATGCCCTTTAGTACTACCAAACTAAATGTTAGGTAGTTCTACTCCTAAAACGGCAATTGTCGCCAAGAAACATGTGCCATAATAATGAAAAACATTTTGCTTTTTTTTAATATAACACAAATGACCATAATTAATTTTTTAAAGCATTTAACTAAAATATAAATTCTTAAGTTTCAACATGTATAATCATAGTTTTTGTTAAATTAAATTTTACAAGCATTTATTCAACAAAATATAAATTCTAAATTGTTGTTATAGAATATTCATATTAAGTATCAACATGCACATTGCACAATCATACTGCTTTATATTAAAATAACGCAATAAAGATATCTTCATTATTTTATTCAATCTAAATGAAGTTTAGCCTTTAATTTAGTGCTAGTGCTTTTAATTCTCTCTTAGTTCTCTTTACGGGCAAACCTTTAGTTTTCTTTCCTTTAGTTTCTGTTAACCATTTATAGAAAAGCTCAGCGTTTATATAAGCTGACTTTTTGTTCCTGAAGACTTTTGAGCCTTGGAAGTCCATCCTCAAATTCAGGTATTTTATTCACACCTTTTATTATAAGAGCTGGTGGAAGGAAATTACCAATTGCATTGCAACAACCAATGCAGTGGTCTCACCTTTCTCGGCAGATGTGACTGAATTGACGACTTTTGCACCTTTTTTGCTACGACTTTTTGGGGTTTATTATTTAATTGAATTGCGGATTCATCCATATTGTAGATCCTACCTGGTTTGTCCAACAGATCATTTTCTATCAGAACTTTGATCAAAAGATCATAGAAGTTATTTATTTCTTCTCTACTAAGACCTTTAGCTCTAGCCACAGATGAACCTTCAGCTTGTCTGATGGACAGCTCCGGATTTCGTTCAATAAAACTTTTAAACCATGCACCTCCAGCTATTTCGTTTTCGTGGTCGAAATTATGTTTTAACTCTTGCTTTTCAGCAAATTTATAAGCTAACATGTGTATGGTTTGTCTATTTGGGGGAAATCCTGCATCACAAAGCTTGAGAATATGCTTTACTAGCCTTTTCTCGTTGTCAAAATCCAAAATAGGATGTTTTCCTAAAAAAAAAAATACTTACGTAATACTTAAATCAGTAAAAGTCCAAAAATAAATATACGTATGTACATTTTAAAAAATAACAGACATTAAAATTTTTAAAATATATACTTACTTCATATACGGTTTATGAAGGGATAGATGCCCCTAAGGGCACCTATACCTCTAAAAATCAGGGCAACTATCCTTTTTGATAGGGATAGATGCTCAAATATTTTTTAAATAAACTATTAACAAAATGGCATCTACTAACACCTACATGCAGACTCCATGAACCAGTATATCGACGTTATAAAAAATATAACGGAATTATAAAGTTATACAACTCAAAATATTAACCTTTAAAACTTTGACGTGTTCGTGAATTTCGCCGCGGAGATAATTGTTCGCACGAGCGAAACGCATCCTCATCATGTGATTGCCCGTGGGTAATTAAGGTGCGGGGTGACTGCGGCTCCTACTTATACTATTAATTCTTAGTCGCGAGTTCTGGAAGTTAGGTTTTTAGAGTATGAGGCATCTATCCCACTGGGGCATCTATCTCGGCTTTACCCTATACGTATATGCTACATATTACTATTTTATTTTGTTTATAATTATATTTATTCAATAATTGGAACTGCATAAAATGGAATAAATTGCACTCAAGTGATCACAGATCAATCTACGCTCGAGCGTCGTTTCTGAAAACGAACCTAGATCAGTTTTTTTTTAGTTTAAACAGTTTGACGGTCACGCTCTGACGATTTGTAGTCTAGACTGCTCTAAACTGTTTTCGTTTATAATAATAGTTTTGTTTGTTTGCCCATTACTTCCCACTGTCCTATTTTTAGGACACTGTATTCAATTTTTTTTTAACCTATTAAGAGTTTTATTTTTTATTGTTTCTGATGAAATTCGTATTTTTATACTATTTTTATATCCTCCTTGTCATACTTATAGGACAGGTTGACTCAGCGTTAAAATTTTTTCTAATCAAAATAAATCAAAACAATTCAATGTTTTCGACGCTTGGGAAGTAATGGGTTAATGGGAATAATATTAAAATTAGTTCGAAAAACTAATGAATGTAACAGTTTATTAAGAAATTAAATAAAAAAATAATTTCAATAATAAGTATTATTATTAGGTGTTGGAATTAATTCGTAGCGTTTTTTTGAAAGAAATAACGATTTATTTGAAATGAAAATAAAAAAATTACATTATTGAGAATACTGTCCATCGCTTGCCACTACTTTTCCCCATATTTCAGGCAGGAGTTAGATACCCTGTCGAAAAAAAAATTAGTCTTTGGAAGCAATCCATGAATCGATCCAATTTTCACAATCTTCATAAGATGTTAAATTTTTCCCTGACAAACTATGAGTCATTGATCGGAACAGGTGGTAGTCCGAAGGGGCAATATCTGGTGAATACAGCGGGTGAGTTAAGACTTCCCATTTCAATGTTTGCAGATAGGTTTTCACTGGGTTTTCCACGTAAGGCCGAGCATTGTCGTGCAGTAAAATAACTTGTCGCGCCTTTCGCTCCATTCCGGCCGTTTTTCCTTCAATACACGACTCAAGCGTATCAGTTATAATCGGCAGCGATCCCCCGTGATGGTTTCATTTGGTTTTAATAATTCATAATAAACCACACCTTGTTGATCACACCAAATACAAAGGAGGAGCTAGACCTATGAATATTACGTTTTGGCACTGATTATGGTGGTTGT